>JAGSMP010002559.1:0-58202 GCA_029286625.1 Parnassius orleans
TATAGAATTATTTTGAAAAATCTATATTTTGCATTTTATATCTATATGTTACAATTTATTTACAGTTGTTTACTATCCTAGCCTGTATATATATATATATATATATATATATATTATTATTATCATGGGATATTTATAAAGTATTCTCATTTGGTTGGGCTGAATAAATATATAAAAGAAATATAGTAAATAAATATACATAAATATATATGTATATATATTAAATATACTAACACAAATAATACAATAAATAAAACCCAACCAAATGGAAGCCCTCGGCAGGGGAGACCAAACGGCCGAGGGTTAGGGAAAGGAAAGAAACCGGCGGACGATGCGGGCGGTGTCGAGGAGCACCGCCTTCTGCATTTGAGCACGGAGCGGTCCTTCACGGAGTCCAAGTCGCCTCAGATGACCGAGAGGCTGACCGATTTGCCTGTTCGCAGAAACGACCACAGGAATAATTTCGGTCGGCAGACCACCCATTACGTCGGTCACCCGTGAGCGAGGTCCAGATAAATATCTGTCAAAATTGTCAGCTTATCTGTTTCGGTCACGAGGTTCTCGTCATAAGGAATGGTAATATCGACCAAAAATATTCCTGAATGTGCCCGGTCCATCAGCACAATATCAGGCTTATTCGCAAAAATAGTCCTGTATGTGATGATGGCCCGGTCCCAGTAGAGCCTGGCGCGGTCATTTTCGAGCACGGCTTCCGGCAAGTACTTATAATATGGTATTTTCCTATCCACGAGACCGTATTTCAGAGCGAGCTCCTGGTGCAGAATCCTGGCTACTAGGTTGTGTCTGTGCAAATACTCAGAGTTAGGAAGCGCCGAACAACCAGAGATGACATGCGTAAGTGACTCGCTGGGATGGCGACAAGCTCGACAGATGTCGACGGCGCCATCCTTAGGATGTATCTCCGATAATTGTTGGTCTTAATAACCTGATCCTGTATCGCACAGACAAAACCCTCGGTTTCCAAAGAGGTCACCGAAACGTAGCCAGTGGAGGGAGGCGCTCTGTTCACGAAAGCTCATGCAGAGTTTGTAGAACCTCCCGTGGAGCTCCTCTCCTTCCATACGGTCTCCGGTCGGAAATGCACTGTACTGCTGGGTCTTGCCATTGCTCGTTGACTAAGGATAGAGGAGTAAGCCCTTTATCACACGAAATGACGTCCCTGGATAATGGATCATCCGATCTCGCCTGAAAGTAATTACGGAGGCTGCACACTTCGCGATTATGCATGGGAGAGCGCTCAAAAGCCGCGCCCACCATGTTTCCGCGGCAAGTACAGCCTCCGGTATATTAGAATCTGATATTACAATTTTATTAATTTCTGGCTTTATAAACTATAAGTTTGCCTATATACTCTAATTCTAGTCTATTATGGTGCTTCCATTTTCCTTATTTATAGTTTTTAATACTAAGAGGGCGAAATTTAAAAGTTTGATCTGCAGTCGTTGTCCCCATAATTGTAGAGAGATTCTGTTTAGAATGATAATTCCCATACTGCACTCACACCTCGTATCTTTTCGCACAAAAAGGACAGTCTATAATAATGTGTTCTATAGTTTGTTGAGCGCTGCCGTCGCATGTGCAGTATGGGGATGATGACAGCTTAAATCTAAAAGATAGGCTTTGTTGCCGCCATGTCATGTAAATAACTGAGTTATAATATTAGTTACCTTAATTTTCTTTAATATTTTATAGGCTACTGTGATATTTGGGAAAAAGGTTTTCGTTGTTTCGCTGGTCGCCGCCTCTTCGTACTTGCGCTGCCATTTAAGCAAGGTGTTGTCTCTAGTGAGGTGCTTAGCGTACGACAAAGGAACAAATCATATGCTGCTCTCGCTTTTTCTTAGTGGCGGCATATTTGGCAAGTTCATCTCCTCTTTTATTGCCCTTGAGTCCGCAATGGGCGTTTATCCAGCAAAACTCGATTTTTACGTCAAGGCGTTCTATGGCACTTAAATTCGATGATATTTCTGCGGCAATTGGGTTTAATGATGACGGATTGCAGATGGTCATGATTGCTGATCTCGAATCACTGAGTATATTTGCCTTGTAGCACTTCTTGTCAGCATATATTTGACAGCTTTAAGGTTGCCCTAGTCGGCGGCACGAACTAAGTGGTGGGCGGGGTTAAAATGCATGCTATTTCAGCCGACTTCACGTGAAAGGGATAGACGCTGTGATGAGCAGTAAGAAGTAATGCGCACACACATACGCGCTCTACGCTAAATGACGCATTTGCGCGATTTCCTGGACCAGCGCTCGACGTGTGTAGCGCGACGGCACAGTATAATAAAACATAGACGGCGTCATCGCGTACCTACCTATCTGTAGCGCCTACTATGCGAGTTTGAATGACAACATAAACAAATTGATATTATTAGAACTTAGGATCTGCTGTGTGAAACGTAATTATTACTAACCCAATTTAGTTTTATCATGAAAGTTCTTATGTGAATTTACGTAGATGTTGTTATTATCAACAAATAATCTGGGGGCAAGGCAGTGCCCCCACCAATTCAAAGCAAAAATATATTTCAAATGTCATTCAATTTGAACCAGTGAATTATAACTAAAGTCAAAGTTTTTGTCATTTACTGACTGACTGACCGATCATCAAAACTAAGGCACTTCTAGCAGACATAGAAGCTTTTAGAATACAATTAGTTTTTAGTATATAAATCAAGGAAAAACTAAAATATTTTTCAATTACCGTCCAGTTTTCTAGATACACCAATCTGCATAGATAACTTTGTAATCCCATAAAATATATAGGATTACAAAAAGTTATGCAGTGAAGGAATCAGTGTGAAGGAATCGGTGTATATGTGTAAGTAATAGGTGTAGGTACGTTTTGGTATACAAGAAGTGGAAGGTACCGGAAAAAAGTAGAACTATCTACAAAAATAAATGAAATGCCATTCAAAACATAATTTGTAAAAAGACCCAAGTTTCGCAACTCAGTTTTTCTACCGTAAATAGTTATGAGATCCATCCACTAAACAATCTAATTACTTGTGAGATGTATTATGTTTTCATGCGATGACCAAGTCTATCTATTTATTTAAAACATAAAAGATGTTTATTGATATGGTCACCATAAGATGTTGTTAGGTTAGCTAATTACTATTACGACCCTAAGTAGGACCTGAATAAATTCACCGACTTGGTATTTATTACATGGATCTCACAACTTTTACGGTAGAAGAACTGAGTTATGAGACTTGGTTCTTTTACAAGTTTGTTTTGATGGCATTCAATGATTTGTTTTTATTTTTAACCGACTTTGAAATGAGAAGGCGGTTCTCAATTTGTTGGTTTTTATGTATGTTCTAAATAGGTATTTACTTACCATAGCTAGTTAGCTATAATAACCCACAGGCAACTCCCGAAGTAGGTATATGCCAGCCAGTGTCAGGATAACTACTTTTCGACAGCGCGATTTTGATGTTAGTGAGTCTTTTATGTAGGTTAATTAAATAAAAAATGTTAGTTTGTAAATTGTTTATTGATTGTTTGTGTAAATAACAAAATAGCGGTTTGTAATATTCTCTTAGTACTTACAAATTATCAACAATAGGCATTGTGTCTCTACGGGGACAAACACAAACGTCTTTCAAAATGGTACGAGGGCGGCACTGAAATTTTCAGCAATCAAGGAAGTGACACAACATTACTATTTAAAAATGTATTTATTGCTTTTCGAAGTATTCTCCGCGAAAATTGACACATTTTTCCATACGATTAAACCAATCATTGAAGCAACCATTCCATTCGGAAGTTGGGGTCTCCAAAATGGCCGTTTTGTAGGCGTTCACAGCTTCTTCAGGTGATGAAAATCTCTGTCCACGCAATTTATTCTTTATTTTAGGGAAAGTATAGAAATGATATCCCAATCGCTTTGATGCTGGTAGTTATAGGAGTGCATCATTTTGCGAGGTACTTCGTGAACATCTGTTTCTAGTACATCTTTATTAGCATTTTTCCATTTTGAACTTGAGGGTGCATTATGTACTTCCGCTTGAACTATCATTTGCTTCGATGACCTAAATCACAAGGATTAAAAATTAGTGAATACGAATACTTGCTATGGGTTCTTCTGTAAATATTACTTCTTTCGACACTGTTTACTTTTCTAATCTTATCACTTACGATATACCCGTAGAGCACCTAAAAAAGAAAGGTGTATGTCACCAGATGATTGCAAACTCCGTTAAATAATAAAGTATCTTGAGAGATTATAAACTCGAATACAACTTAAAGCTTGAGAAATTATAAACTGTGAACTGTACATTTATCGACAATGTTATTGGCATGAAAATAATTATTATATACGAAAAAGAACTTACGATTCAGACATATTCATTCTTGCAGGAATATTTTCTTTATTTGCATTTGAAAATCTCCTTTTACTGCATCTCTGCTTACGACCGATACTTGGCCATACGCTGGTCTTTTTGCCCATTCGCTTATCCTTGTTTGGCTCTGTAACACAAAAGATTATTCTGTATGTGTACAGGATTCAATTAAATATACCGACCAAGGATGCCATAAAAGCAGTTAACAAAAGGTTTACAGCAAAATACCTGTGATTCTCTTCACAACGCCCCCCCTAGCTAAGTTGACAACTACAATCGATAACGAATGACGTCACTGAACGTAAGTCACGAGTTCAGTCCAAACAAATAAAAGACGTGAAAGAGATTCGATACGAAACTTTGTAACTTGGTTAGGGGCCACCTGTTTATGCTATTGATAACGAAGGCTATAAAATATGTACAACTCATAAACTATATCGTATGCGTAATATCTGAGGTAGGTTGCTGCGCTCCTTAGTTTTTATGTAGTTCGTATTATTCTGTAAGAAATCTAATCTGTAAGAAATTTATTCCAAAATATACTATAATACCATATCAAAGCTACTACTATTTTCTTTAGTAATAGGCATCTAGGTACGAATGATATTATATTACTACTTCATGTCACAAAGTATTTTGTTGTGTAGTGTTTTTTTTTTAAAACAACATACATAAAACAAATTTCACTTATCACTGACTGCCCTTCTTAGATTTTTATGTACCTACTTCTATAAATTGGATTAGGTATATTAGATTCCTATAAGTACGATTATGAAAATCTAGAAATTTTATTATAATTAAATTAATATTTATATAATTTATTAATAATGTGTAGCTCAGATGGTTAACGCTCGCTGTAAATATAACAGAACGCGAGTAACCGGGTTCGATCCTCGCCGGCACCAATGAAATTGTTAATTGAAATTTTAAGTTCTCATTTACCACGCTCTCGGTGAAGGAAAACATCGTGAGGAAACCTGCATGTCTGAGGAATAAGGAAAAAATATTCGAAGACCTGTGAAGTTCGCAAACGTTCACAACGCATTGGGGCAGCGCGGCGGACACTTCCGCCCTAAAACCCTCTCAGAAATGAGCGGGAGGCCCAGCCCCAGCAGTGGGACGTATAGGCTGTAACTAACTAATTTATATAATTTCTGACTGCCTCGTTGGTCGAGTGGTTGTAGTAAAGCGACTGCTGATCATGAGGTCCTGGGTTCGAATCTCGGGTCGGGACAAAAAATCTATTATGAGAGTGAGGGAATAGAGAGTGCACCTGTGCTTGCGCATACACTTGGGCACTATAATCCTGTCCTGCTCCGATGGCTAGCCTCCTTGAGGCAGGCCGTGGCCGAAATTCGGTCTGGAGGACATTATTATTATTATAATTTTTATATTGTTATGTTATGTCGAAATATATTATTTTTATAATTTTAAGATTTTTGATAATCGTGCTTATTGTAGATGTTTTCGTTAGTTAGCAAAGTTAGTTACCTAATGTACTACCTGTATCGAAAGTTCATTATTATGTAGCTACCTGTTTTCAATGTTCTTCAACAAACTTTTTGGTACACTTTAGCAGCCATATTCGGTCCCTCTTCAGCAGTTGACACAAACAAAAGGAAGCAATTTTTCTAATTATAGATGTAGATAAAATAGGTATTACCACCATAAATAGATAAATAGATATGCAGGTATAAATAAAAGTTTATAAAAGTCACATCATGCTTGTTTTGTCTCATGAATTTTACTACAAACTAAATTCAATCAAAGATTACACTTACCCATTGTTCCTGAATTGCTGAAGATCACTTCAATTCACTTCACTGACACAACAAGTTCAAATTCAAATGCCGTCTAATATAATTACTAAATCACTAAAACTATTAAATCGGAATCAAAGTCCAATGCCAGGGTCAGTAAAATTTAAGACAAATCAAAATAATACAAAATATCTATCAATAAGGAATATCAGAATCCAAAGTTCAAGCCAGGGGTCAATGTTATAAAATATATTTTACGAATACGTTAGCACACTATCAGTTACATACACAGTACGCGCGTAATTACGATTACGCATGCAGCAGCCGACTGAGCATGTGCGCGCTGCGACCTCCGTCCGTCCCACTGATCGGGGAAACATGTAGCGAAAGGCAAGATGTTTTATAACAAAAACGGGCGCGAAATTTTATAAACAGACCTTTGGTAGTCTGGGTGTCATGAAAATCTATTGAATGTATCTGTTTAAAATAAAATTATTTGCATTCTTGAACAACTAATCTATCCCTGTATGGTAACTGTTTTGCAATTTTCGTTCTTCTTATGGTATTTATTTCGCCCAAAGATGTGTTAAAAATAGTGTTGAAATTCGGAATTTTCGACGCTTATAACTTTAAACATCATCTTTTTACTTTTTGTTTCATACAGGGCTAGATAATGATAAGACAAATTGAAATCATTTTTATTTTGTACGTACACCGTTAAACAGTGGAGTTGTCGCCAGACTACGTTTGTATGGAAGAACGAGCGACTAGTGTACCCTTAAGAATAGCCACTAGCTCTGCTTGATATACGCTGCAGTATCTCTCGAATGTGAAAGTTATTTGCTTAATTTCGATCCCATTATACCAAACTGAAATGGCCGCTCCAACTCTGTTGTCTATTTTGCTGCCATCTGTATAAATACTGGGCCAGTTATTGTGGATTTTATCAATGTCTTCTTGATTTGATATTAATTTGTACTGTCTTAGGTCTTAGTGACGGGTGTGGTAGGTCGTAAGGACTTATTTGTCTCTCTGTGTCTCCCTGGAAGTGATTCAATCGGTTTACCTCGTTTAATCTCGTATATTTCTGCGTTATCTTTGACTGTAGGGCTAGTGACATAATCTTGGCTAGGAGCGCGCCAGAGACCAATGAGATGGTTTTGTGCCTTTGCAGATACGAATACTAAACATCCGTGTGAGCCTATTGAGTATTCGCTGTACATATTTCTTCTCCGTCGCATCTGCCCAGCAGCTGGCAGCATATAAGACAGTTGGTTCAGTCACTGCTAAATAGATTGTTCTAACAATGTCAAAGTTTAGCCCCCCATTGCAAAGCGCCCTAGGCACTATCTAGTAAAGGGTGACTGCTTTGTTGCAGATATGGTCTAAATGGGTTTGCAATTCAGGTTTTTGTCTATGATTAGGCCAAGTACTTCAAGTTGATCCGTATACTTTAAGGTGACTTCACCCATTTGTAATCTCGGGCAGTGATATTTGAGCTTTTCGTAATAATAGTTGTTTGCGTTTTGTGGGGCAAAGAGACAGTTTCTTTTTGTATGGAGAATGGGCCACCAAAAACTGTGATGACTCGTAATGAAATGTATGTAGATTTATTCTTATAATCTCCAGATTACTATAGTAATATTAGTTGTACCATATATAAAGGAATACTGAGAAAATAACAATCAAACGGCAATCTCATTATAACCTAAAATCCCATACGGGGACTGTCTAATAGTTTTTATTGATATCCTATGTTATAATAGTGCACTGTGAATAATAAAAGTATAAAAAGTTGTAGGTTCTTCAATTCTTAAGTACTACTTGGTGGATGGAATTTTTTAGTAGTACGGAGTAAACAGTATGAATAAACAGACGCGGTGATGTATTTATTCTTAACTGTATGTATTATTTATTGTGGTGTATTGAATACTAAGCACAGAATACATTACAAATGTATTCAAGTGACGCAGTAAGCCAAAACTATGCTCAACTAATTCTAAAAACAAGCACACATGTACTTATTTATCTAATATCATTTGCAACCAGTAACACGGTTTTAGGTGAATGTGCGTCCAACAGTGAACTTTTAAGGGTGTTTATGAGTTTTACCTCTACAGCGATTGAGAAAATAAATAGCACGTAAGATGTTTTGAACTGGTCGTGTTAGGATAAAATAAACTCTGTATTGTCACTGTATTTGTTATTGTAAAATCATCACATCCTTAAAGCAGTATTAAAGTGACACATGCCACCAGGTGCAGTGTCAGGACATTGTTATTAATATGTATTGATTGAATAACATGTTTACATTCCAAGCACCATTAAACCAAAATGACTGGATAGTAACATATCCGATTTTACAATATTAACCACGAAAAATAAATAGCATGTAAGGTGTTTTCAGCTATTTGTGTTAGGATAAAAGAAACACTGTATTGTCACTGCATTTTATTGTTTATTATTGTAAAATCATCATATTCTTAAAGCAGTCTATTACAAGTATCACAGGCCGCGAGGTGCAGTGCCAGGACATTCTTTTAATATATGTTGATTGATTAGCATGTTTACATCCAACCACAATTGAAGCTAAAATGTAAAATTCTCGAGTAGCAGTCTCGTACCGGTAAGCTCAGTGTGGGGCGGCTACCCTCTAGATGGAGTGACTACCTGGTAAGACATTCAAAAAGTCGATGGATGCAGGTGGCTCAGGACCGTGCTTTGTATAATTCCTTGGGGGAGGCCTATGTTCAGCAGTGGACTTGTGTAGGGCTGTAATGATGAAGAAGTTTTAAACTAGTTGTGTACGGATTTGGCTCGACCGGGGTAGGACACGCTCACGGAAAACGCTACCAGCGTAAAATAGTAGCTTAATGCTCCTGTGTTTGTATGGTGAGTGTAGAGAACCGGAGTCCTTTACTGAAACGAAGCACTCCATCTTAGTCCTCAGGGGTGACAATGCATCTGCATTTTGATTCTTAAACGAGGATAAATGTAGATGTCTATGCTGCCGTCGTACGAGAGAAGGGCACATCTATCATTTTGGTCAAACTGAGATAATTGGGATTAAAGTTTTTACCATATTCTGCTTCATAGTGTGGAAACCTATCGCTTAAAAGAAAAAAAAATACTGATGATATATGCGTGAAGGTTAGTACTATTATATTTTTTACTTTTTAATTTTTATATATAATTAATTATTAAATAAATTCAAAAAAATCCTTTCAACTTAAAAAAAAAATATTTTAAAAATACTACTTACTACAAAGAAAAGGCATAGTTAACCAAATGTGACCTTTCTTTTTAATATTTCAAGCAAATTGGTCATTGAGTCTAAAAGAAAGGGCACATTTGTCTAATTGCGCCTTTTTTAGTGTAAATTGACTTAATGTTTTCTACAAAAAAAAAAAAATAATCATGTGAAGAAAGTTTAATAAACTATAAAACATATTTATAATATTATCATGCCATTTCTGGTTAGCTTATCCAAATAACTGAAACAAAACTTAACAAATCTTCTTCTAGGAAAAAAAACGTTCTTAATATTCAATAGTTATTTATAAATTATTAGGGATAAGCATCTACATACAATTTTGATAACAAATAGAATTATGAATTAGAAACAAAAAGTGCTAATACTTAAACTTACACTTTTTTGTTTAGTTAGATACCTAAGGAAAGTAAAATTAATTACTTTTATTCTTTTTACAAATAGGTTGGACCCTAACTTAAAATCTATAAAAAATAGTTACTTTAAATCACAATATGAAAAATAAATCAAAATATTCTTAATTCTTAATAGAGGTAGTAATTAGAGCATAAATTTTGGTTTTGAACTTTTATATAATTAAAAAACAATAAATAATTAGAGTAAGCTCTAATAGAGTAGCTTATACTCTATTAGAGCTTATTCTAATTATTTATTGTTCATTACAGGAAATAGCTTACACCCGTAATTATTAAAGGCACTCGTAGTTTAATATTTAAAAAATACTATTATAATTATTATAAAAATTAAATGTAACTATAACAAACATAACATGGCACTTGGTTAAATTATCACAATGCAATATATTGGTAATAACTATAAAAAAGTATAAAGAAAATTAAATAATCAGTTTTGCTTAAAATATTAATTTACAAAATAGTCTTTTATTTCAGTCTTCATAAATTTCTGTGAGATCAGTTGAACTGTCGTTAACGGGTAGGGTTTCCCAAAAACCTCTTCTGTTGTCAGGCATGAGTGGCCCAAGCTTGGAAAGTATAGCTGATTTCCTCTCAGATGTTATACCTCGTGGAGAAAGCTTCTGCTTAGGCAATGGAATGCCAATTTTAAGATTTTTAATTCTCAAGAAATCCAATTCTATTTGCTCTTCAGTGTCATAGCTGTTCTTGTAGAACATCGAATTGATCCCACGCCGAAAAGTGATTTCAGACATGTTTCTTAAATAAGCTCGCGGCACAGAATGTTGTAATTTATACGACGAAGAGCAGTCTTCAAAATCGTAAAAATCCTGGACTGTCATTTTTTTCACCACAGTATTTGAACCAGTATCAGCGACAGCTTTGCAAAAATCTTCAAAGTCATACATTGTTCTTCTTAAGTGATTGCTCCACTCTATGGTGAAATTCATCGGCAGCCATAAAAGTATGACCAACTTCCAGATAACGCAGCACAACACTTTCAATATTTACACCCTTGGAATTGACTAAATATACTAAGTAGGAAAAAGGCAATTGTTTTGTTTCCGCGCAGTTATCCAGCCACAAAATCACATTTTGCAGTCCCGGTTTTCAAAGAAAATGCTTGAAAGCAGCTAATTATGTCTCCCTTTTTCTCCTTGCAATAGCTTCGTGCCATAAGACTCCCAGTGTTTTGCCAACTCCATGTAACCTTTTGTCACCCACAAGAACAAAACTCTGATTGAAAACGATAAGCCTTGGACAAAACATTACCGTTTTAAATTCTTCCATGAGTAACATAATTACCTTTTCTAAATCAACTGCAAATATTATGGTGTCAGTACTTTTTGCTTCGTTTGGCTTTCAACATCCTCTGCATATTTTTTCTCGCTGAAATGTACCTAGTGTGATGATCTTCATATTCTTGGCATTCTTCGCACCTGTGCCTTATTGCTGCGTTAGGGTTGTGAATAGAAAATTTTCGCACAATTCACATTCCTCGTCCAAGCTTTGTGAAAGATATTTTAAGCTCATTTACGACATTCCTATAAAATCCATAGGACACATTTATTTCAGGCTCTTTCTCACAGTAATTGTCATACATCATGCGAATATTGATATCCGAGGGCAAATATTTCCGGTTTGGTGTATGAACTCTCCTATAATGCGACACAACTGGACGAAAAGACATAATATGTTCTTTTACCTTTGTACTGTCTATTTGTGATGGATTCAGGTTATGACCTCGCCGTCAGCAATAGGCTCTGCGTATTGTGTTTTATAGTATGTGTCAATAATGTTCCTCACTGCCTTACAGTTACTTTTCTTGTAACCCAAAGTTGTGAGAAAAAACATTTTACATACCGTAACTTTCTCACCGTTTTCATCACATAAGAAATACGAAACAGTCTTAGTTCGATCATAGTGTTTACCATAGTATTAGCTAAAAAAAAGTGTTTTTGTTCCGACCAAGACATTTTCCAGAAATTACGATTAATAATTTTGCGGTAATCCTCTGAGAATTTCGTTGATTTTTACAAATGTTCTCTTAGCATCCGGTTTCACAAAATATTTGGTATATATTTTTTCTTCTCTTTAATTTTCGTTCTTTAAGATTAATATCATATCTTTTGCGTTTTCTTACTGTCCCTTTTTTGTAAGTTCATCTTTTGTAGATTCATCTGAAGATTCTGGAATCGTTTTTCCAAACACGGTTGAGAACATGGAATGACGTCTGATTCGAGCCAGATTCATCCAATAAAATATTGGCTTCACGTCGTTCATAGTTTTCATTATGACCCCTCATATTTAAGTTTTAACCACTGATTGTTTTGAGCATTGAGCGGAAATAATGTACGTTTTGTTTTTTTGTGGCTCATAATCTTTATCGGCTACTGAATCGTCTGAATCAAAATCTGATTCTGATACTAGAATTTGTGACTAGTGGACGGAATCTCGTCAATATCAGATCTAAGCTTTAGATTTTTAAAGCGGCGCTTACTAATCTTTTACCACGTGACTGCATTTTTAAAATTATCTGAAATAAGGGAAAAACAAGTGAAATGAATGATAATATATGTTTATCATATTCCTACTTAATTCATTAAATATTATGACATGTCACATAGGTGTTAAGCTAAGGCACGGTAACATTATCTAATACAATTCCAACTTCATACAAACGGACGAAGCGCGGGCTATGCCTACGCACCTCGACCTCCGGGTGTAGACATAGTTAGATAATAATAATATTACCGTGGCTTTGTTTGACACATCTGTCTAGAAACCGACAGGTAACTGTTGAGATTACCTAGGTGTACGACCTAACCTACAAAGTTATGTACCTACCTACTTGAATCAGAAACAACATGTAAACATGGATAAAACGTAAATAAACTTACCTAGCGCGGGCAGGTTGCTGACAAGCGTGGAGTCTTCGACGTCGCAGGCACAACTGGCGCGTTTCAATCAAACCCTGCCCTCCTTTCCTCACCCCTAATCGTAAATAATTTAAAGAAAAGGCACAACTGGTTATTTGTGCTTTTATACGTAAATTAATTGAGACATACATGGATCATTAATTAAGTAGACAAGACACATCTGGCATTTGAGCCTTTTCTTTATGTTATGTTGTAGGTGTGCCTTTTCAAAGTAGTTTTAGTAAAATCTGTATGAAGTAATAGTCACATCTACGTATTTGTGCCTTTTCAAAATAATGGTAAATAAATGCCTTTTCATTCTATAAAATATGAATATTAGTCTCATTTGTGCCTTTTGAGCCTACTGTATCTCTGAATTTTGAAGATAAAATTCTACAAAAATTGAGCAGATGTGCCTTTTTTCTGATTATAAATATGTATATAACTCAATTTTTAAAAAAATGTTAGTTGTGCCCCTTTTTCTTACGACGGCAGTATGAGCCACAGCATCTACTTACCATCAGGTGGACCGTGCGCTCGTTTGTCACACTTATTCTATAAAAAAAACAAAAGGAGATTGTCAATTGAAAGAGATACGAAAAGTTACCAGAGCATCTATTCAACTTGCTCGGCGTTTATTTATAAATTGGGCGCTTTATTTATAATAAGGCACATAGTAGAAACAGGTCAAGTAAGCAACAATAATTACAAGTTTTATTGATTATAATTCGTCATCATTACAACAATTCACTGCTGAACATAGGTCTTCCCTAAATTAAATATATGATGTAAAGTATTGTATAGCCCTTCCGTCAACTGCCATCGCGTTTTGTCCCGTATGGTGTCGTAAAAGTCGTAACAGAGTAAAATAAAGATACCAGGAGATGAGCAGCAACATTCTCTATAGAATACCACAAAGCTTTGGTTGCCAAGCGTAGCAACTGTGGCAAAATCAATATATAGTAATGATGCATATTTATATTACTATATAAATATGCATCATTACTACTTAATCATTGTGAGGTTCATTTAGTGGTATTCACAAATACGAGCGCACAGTGGCACATAAAATGAGTTATCAATCAGCATCTCTCTTTTAGGTTAGTAGTTCTTTTTAGTTTAGGTATTAAGAATCTAGATAAATGACTACAAACTTAAAATTAGAAGCAGGAAGTAGAAGCAGCACGCTTATAACTAGCCACAGAATAGAATGGAATCATTTTTATTCAATATAGATTACAATACATAATACTTATTAAGTCATTTTTACTTTTACCACTGGTTCGCAAAACCTCTGTCCTGGGAAGAACCAGCAAGAAACCCAGCGAGATTTTTTTAAAAAGCACATTTTACAATATAATATTTTATACAATTGTTTTGAAAACATTTAGAAACAGCATGGTAGGATTACTCTTCCCAGGGGTTATCAGTCATGTACTATCTAGTAGTATAATAACCCTTACTAGACAATTTTTGCTTAAGAAATAATTTAAAAATTTTGATAGAAAAGGTCTGCATATTATTGTAGTAATTGTTGATGCCGCTCTGGAAATGGCAGGAGTTACAGTTACAGGCATAAGGGGTGTTTGTGGGATGTTACCGATGTCTTCAATATTCATGAATTGTAATTCCATATCCCTGTTATCATTTGTGTCTCCATACAGTTGTAGAAGCTCTCGGCCGACAAGATTCCAGATTCATTCTAAATGATCCACCTGAAAAGTGTTTTTTTTTTCATCAACTAACCGAACAGACTATAGTTTTACAGTGTCTACCACCTGAATAATAATATTTTATTTATTTCAATCTTTATTACTAATAAACAGTCTTAATATCTCTTAAGTTATATATAAATAGCATGTACTCGTTTCCCTTCATAATACTTTTGTAGTAAACCAGATTCCACTAAGGTAAAAAGAAATAAAAATACATCAAATCAGAAAGGTAAACAAGTGAAGTAGTTATTTTAAAATTATAACATTATTTGACTAAGTACAAGTTCTTAGACGTTTTATTTACACTAATTTCATTTAAGGTAAAAAATATTATTTGTGTAAAGTACAAAGGCATACAAATATGGGGTAAGGTAAGGAAGAGTAGCATCTATCTAATAACAACTAAAGAAAAAAACTGTGGTTATCGAATATCTCCCTATAAGGCAATCTGTGGGGAGGTCTATGTTCGGCAGTAGACTTTTGATAGGCTGTAAAGTTAAAGATAACCTGGTGGTGAATAGCCAAATTGTTTGTAGTGAGGGTATGATACAAACATCAATCTGTGTGCCAAGCGATTATGCCAACTCCTCCGGGCAAGCCTATTTCAGGCATGGGATCACTTACAGGCTGTTAAAGTAAAGTAAGTAACTGGTGTGATGGTATCCACTGCAAAACAATATCTCTTTCTGCTGAGTTAATTGGCACAGCCCGTGTGTGGTGAGCTCTTAAAATTGAAGATCCACATGGAATACAAATCTTCTAATGGAATGAGCAGTTTCAATACTTTCTTGCAATATTCTTAAGGCAGTTACAACAAACCGCATCAAGTAGATGTAACTGAAAAAATTGGGAATGCAAATAAAAAATGAAGTAAAAAATATTAAATTCAGAAAGAATGTACATTACCTACAATCAACAAAATAACATAAAAATAACGTGAACAAAATTCTTGCTTCCCTGATGGAGTTTAAATATAATAAACATAAATAGTAGATGTATTTAATCAAATATTAACACTAATATGTATTCCCTAATAACATCCATTTATTTTTGTTATCTATATCTATAAATATTAAATTCAGAAGGAATGTATACACATTCCTTCTGAATTTAAGCAGCGTCTTCCTATTAACAACTACCAATAAAAACTGTGGTTGCCGACTCGTCTACTAAGCGCAACTATAGCAAGTATCCTCCTTCTGAGGAAATCTGAGGAAGGTCTATGTTCAGCAATGGGCTTTTGATAGGATGTAACGGTTGTGGATATAGTTACTCACAGACACTTTTAACATAGATTTGTGTATATTTTGTGTGATTTTATTTTCTCTATTAATTAAATTAGATTTTACCAATAACATAACTCTTCAATACTTTGACACTTTTAACCTTTTAACATACTAATAAGAATTGTGTTTGTCATATGTTTTAGGTAATTCAACATAAATTATAGATTTTCCAAAATTCTAGGAGCAAAAGTAAACTTGTATACACTCACATATACTTTTAATTAAACTCGTCAGTTTTCATTTTCGAATGTCATTGGCGAATTAAATACATAATGTGGAATATTTGGCTAACCTGTATAATATAATCCAACACTTGTTGCATTGATTAGACATTGACATATGAATTTGTTAGTAATATGAAGGGATATTTATTAGTATTTTTACAAACTTAAAATAATTAAGTACTAAAACATGTATAGATCGTTAAGTCTGTGGGTGTGGGTCGTTTATTATTATTTCTAAAAAATCGTACCATATCTCAATATTCAGTAAAAATAAAATAAAATGTAATACATTATAAACGAAAATTAGTAGTTTTTGTTTCCGTAGTATAATATTTTTGGACTAGAACTTCGAGAGTGATAAAAATAAGATATATACAAAAAACAGCAGCGTGACGAATGTCAATGTCGTAAAGTAATACCCGGCCGCCGGCACAGACATAGATATGATGCTTATATTATTATGATAATATGGCCGTCGGTTACTACCCAGCACGGAAGTCAATGACAAAATAGCGTTTCGTTCCACGGTGTCTTTGAACCATGTTATATGATATAAGCTAACACTTTTAGAAATAGGATAAAAATGGTATCCCTTTTTAGTAATAAATATATAATATACAAATAAGTATAAATATAATATGTATATAATAAGTTATCTTGGTAAAAAAAAACATTTTTCTTTTAATAGAAACTGCAAAATGATTCATTACACGCATTTTTCCCATATTACATTAACAGAACACGGAATATCAAAACCACTCATTTTTTTTAGATTCCTTGATTCCGTTTAGATATTCATAAAATCTATAGGCCATTTATTATAATAAATTGGTAACTTTTTTTGTATGTAATACCATTAAGGGTCGTTAAAATTTCTAGTGGGCCCAAAACGACTGACTCCTTTAAGTTTATGTTTTGTCCCCATTTTACTATTAATTTGGGCGCGGTGTTTACATCCTTTTCTATTTGTTGCCCATCTTCATTTGAGGCTACTATCAGGATGTCATCAGAAAGGCCTGAACGTGGACTGCTAGGTCTTCCGTCGCCTGAAGTAGGGAATCAAGTAGGATGTGCCACAACATGGGCCCGCAAGTTGATCCTTGAATACATCCTTTATCTGTAGGTAAAGATAGATTTTGCCCAGCATAGTTAAGACTGATTTTCCGGTTTGACAGATAGCTGGCGATTAGTTTTGCATAGTTGTGTCCACTTGTTTGGTTCTGAGTTCGCTGATGATAGCGGGCCACCATGCGTTATCAAATGCGCCCTCGATGTCTAACGACACCAGTATAACTATTTCCCTCTTATGGAGTCCATTTTTAATGAGTGTTACCGTGTCATATAGCGCATCCTCTGTACTTTTTTGGGGAGTAAATCCATATTGTCTCCTGCTTAATTTGTTCTCTTTTCCTAATTGCCATTGTAGCCTGTTTATGAAAAGCTTTTCTAATATTTTGCCTAATACCGGTAACAAGCCAATGGGTCTGTAAGACTTAGGTTGGGTGTAGTCCTCTTTATTAGGTTTAGGGATAACTTTGATGGTGGCTCTTTTCCAGTTGTTCGGAAAATATCCAATTCTAAGCATTTATTATACAGGGCTGTTAAAACTTCTGGATTGTTATTGTGGCTTCCTGGCATATATCTGACGTCAGACCGTCATCCCTGGTGCTTTTTGGTTCCATATTTTGAAGATTTGTTCTATTTCAACTCTGGTAAATGGTCTTAATATCTCTTAAGTTATATATAAATAGCATGTACTCGTTTCCCTTCATAATACTTTTGTAGTAAACCAGATTCCACTAAGGTAAAAAGAAATAAAATACATCTAATCAGAAGGTAAACAAGTGAAGTAGTTATTTTAGAATTATAACATTATTTGACTAAGTACAAGTTCTTAGACGTTTTATTTACACTAATTTCATTTAAGGTAAAAATATTATTTGTGTATTAAAGTACAAAGGCATACAAATATGGGGTAAGGTGAGGAAGAAGTAGCATCTATCTAATAAACTAAAGAAAAAAACTGTGGTTATCGAATATCTCCCTATAAAGCAATCTGTGGGAGGTCTATGTTCGGCAGTAGACTTTTGATAGGCTGTAAAGTTAAAAAGATAACCTGGTGGTGAATAGCCAATTGTTTGTAGTGCGAGGTGTGTGATACTACAAACATCAATCTGTAATGCCAAAGCATTATACCAACTCCTCCGGGCAGAAAGCCTATTTCAGGCATGGGATCACTTACAGGCTGTTAAAGTAAAGTAAGTAACTGGTGTGATGGTATCCACTGCAAAACAATATCTCTTTCTGCTGAGTTAATTGGCAGCCCGTGTGTGTGAGCTCTTAAAATTGAAGATCCACATGGAATACAAATCTTCTAATGGAATGAGCAGTTTCAATACTTTCTTGCAATATTCTTAGGCAGTTACAACAAGCATCAAGTAGATGTAACTGAAAAAAATTGAATGCAAATAAAAATGAAGTAAAAATATTAAATTCAGAAAGAATGTACATTACCTACAATCAACAAAATAACATAAAATAACGTGAACAAAATTCTTGCCCTGATGGAGTTTAAATATAATAAACATAAATAGTAGATGTATTTAATCAAATATTAACACTAATATGTATTCCCTAATAACATCCATTTATTTTTGTTATCTATATCTATAAATATTAAATTCAGAAGGAATGTATACACATTCCTTCTGAATTTAAGCAGCGTCTTCCTATTAACAACTACCAATAAAAAAACTGTGGTTGCCGACTCGTCTACTAAGCATGGCAACTATAGCAAGTATCCTCCTTTGAGGAAATCTGAGGGAAGGTCTATGTTCAGCAATGGGCTTTTTATAGGATGTAACGGTTGTGGATATAGTTACTCTGACAGACACTTTTAACATAGATTTGTGTATATTTTGTGTGATTTTATTTTATCTATTAATTAAATTAGATTTTACCAATAACATAACTCTTCAATACTTTGACACTGTTAACCTTTTAACATACTAATAAGAATTGTGTTTGTCATTTGTTATAGGTAATTCAACATAAATTATAGATTTTCCAAAATTCTAGGAGCAAAATAAACCATATACACTCACATATACTTTTAATTAAACTCGTCAGTTTTCATTTTCGAATGTCATTGGCGAATTAAATACATAATGTGGAATATTTGGCTAATATAATATAATCCAACACTTGTTGCATTGATTAGACATTGACATATGAATTTGTTAGTAATATGAAGGATATTTATTAGTATTTTACAAACTTAAAATAATTAAGTACTAAAACATGTATAGATCGTTAAGTCTGTGGGTGTAGGTCGTTTATTATTATTTCTAAAATCATGCCATATCTCAATATTCAGTAAAATAAAATAAAATGTAATACATTATAAACGAAAATTAGTAGTTTTGTTTCCGTAGTATAATATTTTTGGACTAGAACTTGAGTGATAAAAATAAGATATATACAAAAACAACAGCGTGACGAATGTCAATGTCGTAAAGTAATACCCGACCGCCGGCACAGACATAGATATGATGCATATTATTATGATATATAGCCGTCGGTTACTACCAACACGGAAGTCAATGACAAAATAGCGTTTCGTTCCACGGTGTCTTTGAACCATGTTATATGATATAAGCTAACACTTTTAGAAATAGGATAAAAATGGTATCCTTTTTAATAAATATATAATATACAAATAAGTATAAATATAATATGTATATAATAAGTTATCTTGGTAAAAAAAAACATTTTCTTTTAATAGAAACTGCAAAAATGATTCATTACACGCATTTTTCCCATATTACATTAACAGAACACGGAATATCAAAACCACTCATTTTTTTAGATTCCTTGATTCCGTTTAGATATTCATAAAATCTATAGGCCATTATTATAATAAATTGGTAACTTTTTTTGTATGTAATACCATTAAGGGTCGTTAAAATTTCTAGTGGGCCCAAAACGACTGACTCCTTTAAGTTTATGTTTTTGTCCCCATTTTACTATTAATTTGGGCGCATGTTTACATCCTTTTCTATTTGTTGCCCATCTTCATTTGAGGCTACTATCAGGATGTCATCAGCGAAGGCCTGAACGTGGACTACTAGGTCTTCCGTCGCCTGAAGTAGGGAATCAAGTAGGATGTGCCACAACATGGCCCGCAAGTTGATCCTTGAATACATCCTTTATCTGTAGGTAAGATAGATTTTGCCCAACATAGTTAAGACTGATTTTCCGGTTTGACAGATAGCTGGCGATTAGTTTTGCATAGTTGTGTCCACTTGTTTGGTTCTGAGTTCGCTGATGATGGCGGGCCACCATGCGTTATCAAATACGCCCTCGATGTCTAACGACACCAGTATAACTATTTCCTCTTATGAGTCCATTTTAATAAGTGTTACCGTGTCATATAGCGCATCCTCTGTACTTTTTGGGAGTAAATCCATATTGTCTCCTGCTTAATTTGTTCTCTTTCCTAATTGCCATTGTAGCCTGTTTATGAAAGCTTTTCTAATATTTTAGCTACCCGGTAACAAGCAATGGGTCTAAGACTGAGGTTGGGTGTAGTCCTCTTTATTAGGTTTAGGGATAACTTTGATGGTGGCTCTTTCCAGTTGTTCGGAAAATATCCCAATTCTAAGCATTTATTATACAGGGCTGTTAAAACTTCTGGATTGTTATTGTAGGCTTCCATATATCTGACGTCAGACCGTCATCCCTAGTGCTTTTGGTTCCATATTTTGAAGATTTGTTCTATTTCAACTCTGGTAAATAGTCTTTTAATTTCAGTTATTTGGTTATTTAATTGTAATATGTATTCTTTTATTTTTGCCCTGATATCCTTTTGTTCTTCTGTGTCAGTACTTGTATTATCTTTTGGATAAAATATTTCAGCAAGGAGGGTTGCTGATTCCTTCTCTGTTAGGATGTCCCCATTTTGGTTATGCAGTAACTTGTCTTCCTCTCTATTCGAACAAGTTTTTAGTATCCGATAGGTGCATTGCCATATGCTTTCTTTTTGTTGTACATAGATCTTTCCAACTCTTGGTTGAAACATCTTCTATATTTTTTTTATATTAGTCTTTGGCTTGCAGGTATTATTCTACAACATAGTTTCTCCTATTGGGGTGTGCATTTTTAATCCTTCTCCTGAGTCTAATCATTTCCTTCTTTTTGCCTTGTAAGTCTTCATTCCACCATTTTGCTGCTTTTTTTTGTCCGTTTGTTTTCAATTTTCGGAATGGACTTGTTACATGCTGTGATTATGCTTTCTGTGTATTCATTGACAGCTTGATCTATTTCTTGTTTGACTTGATCTTTACAATCTTGTCTTAGGTTAAATTGTTACTATCCAGTGCTTTCTCTAATTCGATTCTGAAGTGACTCAGTCTGCTTTCCTGGTATTATATTTTCTAGTACTATTGATTTCAAGTTTCTCAGATGTACTAGGGTTGACAAGTTATAAAGAATTGGTTTGTGACTAAAATGTGCAGAACAATCGTCAACCCTCAGTTTGTTATTTTGTGTAAGAGCGAGGTTGTGCAAGTGGTGATGTCAATTATGCTGGAGCAAGGTCCCTATTTACCTATTATTACCTATTCTTAATTCTACACCTTATTTTTATAGAATAAGAGTGACAAACGAGCACACAGTCCACCTGATGGTAAGTGGTTGCTGTGGCCCATAGACATCTACATCTATCTTCGTTTGCGAATCAAAATGCAGATGCGTTGTCACCCGTGAGGACTAGATGGAATGCCTCTTTTCAGTAAAAAGGGTCTCGGTTCTCTACACTCACCATACGAAACACAGCAGCATTAAGCTGCTGTTTTACCTGGTATTCTGTGAGGCGTGGTCCTTCCCGGTCGAGCCGACCCATTCGTGCTACAACTATACTATTAATACAGCTGCAGCATGGCTCCCACGTATAAAATATATCTTCGGTTAACATGCTAGGATTCATTAGAACTGGATGTTAGGATTTTGACAACGATTGCTGATCTCACTGGCTTGGTTTAGTCATGACTAATTTTCTGAATTACGCGATACTGTGAACCACGGTTAAGCGTGCCTTAGCTCAACATAGGTTTCCTGCATTAATATTACCGAGTAACCTGAGATGTGGCAGCGCGTATACACTCAAGTGTGCCGCGCGGCCACGATCAATAATATGCTGTACTATTTTAATATTTTTGCCATCGCCGGAAGGGCTTAAAGTTACTGTGTTATTACTTGAATCGTCTTACTCTCAACAGTAGCAAACGGAGCTTCTTGCTATCTTGTCCCTATTTTGCCATTCTGGGCTCAGGGCTATATGCAGGGTGTGTGCAACTTTCTTTAGGTTAGGTTAGGTTTTTTTTTTTTTATGTTTTTCACTCTGACATGGAGGTCAGAGACATAGTCAACTTGCACGGACTTTGAATTCTATATTTTAATTTATTTCGTGTCCTTAATATTATAGAGGTTGTAGAGAACTCCGGGTTTTCGTTCGGGAGTCCTACTAGTCTTAGTCTAACATCATCACATAGTTTTTATTTGTTAATACCCCTATATATAGTACAGAGGGAGATCAGGTACATTTTTTTTTACTCATTTTTCTTTTTGTCTTACATTAAGTTCTTCTTTCTTATTTTCACATATATAACATTCCTATCACATTTATATCTTCATTTATATCACCACGTTTTAACCTACTTTTCTATGGAATATGAGAAACAATAAGTTGTACTATTTACAAAAGATTGAACGAAAAGACCTCTTGCAAAGTTACAAGCAAGAAGTTATAAGCAAAGTTATAGTTGGGTTGGGTTAGGTTGGTTGCTCCCCGAACAGGTTCCCTTGTCGTGGCGGGGGGCAGTAGCCGTGTTGGTCACCCGCGTGAACAAAGAGAGGCTGGCCCGAGGTGTAGGCCCCGGCCAGGTAACCACTCCGTGTGGGCTCAGCAGGCCCACTTCGGATGTGTCGGTGGGCTGCTGCGGGAGGTTGGTCCGCTCCCTTACCGCTGCAGCCGGTGGAATCGCGGAGGAAGAGGTGTTGGTATGGCGATGCGCCACTCGCCTATCCTCCGCGACTCAGACGGGGCCGCACCGTTGATGCCGTGTGGTGGTGGGGCCGCGGAGGAGAGGGTGTCGGTATTGCGAGGCGCCGCTCTCCTACCCTCCGCGGCCGAAACTTGGTTGGCGGCGGGCCAGAGACCAGATCCGCCGCTGGGGCCGCGGAAACGGGCGCTACTAAGCGCTCTTCCGGCCCCGCCAGATGGGTCAGGGGCGAGGGACTTGGGGATGTGCCCGCCACCTCTTCGATGGCCCCGAGGCGGAGGTGCGAGCGGGTGTCGGCGCGCGCCTCAGAGGCGATGCACGGGGATCGAACACCTCACTACCCGTGCGGGGACGAGGCCGGACAGACCGGGCCAGCACTGGTGTGGGGCTGCGGAATTTGGATTCCCGCGACCCCGCGCACTTGTCTAGGAGACACCAGGGTGGTTTGCCGGTAAGAGTCGGCACCCTCCGCCTTTCCCCAGGCGGAGTAGTCCATTGATTTCCCCCACAAAAAAAGTTAGGTTGCTCAGGCTAAGTTGTTTCCCAACTTGGGGCCCCGTCTCACTGTAGGCAGTTGTGCGTGGGAATCGTGCGGTCATGGCCTGTGGGCGATGGACATGACGGCCGCACTCTCGCCATTCTGCGTAAACCGCAAAGGGCGATGGCCGTCAGAGTCGTCCGCGGGTATCGCACGATTTCCTACGAGGCGGCTTGCGTCCTGCCGGATCCCCGCCCTGGGACTTAGGGCGAAACTCGCGTCATTATATCGATGGCGCGAGGAAGAGCGGACACGGGGCTCGAGGCCGGTGCGGCGGCAGATCGCGCGCTGCGCCGAGGCCTCCGTCAGGTCTTGGTGGCGGAATGGCGGCAAAGCTGCCATACCGCCGGCCTCGCTACCGTCGAGGGCGATCCGGCGTACTCGACGTCTGGCTCGGGAGAAGGCACGGCTCCTGTCGTTTAGGGTGACGCAAGTGCTGTCAGGGCACGGCTGGCGGCAAGTACCTGTGCCGCATAGACAGGAGCCGGACGCTCGGTGCCACCACGTCCATTGCGGGGACACGGCGCAACACACGCTCGCCGGTGTGCAGCTTGGAGGAGCAGCGCCGTGTCCTCACAAATGAAGTAGGAAGCGATCTGTCGCTGCCGGCCTTAGTGCGGATAATGGTCGGTAGCGCAGGTCGTGGGACGTGGTGTCCTTCTGCGAGAACGTGATGTAAATTTGGATTCCCGCGGCCCCGCGCGCACGTGCGAGGAGACACCGGGGTGGTTTTAGCCGGTAAGAGTCGGCGCCCTCCGCCTTTCCCCAGGCGGAGGTAGTCCATGATTTTCCCCGCAAAAAAGGTTAGGTTAGGTTCCCCCAGACGGGTTCCCGCCTTGTCGTGGCGGGGGTTTGTACCCGTGGCTTGGTCACCCGCGGTGAACAAAGGAACCTCTTGGCTGGCCGGGTGTAGGGCCGGCCCGAGGTGTACTCCGTGTGGCTCAGCGAGCCCACTTCGGATGTGGGTGGGCTGCTGCGGGAGGGTTGGTCCTCTCGCACCGCTGCAGCCGAGGTGGAGTCGCGGAGGAAGAGGTGTTGGTGGGCGATGCGCCACTCGCCTATCCTCCGCGACTCAGACGGCCGCACCGTTGATGCGGTGGTGGTGGACCGCGGGGAGGTGTCGGTATTGCGAGGGGCGCCTCCACCACCCTCACCGAGCGGTTGGTTGGCGGGCCAGAACAGATCCGCCGCTGGGGCCGTGAAGGCTACGAACGCTCTTCCGGCCCCATGAGATGGGTCCAGGGGCGAGGACTTGGGATGTCCCCTCTTCGATGGCCCCGAGGTGGAGGCGCGTGCGGGTGTCGGCGCGCCTCTGAGGGATGCACAGGGTGGTAGTCGAACACCTCACTACCCGTGCAGGAGACGAGGCCCGGACAGACCGGGCTAGCACTAGTGTGGGGCTGCGGAAGATTTGGATTCCCGCGGCCCGCGCACGATAGGAGACACCAGGGTGGTTTAGCCGGTAGAGTCCGGCACGTCCCTCCGCCTTCCCCAGGCGGAGGTAGTCCATAATTTCCCCCGCAAAAAAAAGGTTTGGTTTGGTTAGGTTTCCCCGAACGGGTTCCCGCCGTCGGCGGGGGACTTATGTAGTGGCTTGGTGCGGTGAACAGAAGGAACCCTTGGCTGGCCGGGGTGTGGGCCGGCTCGGGTGGCCACTCCGTGTGGGGGCGAGGCCCGGATGTGTGTCGGTGGGCTGCTGCGGGAGGGTTGGTCCTCCCCTTACCGCTGCAGCCGAGGTGAAATCGCGGAGAAGAGGTGTTGGTATGGCGATGCGCCACTCGCCCTATCCTCCGCGACTCAGACGAGCCGCACCGTTGATATGGTGGTGGTTGTGGGGCGCGGGTGGGGGTGTCGTTGTGCAGCGTCGCTCTACCCTCCGCGGCCGAAACAGTTGGCAGCGGGCCAGACCAGATCCGCCGCTGGGGCCAGAAGCGGGCGCTACTAAGCCTCTTCCGGCCCCCATGAGATCAGGGGTGAGGACTTGAAGTCCCCCCCTCTTCGATATTCGGGTGGAGGCTCGTGCAGTGTCGGCGCGCGCCTCTGAGGCGATTCACAGGGTAGTTGAACACCTCACTGCCCGTGCAGGGACGAGGCCCGGACAGACCGAGCCAGCACTAGTGTGGGGCTGGAAAGATTGGATTCCCGCGGCCCGCGCGCACGTGCGAGGAGACACCAGGGTGGTTTTAGCCAGTAGAGTCCGGCACCCTCCCTCCGCCTTTCCCCAGGCGGAGTAGTCCATCGGATTACCCCGCAAAAAAAAAAAAAAAGTTAGGTTAGGTTAGGTTTGTTTTTATTCTAGTTCCCCTAACATGGAGATCAAGAACTTTTTCCCTCTTTTTATATTTTTAGTTCATTATTTTTCATTTCTTTATTTGTTTTTTATTTTATCTTTTTGCTTTTTCTTTTTTACTTTCTTTTAAAATCTTACATACATCAGTGTTCTTATTTCTATTTTACATATGTCTTACGTTTCTAATACACTTTTACTTATCATTATAAATATCTTAATCTACTTTATTTTAGTTACTTTACAAATTTAACGGGACTGTTTACATTATATGTCTTTATATAATTTATAGTTCCTTTTTATACTTTATTTATTCTTAAATTTTCTTAGTGGCTATAACTTTACAATATTTTAAAACCTATTTCTTATATGTTTGTTTCCTATTATTTTACATATGTTATCTTTGCTTATTTTTATTTGTAATTCCATTTCTACATCGTTTCTCTCCTTACCATAAACTGGACATTCTGTTATAATATGTATGATACTATCCTCTTTCATCGGATCGCAGGCGCATGCCGGCTCTCCTTACACTTGAATCGGTGCAAATATTCAGAGAACCCGCTATGTCCTGTCATCACCTTGCACCGTGAGCGAGTCCATATTTAACTTCCTTATAATGGGATAGGCGCTTAAGGCGTCCGGGAAAAACACTACAGGCTGTTTCGCCTTCCACGTAGCGTCGCTTCCATTCGTCAAGCGAATTTAGACGGATTTGTCGCTTGAGATGAAATCGAACACCTGTCATAGTCCAGTTTGCGTTTTATTTTGGGCGGCTTCCTTTGCTAACTCATCTGCTCTCACGTTTCCCTCCAGCCCTGCGTGTGCCTTTATCAAAACAATTTTAGCGATTTTCCTTTTTTTTTTTTTTTTTTTTTTTTTTTGGAGGCAAACAGGCCACGGTTCACCTAATGTTAAGTGACTACCGCCGCCCATGAACAACTGCAACACCAGAATTGCAGATGCGTTCCCGGCCTTAAAGGTAGGCTCTTTTCTTGAAGGTCCCTAAGTCGTATCGGTCCGGAAAAATCGCTGGTGGTAATCGGTTCCACAAGGAAGTTGTGCGAGGAAAAAAACATCTTCTAAATCGCACAGTGGTGGACCATAATCATCCAGATGGTATGGATGGTATCGCGAGTTTTGCCGCGATGTGCGATGGTCAAATTGAGCGGCTGGAATTAGTCGAACAATTCCTCAGAGCACTCCCCGTGGTACATGCGATAAAATACGCAAAGAATGCAACATCTCTACGCAGGTGCTAGTGAGTCAAGCCGATCGGAAAGAACTCGGTCGTCGACGATTCGATCCGCTCTGCGCTGAATGCGAGTCAAGTGGAAGGAGCTGGCACTGGGGCCCCTGCCCAGAGATGGGAACAGTATTCCATGTGAGGCCGAACCTGCGCCTTGTAAAGTTGCAGGCGGTGTGCCGGCATGAAACACTGCCCTCTACTGAGCACGCCAAGCTTTTAGAGGCTAATTTTGCCTTCTCTTCCAAGTGACCACGAAACTGCACGTCCTCGATATGTCAACGCCGAGTTCGATACTGGCTGAGGCAACAAAGTGCTGTGCAGAAACTGAGGTGATACGACAAAGGGTTCCTTTTAGCGGTAAACGCGCAAACTTGTGTCTTCTGGGATTGAACTGGACTAGATTTAGTCGCTTCAATCCGAGACTTTGTCCAACAAAGTCTCGACTTCAGACCTAAGTTTGTTCCGGTACTCGGCGACGTTTTCCGAGAAATATTGGCATGGCCGGTGTATGAGCATCACCAGTGCTGTCATCCGCATAGCAATGAATGTTACCGGTTTGCAACATATCATTGATATGCATAGAAACAGCGTTGGTGATAGCACGCAGCCTGTGGAACACCAGCGTTAATAGTCTTGTAATCGGAGGGCGCACCGTCTACTACGACCTTGATGCTCGATCAGCCAGAAAACTGGTGATCCAATTGCAATTTCTCAGGAAGCCCATAGGAAGGAAGCTTCGAAAGAAGCGCTGTGCCAGACCCGATCGAAGGCCTTCGCTATGTCCAAACTAACGGACCAATGCCTCCCTTGGACTCGATCGCCTGCGCATCTATGTGTTAGGTAAACAGAAGACCACCAGCTGAGCGACCCCGACGGAAACCGTACTGGCAGTCACTAATCAGCTGGTGCTCCTCAGGTACCGCATGGGCTGGCAGTTAATAATTGACTCCATTATTTTCGAGAACAAAAGGAGACGATGGCGATAGGCCTGTAATTGGACAGATCAGAGCGGTTGCCTTTTGCAGGGGATCAGGTGCACAGCTGTCTATGTGGCGCAGACCACTTCACACTGCGGGATGGTCGGCGGTGTGTTCCCCTGTCATCAAGAGTCGAGTTGGACGCAAGGAGCCTAAAGGTCGGCTTTCTCTTTTGCGTCGTGGGCCAGTGAGTAATCCTCCTGTGCAGAGATGGTAGTGATGAAACACAAATTTCTTGGACAGCCTTGGCGGGAGACCAGAATGCACGGGTTCCCGAAGGCGAACAGTTTCTCGCCAATTCTGCCTATGTGTCTGACTTTGCCTTGGCAATAACTCTTTTGAAGGACCTGGAGGCGAAGTTATACTTCTTTTTAAGCATGCTGGTGTTTACATCCCGACCGCCGAAGCCTCAGCCCAGGCCTGATAACACTCCTGCTTACTGCGTAATGCAGTCTTACAGAACGACCAAACCAAGGCTGCGATCTGCCACCGATGGGTACCACAGATGATGGAATAAATAGTTCCATTCCTGTAGCACCACATCGGTGACAGAGTCAACAACAACGCTGGGATCATCCGGCGAAGCAAACCCGCCCCATGGGTGGGATGTGAAAGACCGCATTCCATCCCAATCCGCCGACCTGTAATGCCAAACACGGTGGCAACCTGCAGAACCGCAACCGCGAGGAGGCGTGAGTGGCACCACTCGGATCAGACAATGGTCCGAAAAGCCAGAGGCATCGACGGAAACCTGATATCCGTCCGGATGAGAGGTCAGCAGAAGGTCCAACAGGGAAGGTGTATGATCCTCCACATCTGGAATCCGTGTAGGCGAAGTAATCAGTTGTGTCAGACCATATGCCAAGGCAAAGTCATAAACAGATCTCCCCGCATGATCGGTTAAACGTGAACCGAGCCATTCAACGTGGTGGGCGTTAAAATCGCCAAGTATCACGATCTCTACGGATGGGATCTGTTGTAGCAAGAAATCTCTTAGCCATTTGGACGTGGTCGATGGTCGGTCTGTGTCGGCATTACCGCTATAGGACCTATACAGGCACCTGTAGACGCGGGGATGGTCGTCGCTGTCTACGCGCAGCCATAGGATGGACAGGTCCGTACCTTCAAGACTGCCGAGGCGTCGAGAACAGATATCTCTCTGACGTACACGCAAACTCCAGCCCGGGGCACAAAGTGTTCTAATTTGCCCCGGGTAGGAAAATACAGTATCAGCCGGAGAGGACACCTGCGTCTTGGTCAAAAAAGCAAGGCCGCTTCGCCGTCTCTAGATGGTGATGGACGGCGTTGGGTTCAGTGAGAATCCCTGATGTTGCAGAGTCCACGGATAGCGTGGCAGGGGTTTGGTTTATTGCTCTGTTTGCCCCGTGCAGTGTTAGTATAGAGCAGGATTTTGCCCCAGAATACGCGGGCAGCCTGAGCACCCACGCTCAGGAAGAGGGTAGCTTGACCGTGGATGCTCAGTGAGGACTCCATTACCAGGGTGCTGGTACCCTCCTGGGGTAGTACTTTCTTTTAAATTCCGCTACCATGTTATGGGGGGATGGGCCTCCGGCCACCTGCACTAACCAAGCGAAACGCGAAGCAAAGCTCCTACTTTACGTTGGTATTCTGTGAGGTCGTGGTACCTCCCGGTTCGAGCCGGCCCATCCATGCAGAAGCTGCAGCGCGGCTCTACCACTGCTGTCCTTTTGTTTATTTCCGATATATTTTTAATTTTTTGCCGCTAGTGGATGGAGGAAACGCTCTGGACAACTGTCTGGAGAGCAGATCTTGAGTCGCTGTAGATGTTGCAGCTTGGTGCCGAAACTTTCACGGCATAATTTGTTGCCTCATATATGGCCAGCAACTGCGCCTGGTAGACAGTGCAAAAGTCTTCCAATTTAAATTTCGGCTACTTGTCTCCGCTGCGTCATTCCATATGGATAACGCAGCGCCGACTTCCCTCGATTTTACTTCCGTCTGTGAATATTTTTGACCTTTATTGTTGTGTTGGTCGACCTGTGCACCATCCTCCAGGCATACAAACTGCAGCCCAACCTGATTTGCAGGGTGAGGTGTCTTTATGTATTCTAATTTTCGTTCCACGTCCGATCTCCTACTACTCGCTGAGTGTAACCTTTCTTCACTTCATAAATTAAGGCTGCTTGAACCCAAGGTCCAAAGGAAGCAACCCAGCAGTAGTGGGGCCGAGTGGAGGATACACAGTTTTATTGGACTTAATAATTTTTGAACAAACCAACGTTGTACCATATCGAGCTGCTTTTTACTTTCTGTTTGTATGTGGCCGATGCCCTTACACTTGCGCGCACAATATGATCGGCTCCGTTACCGCTACATAGATGGTCCTAATGATCTCCGGGTTCAGGCCCCAACTAATTTTGCGGCTCTCGTTAGTTGACCGTATAGACTTTGTACCTTACAACACATTTTTCACATGTGTTGAAGGATCAACAACGTCTATGGTGAGTCCCATTATTTTTATTTCTGTGGACAATGCAATGCTCTCTCGCCCATTTTCAGAAGTGGTGAGTCGTATTTTATCTTTTTGTTATAAGCATTGCTTTAGTCTTGCTTGGTGCAAATTTGAGCTTATTTTTGACTCTCCACTCCTGAACATACGCGAGGCCGCGTTGGCCCGATCCTGCACTTCAATTGCCTTATCCCGGAGAAAATCAGGACCACGTCGTCGCAACCTGGTAATGTTCCCCTTTTTGCTCAATTCCTGTAATAGAGGGTCGATCAACAGATTCCAAATATAGGACCTCCTATTGAGCCCTACACACCCCTTAGCAGTGGTTTTCATGTATTCTGCTCTGCTGCGTACCTGATGCAGACAGTTATATCCTCGAAATAGTTGTCAATGACGTCGTAGGTTAATCGGGCAACTAGTATCTGCCAATCTGTATCTGTTGCCAGCCACCATGTGCACGTTATCGAAGGCTCCTCTATGTCCAAGGATATTAATAACACTAACTTTTGTCTTCTAGCTTGGTTTTACCAACTGCATCATGTCATAGAGGAGTCTTCGGTGCTACGCTGTGGCATAAATCCATACTGTCTCCGGCTAAGTGTGGTACAATGTGCCATTTCTCGTTGGATTAACATCTTTTCGAGGACTTTCCCGAGCACAGGCAGCAGTCCAATAGGTCTATAGGATTTGGATGTGTGAGTTCTCTTTTCCAGGCTTCCGCAGCACCACTACTGCCTCTTTTTCTATTTCTTGGGAAAGTGTGCCAAGCTCAAACATTTCTTGGCTATCATAAAAACATTTCGGATCTAAAGAGACAGCTGCCACAGATGTCAGCCGTGAGACCGTCATTCCTGGTGCCGTTTTGGGGTTAAAACTAGACACAGACCACATCAATTCCTCCATCGTAAAGGTGGGTCACATGGATCATCATGTGACCTTTCATTCCCACTCCTTTTCTCTCATTTGTCTGTGTCTATGTTATCACCCTAGTATCGTCTTCTGGGTAGAATATATCTGCCAGCATCTTTGCTGATTCCTCATTACCCTTGGTTTTTCATTTAAGATAAAGGGAATGTCCTCTTGCTCTCTTGATTGTGCGGCCTATCACTCTATAAATCCCATCCCACATTGATTCGCTCCCGCTTGCTGCAGAACTCCTTCCAGCTGGAAGTTTGGGCCATTTGACTTTCATGGCACTCCTCTTTTGCACTGGTGCTGTTCTACAACCCTCTCTCGACAATTGGTGCCGCACATGATATTCGACGTTTTAGTCTGGAGACTTTCTTCTTGAACTGTGTTAATTCATCGGTCCACCAGGGCAATCCTATTCGCTTTTGTTCTTCAATTTTGGTATATTTTATCGCATGCTTCCGTTATTGTTTTTTTAATTCTTCTATTTTTATTTCGAGTTCTTCTCCTGTTTCAATTTTGTCTATTTCTGTTTTAATTATTGTTTTGCTTCAAACCTGGAGAAGTTTCCCAGAAACTCACTCCAGTTTGCCCTTTTGTGTTGTATTTTCTGATTGTTCTGCTTACGTCTGTTCAACTGATTTTCAAGATTTATATCGAATAGGATTGCTCTGTGGTCCGAAACAGTTATTTCTTCGGAAAGCCTCCAGTTTTCTACCCTCCTAATAGGCTCATCGAGCAGCTAGTGATGTCCACGCTGAAGAATCTTCTCCCAGCTCTGATAGTATCAAAAGTGAGATCCGTTCCTCTATTGAGTATGTGGAGCTTCAACTCGTCGAGTTTGGCAGCCAAGTCTATTCCTCTTGTATCCGCCTCCCGGCTACCCACCAGGTGTTCCATGCGTTCACATCTCCACCGAGTATCACGTTTACCGCCCTAAAACTTCCACTGCCTTTTCGATCACGTCCAGGTATGGGTCGATTGGCTTATCACCCTCAGATAGACGGACACCCTCCCATCTCCCAGGTCCATGTCCTCAACTTGGCGACTGCAATATTTTCTGTTGTTAGGCCGGGACACTGGGTTACGTTAATGGTGTCGTCGAACAATACAATAAGCCTTGATCACCTTCCGGTGTTGGGTTCTCTGTGACATTGTATTATTCGTGTCCCTGGGTGAGTGTTTCATTTCTCGATGCGACCAATGTAAGGTTCCTGGACCAGCGCGAGACGATATCTTGGGTCGCCTCGGTGATCAATTAACAGTGGCTAGCTCACATCTCTGTAAGTTGGCCTGGATGGCGTGATACCGGTGGCTGCCCGAATCGAAGTCTCCGCCAGACCTTGAGACCACCTTGGCAATAAGCCACGGTGGATCTTGCCAAGGTCTCCATCTTCTCTTCTCACCCAGGCTACTGAACGCATTGTGGTTGTTCTTTTCCATTTTGCCTTTATGCAATTTCTGCATGATGTTGCTTCTCCAGATAGCCAGTCGGCGCATGGGACGTGTGCGGATTTCTAGTTCTCTTCTTATATTTTATTTCCATTTTGTCTTCATTTTCTCTTATGTCCCTGAAGAGTTGTTTGTTTTGGACTCTTATTGCTTTGACTATTTCATCATCGCTATTATATTACAGCACATTTTTGAGTATTATCAGCGGGTCTTTATTTTTATTTTCTCTACGTTGAGATGTTTGTTTGCGTTCTTTAATTTTTCCTTAACTCAGTTTATTTTTTCCTGGTGCAACATCCCACTATCACTTTCCTGTCTGTTGCTTTCCTAATTTTGTCTATTTTGAAGCCTTCTTCTTTCGCATTTATTACATTCCTGATCTTCTCCATCACCTGATCTCCTGTTTCCTATTCGTCGGTCGATGTGATAGCACCGAGTGCATAGCCATACTTTCGGGTGATCTACTCGGATAATTATATAATTACTGAGGTGCAGTTTAGCTTTATTGAGGCAGGCACGGGCCTCCGTCAGACAGTCTGCGTATTTTGCTGTCTCAGTCTTCGGTGAGCCTTCTGTTACCTGCTCTGATGCTTTGCGGGTTACCACGCCTTTCCTGTGATGGTACAGTTTTTGTTTTGGGCGCACAATTGCTACCTTTTTAAAGAGTTGTGTATTGTGGCTGCTGTGTCTGTTTTCCCCGTCTCCCATTCTCCTATGCTTCTCCTTACGCTAGTAACAACATACTCTGGTTACTTTTGGAGAAGGTCCTGCCTTCTCTGTCCTAGTTGGAGAGCTTTGAGGACTCATGTCTTTGCTGGTTTCTGTCTTTTTGACGGGGTACGGATGCCGAACATATTTAGGGGAACGCGTCTCAGATCACGATAATAAAAATAAAACTGTATAAAAAAATAAAAACGTAAAGGAGACAGTTTCTTTTGTATGGAGAATGGGCCACCACGATTTCAGTGAACAATGAAATGTATGTTAATTTATTCCATAATCTATAGATTACAAAATTAATATTAGTTTTATCGCATCTAACAGGAATTCTGAAAATTAAAATATGAATATCGCAATAACCTTAAAACAAACTAAAAGCGATTTTCTAGTAGTTTTCACTGATATTATGAGTTAGAATAGTGTATATAGAATAGAAAAGCTTAATAATTAATAGTATTAAACAAAGTTGTAGGTACATTCAGCAATTATAGATATTTTAAGATAGATGGAAAATCCTTTTAGCAGTTCCGGCAAAACAGTGCACAGACAAACAAACGTGGTGTGGATACTATTTTTTACAGGTATTAATTGATTAGTGAATATACATCACACACAGTAATCAAATAAATATGATATAAGAATAAAGCCAAGATGAATAACGGATAATATGTCTATTTATAATATTACCTTTAAATGCTATATAGTAAGAAAGCTGTTTTGAACTGGTTGTATAAGGATAAAACACAAAGTAAAATGCCACTGCATATATTGTTGTAATTATTTCCAAAGCAGTCTATAGTGTAATCTAATAGTGGAACAGACAGACAGACAGGTGCGGTGTCAAAACTTTGTTTTAATATGTTTTGGTTGATTAGTAAATGTGTAAACTTTGTTTTAAAATATATTAACTGATTAGTTATCATACCCCAAACACCATTACACACTGATAAATATGAAGTAAGATGTTTTAAACTGGTTGTGTAAGGATAACAAAAACACATGTATAATTTAATTGTATTTATTTTTGTCAATCATTATCATTTCAAAAGATATTTTCAAAATAACTTGATAATAACATGAATCAGAAGGATATTATCAATGTTGTGAGATATGATATAAGACTGTTGTATTCAATATCCATATACTTTTGTCTCTGCCTACGAGCAGCTCTGCAAGATTTCAGCCTACAAGACATACACATTTATACTAAGCGACCCACCTGAAAAAAGTTAATGAATATTGTATAAGACTATATATATACTATACTTCAATGTCAATAAACTACATTTCCATATTTCTGTCAGTATTTTTGTCTCTGCCTGTATGTTAAATAAATAAGAAATTATTACAAAATATATACCATAATCAGATCAAATACACAAATGGTAGTTATGGATTTACATCAACAATATTTGACTATGTAAAGTTGTCTGATTTCTTATTTTCACTAGTTTCATGTAGGGAAAAGATATTATTTTATAATTATCGGATAGTAGATGACAAAATAATATTCCTCTCTGCAGAGTTAACAACACATCAGTCTAAGGATAATAGAAGCATCTGATCAACAAGGATATAACCATTACACAAGTAAAATGGCAACTAAGTTAATACTTATACAAACTGTATATTTGCTTCTAGTACAAGTAATAAGTACTTATTTACACGTAAATATATGTACTATCTATACTGTCTAACTACTATGGCTGGCACAAATTCAGGATCCATGTTTGATGCCATTTGGTATTGTCAAGTTTATGGAGCAACTTGCTGAATACATAAGGTATTTATACCTAAATGCAGTTAAATGAATCGCTCTTCAAAGCCGATGAAGCTACATCAAATAGAAATCTTTAAACCCTCGACCCATAGATTCTAATTTTCTTATAACATACAGAAAAACTTAATTTATGTATTTATTCTATCTATTATTTAATTTAGATTTTACCAATAACATAAAACTTTAATACTTTGTCACTTTTAACATACTAATAAGGTTCTAAGACCTGTGTTTGTCATTTTTTTAGGTAATTCATAAATTATAGATCTTATTTAGATTTTCCAAAATTCTAGGTGTAAAAGTAAACTCTTGTATTACATATGTACATACCTTAGAGAGTAATTGTGTTCTGTGACACATACTCTTATATTAATTATCTAAACTCATTAGTTTTCATTTTTCATTTTCGAATGTCATTGGCAATTTTACCATGCGACCACAAAAGAATAAAGGAAAAAATAGATATTATCCATTATATGTTAAACACTTGTGCATCGATGAGACGATATTTATTTTATTGTCTTGTAAACAAACACGTATAAACTTTTTAGCTATTAATTAATTTTGCTAGTTTGCTACTATACATTATTTTAAAGTATATAACAATTAACCACAAACGTTATTCTTAAAGTAGTGATGCAACTCGAACTCTGTTTTCACTCGATTCAATCGAGTGAATCTGTGTAACTCGGTACTCGAGTGAAAATAAATTTTACTCGAATCCGCTTGCACTCGAGTTACCGAGTCAACTCGACGCACCGTGTGGATTCGGAGAGCGCTAGATATATGTCAGTTCACTAATTCATTAATTCTATCATCTAATCAACTAATTCACATAGTATAAGGCGCTGCGGGCGTGAAACTTGCATCTGGCATGTCAAATATGAACTTAGTTTGATTTATAATATCGTGATTGTGCTATCATTGATATTTTTTTTACTTCGTATAAGTAGTGCATAACATAAAAGGTGATTTAAATATACTTGTTTGTTTAAAGTATGAATGATAACAATGAAACAACAAAACAAAAATCGTCAGTGTGGCTTATTTTGAAAAATGGAAGCGATTTGTAAGATATGCGAAAAGCAGTTTATATATTTGAAATGCTACATGTCTGTAGTAAATAAAAACATGGAAATACTACAAATAAATAAATAATAAATATTTATATTTTATTTCATATTATCGCATATTACTTATTTAATAAAGGTACCTATTTAAAAAGTATATTAATATAGAAATTCCACTTTATATTGTATTAAAAACTATAATAAAAAAAACTTAAACTAGTAATTTAATTATCAAACAGTATTATTATTATTATTATTTGAAAATGCTTTAACGAAGGTAATCGCTATTATCAACTCGGGTGATAAACTTCAATCGATGCAGGGACTGTAAATAGTTAATTCGCATAACTCAAAAACTCGAGTACAACTACAGTGACATAATAAAACCCGAGTGACTCGAGTCACAAAATTCTACTCGAGTCGCATCTTTATCTTACGGTCAATTCAATGTCTGTCTACAATTTAGTGATGAACTCGACTTACTAATTCGAAAAATTTATTGATATATTATGTAATATCAACAAGCTGATTAAGTATAATACGTGATAGTTAAATTTTTAATAACATTAACTAGCTACGTCATAAAGTTAGAGTGATATTATTTATGAAAATTGTGTATACATAAACCAATAAAATATAACTTACTACCTATTAAGTTAAGTAATAATAATTATCTTGGATGGAGGAACAAATATAAAATAATTTGTAACAAACTGACACAACTTCGTTCCGCCAATTCGAGTTGCGTAACTCGAGTACTATTCGAGTTACGTGAATTTCAACTCAAGTTAACTCGAGTCGAGTTTCTTCCGATTTGGCACATCTCTACTACATTTTTAATATTACATTATCTGAATCAATGACAAGAACACAAATATCAAAACAACTCTTTTTCAGATTTCTTAATTCCGTTTAGATTTTCATAAAATATTTATACTATTTACAATAATAAATTGGTATCTTTTTTTTTATATAATACCACTAAGGGTCGCGAAAATTTCTAGTGGGCCCAAAACGATTGACTCCTTTATTATAATATTCCCTAGTTAATAAGCTATCCAAAATATATTTTCAAATTTTAGAGCAAGTACTTTCAGAGATACGAATTTATTTGTGTGAGCTGGGAGGTCCAACAAAATTTTGGTCCAAACACGTGGTGGCTGAAGGACCCTCGGGACATTCCTGAAAATATTGTCAGAAATTTTGTTATCATACATACTATATTCCAAAATTTTTTCAAAATTGTCCCGACATAATTACAAGATTTAGAGCTTTTTTGCGGTTGTTGGTTTTCGAAACACAATTTTCAAAATTAAAAATTTCCAATAATTTCCAAGAAAAATTTTTTTCCAAATTTACTGTAATGTTCCCTATTTAATAAGCTATTCAAAATATATTTTTTCAGAATTTTAGAGCAAGTAGTTTCAGAGCAGATTTATTTGTAGCGAGGCTGGTCCTGAAACCGCACAAAACTTGTTTTCAGTTTTCAGGAGAACGGAACCTCCTAGCAATTCTGACAAATTTTTCAGGCCCCCCTCCTCCCCACACTATCTCTACTAAAGGGATAGTCTGGACCCTCGATCATTTTGACCTAGTTTCATCCCCTACTAACTTGACTTCTGGACTTAGTCTCTGGGGGATGAAAAATTTTAAATTATAATTTTAAAGAAACTAGTGATCCGATTTTGACGGGGTTTTTTGTAAATAATTATATAAAAATAGATCTAGGAAATTAGAATTAGACTGACTCTACATAGAGCCTTGTAAAAATTTATTATTTTGTGTCAGACCCAAATATATTTAGAAATTAAGTGAGATAAACGTATAATACAATTTAATGTGTAGTTTATAAGATAAAGACTAGAAAATAGTGTAAGCTCTTGGTAGAGCAAGAAAAAGTTTTTCTTAAAAAATTTTTTAAAAAATTTTGTTAGTTGATAAATAACTAAACAAATTAATAAATAGTAATAGAGACATAGACAGACTCTAGGTAGAGTCATTATAGACTATAAAAAATTAAATTTTTGAACGTTTCTTATTGCAACATTTATATTGTACTCTATGTATATGACATATTAACGAAGATAGAGTGGAGACTCTACATAGAGCAAAAATTTTCTATAACAATATTATTGTGACGCGGCATTGTGTGGTTTTGCCGATTGAAAAATTTAAATACTGCAACTTCAACAAACTTCAAAACATATATATTGTGTGTAAATGAGTGGTATAAAACCTAAACGAAGGTAGAGTTACGACTCTACATGAGAAAAAATTTGACCAAACGGTGACAGGATTTTGTGGTCCTCTTAAATTGAGAATAAACTGAAATTACTGTACACTTGACAAATCTTAAATAATTTTATAACTTATACAAATTTAAAACTTCTTAATAATTTGACAAAGTTTTATCTATTATTTATTGTTTGCCATCTTTTATAACTTATACAAACCTATTTTAATTTTATTTTTTATTTTAAATTTTATTTTATCGTATTTTATCGTCTTATTGGGCGCATTTTTATTATTTATTATTTTAAATATTTAAATTTGGACTGACTAATATTTAAAATATATAAAATGTTTAAAAACACCCAAAATAAAGCTACAACATCGACGGAGGACTCTATAAAAGGAACGGAAGAAATAGAATTGTCAGCAGGAGGCAGAAGGAAGAATTATCCAAAGTAAGAAAAGTGTCAGGTGAGCTTGAGTCGCGGCTTAGTGCGGCTCCAAAAAATAGGACGAACACTCAACCGACTAAACAAAATCTCAAATAAACCCTCCCTGCAGCTGACAGTGCAGAAAATCAAGTTGACCCAGAAACGACTACCTATGCAAATAAAGCACAAGAGGCGAAAGCGTACCTTGTCAAAATAAAACTATTACTAAATAGTTCACGCAATCTAAAGACCGAATTAAAGGACAAAATTATAGAAGCTCTTGACAAATTATACAGATTGACGAAAGAAGTGGGAGAAGGAAATGAAATCACTATGGTAAAGGAATGTATCGCCGCAGAGAAAAAGACAGAGATAGAACACAAGTTAATAAAGAAATTAGAAGAACACAGTAAGTTGCTGACAGAGTATAGAATAGAAACTCAACGGTTTAGTGAAAGTTAAATGCCACACAGAGTTAAACCACTTATGCAAAGTGTGACAGCAAATTTCACCAGGAGTAAACATTTGGAAACTGTCCCGCCCCACCTGAAAAACACCGTCCCTGCACAAATGCATTCAATTATAATTACTTCGGAAAACGAAAATGACACAAGCGGTGAAGTACTTAATAAAATAAGAGCTGCGGTAGATGCAAAGTGGCTTAAGGGTTGGAAAAGTGAGAAAAGCCAAAGACCAGAAGGTGATCGTGGGATGTGATACTAGAGAGGAATTGGAGAAAGTAGCAAAGCGACTGAAAGCAGGTCATACAGGGCTTTCAGTCGAAGAAGCTAAGAATAAAGACCCACTGGTCATTTTAAGGGACGTGCTGCAGATCAATACCGATGAAGATATAATAACTGCTATTAGAAACCAAAACAAGAACCTATTGGAATCATTAAAAAGCGATGAGGTGCGATTAGCAGTACGCTACCGGAAAAGGACCAGAAACCTGCATACAAACCACGTGATCCTTCAGGTGTCCCCGTCACTATGGCAACGTCTGATAGAGGTAGGACGAGTACACGTTGACTTGCAGCGCGTAGTGGTGGCTGATCAGTCACCACTGGTGCAATGTTCAAGGTGTCTTGCATATGGGCACGGCAAAAGACACTGCAAGGAGGCAGAAGACCAATGTTCCCTGTGGAGGCCCACGTTAAAGCTGAATGTACAGCGTATACCGCTGGAAAACACCTTCTTGCACTAACTGTCTTAGAGCACAGTTGGATCGGGCAGACCACAACGCATTTGACAGTGAATGTCGGTACGTAGGAGGTGGGATGCCATAGCAAGGTCAAGCGTGGCATACTGCTAAAGTCGTGGCTAAGAATAGGGGCAATGAGCAAATAAGACAAGTTAGACGAAAACAAATCCATCTTCTTCGTGCAAGCAAATCTTCAAAAGAGCTTTGCATGAACTGATGATCGAGGCTAGCAAAAGTGGGATGAGTATCGCTCTAATCCAAGAACCGTATGTGGGGGGAGTGGGGAATATGAAGAACTACCGAGGTGCTCGTATATATCAATGCACTCAAAGAGCATCAGGAGTGGTGAAGGCGGCAATTGCCGTCTTCAACAATAACATCAATGTCACTCAATATCCTACTCTCACCACAAACAACTTCACGGTGGTCAAAATTGGGGTGGGTGTCTGGGAGATGGGAGTGATATCCCTGTATCTCGAACCGGACTTACCCATTGAACCATATATGGACCACCTAAAACATATACTTACCAAAATAGGAAAAATCGACGTACTCATAGGAGGGGATGGAAACGCGTGGAGTCCATGGTGGGGTAGTGTAAGAGAAGATGGACGAGGGGAAGTGCTAGCAGGTACTCTGAATGAGCTCAACCTCCACGTATTAAATGAGGAGACTCCTACATTTGATACAGTAAGGAGAACATATAAAGTCATGTTGACATTACAGCATGCTCAGAAAATTTGCTGAGATGGTGGAAGACTGGAAGGTCGACATTGGCATGACAAGTTCAGATCATAACACCATAATATTCAAAATTAATTCAATAAAGACATCTGGAGTAATAATACAAAGAACAACAAGAATATACAATAGCAAAAAAGCAAATTGGAGCCAGTTTCATAAGAAACTGGCTCAATTGTTAGCAGATAAAAATATCACTAAAACAGAAATTAGAAAATAAATAACACATGCAATTTAGAAAATGTAATGGAAAATTATTTGGGCTATTAAAGAAACTTGTGAAATTATAATCCCAAAAAGCATTAACACTTAACTTACCATGGTGGAGTGACGAACTGGTCATGCTAAAAGGACACCACCATCAAGAAACGACGCATTAGATGTGCAGCTCAGTGCGAAGAGCAGCTGTCATCGCGGAGTACCTGAAAAAAGAAAATTACGAATGTGAAGCAAAAGGCTCAGATAAAAAGCTGGAAAGAGTTCTGTGCTAGACAGGATAGAGAGGGATGTGGGAGGCATATACCGAGTTATTAGTAGAACTGCTAAACGGCACGAAGATCTGCCACTTACGAAGAATGGAGCAGCCTAAATAATGCCGAATCGGCAGATTTTGCGAGACATTCTACAGAAGATGAGGTTGAAGCTGATAACGCAGACCACCGGCGTACAAGAGAGCTAGCTGAAAAGATAAATGCAGGGACGCAAGATGACTCTTCTGACCCACCATTTACTCTTGCGGGCTAAGCATGCTACAACCAGCTTCAACCCAAAAAGGCACCCGTGTGGACGGTTTGCGGCCGACATCTGCCGAGAAGTCATCCTTCACAGCCGGAGATTTATCTGAGCCTGGCTAACAAATGCCTGGAGTTGGGACACTTCCCCACCAAATGGAAGGAGGCAGTGGTAGTTGTTCTGCGGAAACCTGGGAGGGACGACTATACGCACCCAAAGCCTACAGACCAATGAGCACTACCTGTGTTGGGAAAATCCTGGAGAAGATGATCATCAAACGGATCAGATACCATATCCAACCTGGTTGTAGTACTCGCCAATACGGTTTTACCCCAAAGGAGCACCGAAGACTCCCCTCTATGATATGATGAAATACATACAACTACAACTGCGCAATAAAAGATCATTGTGATAATATCGCTTGACATAGAGGGCTGATAGCGCCTGGTGGCCAGCTATAAGATGCCGATTGGCTGAGGAAAAGTGCCCATTAACATAAGAACATTGATAGACAGTTATCTCCAGGATAGGAAAGTGAGACTAAGGTATGCAGGTGTGGAACATGCACAGGCAACCACCAAGGGGTGCGTGCAGGGCTCGATGGGAGGACCGGTCCTATGGATCTCCTTCTCGACCCTCTGCTTAGAAAATGGAAGGAGAAGCGATCGGTGTCAAGCGTTCGCCGATGACATCGTCCTACTGTTTGCAGGGGACACGGCCCTTGATATCCAAAGACGTGCGGATGCTGCTCTAGAACATGTTATGAGGTGGGGTTCGTAATAAGCCAATTTGCGCCACATAAGACCCAGGCGATGTGTGACCAATAAGCTAAATACGATTCCCACATCTAAGCATGGGCGGTATGGTGGTGTATGTCGGAGAGATCAAGGTGCTTCTCTGTAGACAGAAAACAACATTCAACACACGTGAGAATGTGTGCAAAAGCCACATCTCTCTACACACAGTTATCGAGAGCGGCAAAGATCAGCTGGGGCCTTCAACCCGAAATTATTAGGACCATGTACACGGCGGTCGTTGAGCCGGTGATTTTGTGCAGCAGCGCGTGGGCGCAGCTGCTAAAAGTTGGGAGTCAGGAAGCAGCTAAATACTGTGCAGAGAAGTTCGCTCAAAAATTATTAAAGCGTACCGGACTGTGTCCTCAGCACTAGCATTGTCTGGTCTGCTTCCTCTGGACGAGGGTCAAAAGCAGCATGCACTGAGGCGAGAGAGAAAACTCCAGTCAGTGCTGGCAGACCGAGTGGTGGAGACAAAGGAGAGTTTATGGAACTGCCTCACCTGCATCCTATGGATCTGCAATTCATATGCCTGGTAAACGAGACGAGCAGACTCAACAACAACCAGAGTCTCCGAATATTTACGGACGGGAGTAAAATAGAGGAAAGGTTGGAGCAGCACTATCTTTTGGAATAGTGCTGAGACCCCAGCTCTAAAACTCAAACTGTCGGACCACTGCACCGTTTACCAGGCAGAATTACTGGCCATATACAAGGCAACTGAGCGGATTCTTTCCAGCGCGGAGACTAGTTTCAGGGTTTACAGTGACTCTGGGTCTGCCCTAGAGACCATTGTGAACCAAGACTCTAAACCCTTTAGCAGTCAAGACCCGCAAAACATTCAAAACATCATAGGGCAACAAAAACAGTACAACTTTTTGGATCAAAGCCCATGCGGGTCTAGCAGAAAATGAACGTGCCGACGAGCTGGCGAAACACGCGGCGCTGCGAACAAAAAAGCCCGGACTATGACCTGTGTCCGGTCTCTTTGTAAAGCGTCTCATTCGATCGGAGACGCTAAAAGAATGGAACCGGAGGTATAAAGGGAGAGACCGCTGAGCAACTAAAGCCTTCCTGCCGGACGTTGAGTCAGCCCACAAAGTAAGGAAACAGCGCTATCTCCGACGATGATTCAGGCAATGACCGGACATGGTGGGTTCTCCAGTACCTGTACCGGTTTCCGGTGCAAGGAAGCCATCAGCCATCTGGCCCTGAAATCGAGGAGACAGTGCTCACGTCCTTTGCAATGCCCTCGATTTAATAAAGCCAGATACGATTTCGAGTCTGAAACTGGTATACAGATCATAAAGAAAATTTACACACATTATTAATAGAAAAAGGACTCGAAATAAGTTCATCAAATTTTGGGGTGTAGTTAAACAAGTCATAAAAGTAATCAAAATTGAACGATGAAATTTTGAAATGGTTTAATGACGAATATTATTAATGTGATAAATATAACTAATTATAACTGATTATTATTATTGTAATTGTCCAAAATTTTTTGTTTTCTTTGTTAAATGGACTAATTATAAATGTGTTTATAATTTTAGGATTAAATATTTAATTTATAAATACAATCAGTGCTTCCTTGTGTTTATACTTATATACAGAGAATGCACTGAAACTAAATTCAAAATTTATAATTATATATTCCAGTTGTATGTTTTTAATATAGGTATATATAAGTAAGAGACAAATGTTGTTGCATACTAGATTAAGAGTAGTAGGGCTCCCGAACGAAAACCAGGTCTCTACACCTCTATAAAAATTAAGGACAAAGCAAATAAAAACAATACAACAGTCCATGTCAAGCTGACAATGTCTCTGACCTCCATGTCAGAGGTGGCAGTAAAACATACAAAAAAAAAAAAAAAAAAAAAAACCTAACCTAACCTAACTTCTAACTAACCTTTTTTACCTAGAAATCTCATGGACTACCTCCGCCTGGGGAAAAGCGGAGGCGTGCCGGACTCTTACCGGCTAAAACCACCCCAGTGTCTCCTCGCACGTGCGCGGGGCCGCAGGAATCAAATTCTTCCGCAGCCCCACTGGTGCTGGCCCGGTCTATCCGGGCTCGTCTCCTGCACGGGGTAGTGAGATGTTCGACTACCCCGTACATCGCCTCAGGCGCGCGCCGACACCGCTCGCGCCTCCGCCTCCATCGAAGAGGGGGCGGACTTCAAGTCCCTCGCCCCTGGACCCATTCATGGGAGCCGGAAGGCATGGCGCGCCTTTCGCGGCCCCAGCAGCGAATCTGGTCTTTGGCTCCGCCGCCAGCCAAGTTTCGGCCGCGGAGGGTAGGAGAGCGGCGCCTCGCAATACCGACACTCCTCTCCGCGGCCCCACCACCACCGCATCAACGGTGCGGCCCGTCTGAGTCGCGGAGGATAGGGCGGTGGCATCGCCATACCAACCTCCTCTTCCTCCACCGGCTGCAGCGCTGCAGCGAGGCGGACCAACCTCCCAGCAGTCCACCGACACACATCCGAGTGGGCTCGCCGAGCCCACAGGTGGCCACCTCAGGCCGGCCCCACCTCAGGCCAGCCAAGGGGTTCCTCTTTGTTCACCGCGGGTGACCAAGCCACGGCTACTAAGCCCGCCGACAAGGCGGGAACCCGTTCGGGGACCTAACCTAACCTTCCTCCTAACCTAACCGACATTATCAGGGCTATAGAACATTAGAACAAGCAGATGTTAGGGGTTGGTTGACGAAGAGCAAAGGATGGAGGTGAAATATAGGAAAAGACAGAAACCCACTCGCTTCCACGTAGTTCTGAGAGTGTCGCCACAGGTGTGGGAAGAATGATAGAAAAAGAGCTCATACACGTTGACCTGCAACAGTGCGTAGTGGACCAATCTCCATTGATCCAGTGCACCAAATGCTTGGGCTACGGGCACACTAAAAACTCTGCACCGAAACAGCTGACGCGTAGCAGTGCTGGGCCCGCATCTAAAACAGGTGCACCGAATGGATCTCGGGTGAACTACCATCATGCGTGAATTGCAGGAAAGGCAAACAAGACAGAAGTGACCGCGTTCAGTGCAGAGTGCGGGTTAGGAGAAGATGGGATGCCTAGCAAGGTCATCTATAGCATATTGCTAAAGTGGTCCCAGGAGTAACCATGAACCAAACCGGCAATCAAAGTTATCGCGTTGTTCAAGCAAACCTTCAAAGAAGCAATTAGCAACTGCCGAACTAATTACATGCGGCAAAAGCAAGACCACCTTTGCTATGGTCCAGGAACCGTACATCGGTAATATTGGTAGATGCGGCACTATCCAGGTACGAAATTGTACAATGTAACACAAAGCAGCCTAGTAAAAAGTGGTTAAGGCAGCGATTGTTCTGTTCGACGACACCATCGACGTCTCCCAGTATCCGGATCTCACCACGGAGAACATAGCTGTCGTTGAGAACTGGAGCCTGGGAGATAGGGGTGGTGTCGATCTACCTGGGTGTGACAAACCCATCGAGCCATACCTGGCCATAATTAAAGCTCTTGAAGGTTTGCGAGAGCAGCGTGATACTGGGCGGAACGTAAATTCCTGGAATACGTGGTGGGAAGCCGAGAATCTGATGGCAGAGGATCGAAATGGCGGACACACTTGATGAGTTGGGCTGCATATTTTAAACCGAGGGTCTGGGCCCACCTTCGACACCATTAGAGGTGGAAGAAGGTTCTCCAACTGCGTCGATATAACGACTTGCTCGACGGACCTTCTCGGAAAAATCGAAACTGGAGACTTTCTGGAAACGTTACTGGTTCTGGATCACAGGGCAATTCTGTTTTGAGCTCAGACTCGGCAAGGCTGTCGGCACAGACATCAAAAAACAACTAGAACATTTAACACCAGGAAGGCAAACTGGGCGAGTTTCATACGAAACTGGCTCAGCTTTAACAAAATAAATTTGAACGCTACATTAATTAAAATAGATAGCAAGATACTGGAAAGCCACATAAAACTACACGAAATCAATAGTTGATGCCTGTGAGGCAGCATGCCGAGATTGAGCAGTAAGAAGAGAATAGAGCTGCCTGGTGGACCGAGGCTCAGGAGTGCTCAAAAGGAAGTCGTGAAGAAAACGCCGTATATCATATGCGGCGCTGGTTCAAAGAATGGGTCGTCGAGCAATATAACATGTAAAGAAAATATCAGCTGGAGATGAAAAGAGCCCAGACCTCCAGTTGGAAAAACTTCTGCATCAAGCAGGAAAAGGAGTCCATGTGGGATGGGATATACAGGTGATTGGTAGAACAGAAGTTAGGCAGAGGAGACTCCTAATCTGCGACAGTGTGTAAACGTGGGGAGAATCTGCCAGGATCCTGCGGATAGTTTCTATCCGGAGGATGAAACACAGAACGACAATGCGGACCATAGAAAAATTAGAGAGCTAACTAGTAGAGTAAATGTAGGGTCGCAGGGTGAACTATGCGACCCGCCTTTCACTAGTGAAGAATTGATATGGTCCATCAAGTTTCAACCCAAGAAGGCTCCTGGAATAGATGGTCTAACAGCAGATATTTGCAACGCTGCCATCACTCTGGACACCGATTTATTCCTGGCTTTGTGAACAAGTGCCTCAATTGTGCTTCCCAAAGATTTGGAAGGAAGCCGTGGTGGTCGCTTCAAAAGCGGGAAAGGAGAACACACGCATCCCAAGTCTTATAGACCAATTGGCCTACTGCCAGTCCTAGGCAAGATACTGAGAAAATGCTGATCAGAAGGATCAAATGGTACACAACGCCGACCATCAGCCACAACAGTACGGCTTTCACCTCAACGCAGTACCGAAGACTCCCTTTATGACATGATGCAGCATTAGGAATGAGTTAAAGCTCAAAAACTGATCGTGCTGGTATCATTGGACATAGAGGAGCCTTCGACTGATAATGGTGGCGATTCGCTGCAGACTGGCGGAGACCGGGTGCCCAGCAAATCTGAGGGCGACTGATGACCACTATCTTGAGGATAGAACAGTACGCGTCAGGTTTGCTGGAGCAGAATGGTTGAAAAAATACGACAAAGGGGTGCGTGCAGGGCTCCATCGGTGGTACCCTATGGAATATACTATTAGATCCGTTGTTGAAAAGTAGGGGTTGAAAGGGGAGCACTGTCAGGCGTTCGCGGATGATGTGGTCCTCATTGTCTCCGGAGACACGGCGCTGGAGGTAGAGAGACGAACTAATGCCGTCCTCAGGCATGTTTGGAGCTAGAGGTCAAAAACAAACTACGTTTCCGCCACATAAAACCAAAGGCCATTGTTTACAAACAAACTCAAGTACGACTCACCAGCTCTAACCATGGGCGGGAGGCAATAGTATATCCCGTGAAATAAAAATACTTGGTCTGACAATTGACAATAAATTAACATTCAATGCGCATATAAAAATATATGTAGGAAGGCCCAGAAAATGTATGGCCAACTTTCGAGGGCCGCGAAAATCAACTGGGTCTAAATTCAAATAGTGAGGACCATATACTTGGCGGTGATAGAGCCGGTGATTCTTTACGGCGAGCGTTTGGACCGGCGACCAAAAGTGCAAACAAGAAAACTATTAAACTCGGTGCAACGCGCTTCGTGCAGAAGATAGTTAGGGCTTACAAAACTGTTTCATTGAACTCGGCCCTCCTCCTGGCTGGGCTGCTCCCCTGGATTTAAGGATTCAGGAGGCATGCATATAATGAAATAAAAAGGACATTCCAGGAGGTGGTAGGTGACCGGGGTGGAGGGAATGGACCCATACAAAATTGCCGCATCCAGCGGATCAGGTGGGGCCAAGTTCTTATGTCTGGGAGACGGTGCACAAGAGGTCCAAACAAATAACCGAGCTCACCATCTTTACTGATGGTAGCAAATTGAGGAAAGTGGGTGCAGCGTTGTCCATCTGGAACAGCGCCGCCGAAACGTGATTAACCAAAAATTTAAATTGGATTACTTTTACCCGTTTACCAGGCGGGCTGTTGGCCTGCTTGAGGCCACAAAATTTGCACTTGAATCCTCTGCGAAGTTGCAATATATATAGTGACTTAGCCCTGGAGACAATCACCCAGGCGATTCCCTTCACCCTTGGCGGTGGTTTTGCGTACGCTGCTTCAAAACGATCGATGACTCATACTTTTTTTATATGTCATTTTATAGGTCTTTTGAGGCGCTACATTTATCCGTTTGCTCCATATTTTTCTATTCAAAATTCACTGAGTTATAGCTCAAAAACCTTAAAACCACGTGGTGACTAAAATCAAAACTAGAAGTCTACTTATATTTGCTCACGCAGTTATTAAGAGCTTTATTTCCTAGCATGCTGCTTTCCTTACCTGCAAATCAGACTTATAGTTTAATAGTTATATTGAAATAACATAGTTTTTAAAAAATAGGTATAATTAAACTGTTTTTTACTCGAGATCTTCAGTGACAATGTATTAGGACTTTAACTATTTTCGATAGATAATATATCAAGGAATGTGTATGCAAAAAATCAGATTTTTTCTATTAGTTACTACAGAGAAATAATAAATTAAGTGAGAACACCACTCCACGTGATCCGTGTTAGAGAGCATTGCGGCTATTTTTGACAAGATCATATCCAAGCGACTAATTTTAGGTAAATAAATCCGTTTACAGCAAGAAAATATCTATTAAATTTCTAGAGATATTGAATTTTTAATGTTTTTTGCTTAAAACTTTTAAGGGGGGCAACATTTAAACTAAATAATACTACCAACTTATAGGTGGCTAAGAGACCTTTACAACGAGCCCAAACTCGACATATTTAGCCTGCTCCAGAGCAAAGTTGAGGGATTTTGGTCATATCAGCCGCCATCTTGGAATTGTTTCTTCTTTAATTTTTCCGGAACCAGATCATCAAAAGTAGTCGTGCTTGGACTTATTTTTGTTGCCTTGACGTGGAGAATCCGATTCCGTTGAAAACTCCCTGAAAAATTGGAACCCTGCAAATAGCCCACGGGTGGGAAGCTAGCCCTAGCCCTAGTGAAAGGAGCCCAAACACGGGCAATTTTGGACCATAAACAGAGGAGTTGTTCACCTTTATATATATTAATCCGCCATATTGAATTTCTTTTAACCGTGATTTCTAGGGAACCATTCTAGATAAAACCATCGTGCTTGGGCTTAAACTTTTCGGCTAAACTCGGGGAATCTTTTTCTGCCAAAAATTTTGCAAAAAAGCAGTGACTCGGGAAAAGTCGAAGTTCAAACAGCCGGCACCTTCCTCAACGAGAAAAACCCAAACACCGATACTTTTGGACATAAAACAGCTGAGCTATTTAGGTTTTAATTTCATCGAGCCGCCATATTTAATTTTTCAAACCTTAATTACTCAATAACTGCTGCGAATAAAACCATCGTGTTTGGGCTTAATCTTGCCAGCAAATTGAGCCGAACGAGATTAATAGGTAAACTGTGCAGAAATCCAGATTTTTAAAATTGACCGACCCGCCATCTTTGAATTTCGAGTTAATTTCTAAGTAACCGTTACACAAAAGACCATCGTGTTTGGACTTAATCTTTTCAGCGACACATAAGGACTACGAATCTGAGGAAACATTGCAGATTTCTTTAAATCTGCCAAAACACCAACTTTTAAGAGCCAATAGTCGGTAACGGTTGCCCGCATTTTTCAACTGTGGTAACGATTGAATCAAACATGGCGAGTAAGCCAGGCACCTCAAGCACGAGCCAAGCGAAGGCTAAATTGACATCTAAGACAAGTAAAGGAGTTACCCCGACAACAAGCAATTGCAAAAAGTCCTTCTACAAAACGCAGCCTCCTCGGGTAAAACGGTGGAAGAAGAAGCAAATCTCGGCGCATTACCCATTTCGGATGCGATGAATTGTTCAAGGACACAGAGTATACACATGGTTGACCCTGAGGAACTGGCTGCAGATGACCCTGATAACATCTTAATTGAGATGGGACAGGAAGCAGCTTCTGAAAATCAAAGTTCAATAACTTGACACGGAAGCCGAATTGGCTATTTGGGTAAATGCAAACCATCCCAACGTACTGATGACGAGTGGTCTGACGCAGATAGTGCAACCAGCCTTAACAGCAGGAGGTCCAGCATACTGCCACCCGCATATAAGCGGCTGGCATATCAATGGACTTGGCTACCAACGGGCTAATGACTTCCTGCTCTCGCGCGGAAGCACTCGAAAAGGCCGGAAATATGAAACGCGACTGCAAATTAAAAGGCCAACTGCTCACAGGGACTGTATGAAACAGTGCTCTTTATCCGACTCCTGCTCGCGGCATCGTTTGATTAGAGCAGGAACGATGCCGTTCTGCTAGAATTGGTGAGAATCGAAAGGTGTCTCACAACAAGCAGCTGACAGAAATCCACCTGACAATACCACAACTAACAGAACTTTGAAGCACTCCGCACACAAGTTCAGTTTATATGCAGCTGGTTGAGTTACGAGATGGACGAGCCAATAAAAGCTATTAGCAAAATTCAACTAGAAGTGCAGGGACCGTTACAAAGGCATTACCCCATCCAGCGCCTGAGACATTAATTTCATTACCAGAGCAAAAGCAGTCTGAATTAGCAATAAAACTGTCGGTACAGGTAAAAGAAATGACGCAACAGATCAATTTTTTAACCCAGATGATCGAAGAATTCATCAGTATTCATAAGGAGACAGAAAAGGAAACATTAGTCCCTGAGGTCATACAAACAGGCACTGACACAGTCATTACAAAGATACAGGAGTTGAAACAAATGATCTCGGACTTCAAAGCAACACCACCCTATATCACTACGACAATAAATGACCAAAGTGAGGACATTAAAAAAGTTTTAGATCCGATCATCATCACCATGAAAACAATGATGAACGATATAAACGAAATAAAAGAATTTAACACAAGCCAGTTAGCTTTCCAGGGCAATTCAGGCCTGGGAGCAGAATTGGCAATTGCGGAAATTAAGGAGAAGATTGACGAACTAAGGAACTGCCCCTGCGCATCACCAATGGAGAGGGTAGCTAACGAACGGGTAGCCCCAGCATCATACAAGCCACCGCAAAAGACTTATGCCGATGCTGCGAGCACGCCCCGTTTTCCCATGATTCTGGAGTCTATTGATCCCCGTCTGACTAGCGAGGATATCGTTAAACAAGTAAAAAGGGGAGTTGATCCAGTAGAACTAGGAATTGGTGTCAACAAGATAACGAAACTCAAAAATCAAAGAGTAGTTATCAGCTGCGACACTCAAGAAGATAGGCAAACTTAGAACAGCAATTAGAGATTCGTGCACCAAACTATCTGTATCTACACCCTCGAACAAAATCCGCACTTAAGATTGATAGGTGTCATATCCGATCTTAGTGATGAAAAATTAATCAAAGCATTGTGACACAAAATAGCAACTTTATCAGGTATAACAGAACCCCACAGCAGCCAGTACCCGTAGAACGAAAGGAAGGGTCCGTGAACTAGTCAACATCATACTAGAAGTAACACCACAAATGTGGACAAAACTAAAAGACCAAAGGCTGCGTATAGGATATCAAGTAGTTCCATGCATTGACCACTCTCCTCTGACCCAATGTTATAAGTGTCTTGGATTTAACCATCTAGCTAGAGATTGCCATAATGGACTAGTTTGCGGATACTGTTCCGAGGAGCATGATACCAGATTGTGCACAAATCGAAATCAAACACCAGTATGCAAAATTGTAAAATTTACAAAGAATTTTGCCATCCTGCCTACAGCCCTGAATGTCCGGAGGGCAAATGGGACAGGATAGCTAGATCCTCGGTATCTTATTGCTAAGAGATAATTGATACAATAACAACCACAGTTAAAAACAAAATAAAAATTGTTCAATACAACCTGGATCGTGGGCGTGCGGCAACACAAGAGTGTTTACGCGCAGACACTATGCAGGGATTTTCAATAATACTGATGCAGGAGCCTTATGTTGGAGCGAAAGCTCATGTAACCCTAGGTTCGAACTATCGTGTTGTCCAAAAAGTGAGTTATGACAAAAATAAACCAGTCAGATCGGCAATCGTTGTCTTAGATCCAAACATTCAGTACACTGTAAATCCAGACCTTATTACAGAGGATATTGTAACTATCACTATCAAAGTAGATTATAAGAAAATAGGCATAATTAGTATTTATTTGCATGAAAAAGGAAATATCGATGAAGATCTTAACAAGATCAACCAATTTACGACGAGCATGGACGCAAGTGACTACATCATTGGAGGAGACGTCAACGCAAAAGTGTCTGGTGGGATGCGACGCTGACGATAAAAGGGTTCTCAAATAATGGAGACAATAGCTGAATTAAATCTTGAAACTTAATACTGGCAGTAGCCCAACATTCGCAGCTTATAGGATGGGCAAGCTTTGCTCCAGTATCATAGATGTAACAGTGTTCAACTTTAATAAATAAGATCAAAAATGGAGAGTCGACGAAACATTTAGCACTTTGTCAAACCACAAACCAATATTATATGAGCTTAATCTAGAGAATTTATACCAGAAAGACAATTACCAGCACGAAAGTTTGAAACTAGGAAAGCGAACTGGAAGTATTTAAAGAACTTACGAAAGAATTAAGTAGAAATCAAATAAACAAGGAAATAATAGAACAAATCAAGACAACACAAGATTTGGACATTATGGTAGATGAATATACGCAATGCATTTCATCAGCATGTATTAAAGTGATCCCCATAATCAAACCCAAGAAAACAAAGAAAGCAGAAATATGGTGGACTAAAGAACTTAAACTTAAGAAAGAGGAGATGATTAGGACACGACGAAGAATTCGGAATGCACACCCTAAAAGACGACAACTTGTCATAGATCACTATCTAAAAGCAAGAGAAGAATACATCTACAGTATAGAAACAGCTGCAACACAAAGCTGGAAAGATCTATGCAGTACCGAAGAGAGAAATGTATGGCAAAGGACTTACAGAATCCTCAAAGTGTGTTCTAACACCGAAGAAGAGAAGCTTTACGCACAAAGACGGCACCATTCTCAGGAAAGGAATCAGCCAATCTATTGGAAACCTTTTTCCTGTGGGACAGCATCGATACCGATACGGAGGAGCAAGCCAACTAAGGAGGAATGCGCAGGAATTAACAAGTATACTAGAAAATAACACTCCAGAAATAACACAACCTTTACACCAGTAGAAATCGAACATATCTTCTACAACATGAACCTGAAAAAGGCACCGGCGGAGACAACTTACTGGACATCTGCCAGGCGGCGTATGAAATGACCCAGAAATTGTTTTGAGTCTAATGAACCAATGTCTGTTGGCCATTTTCCAGCGAAGTGGAAAACAGCAACTATAAAAGTCATACCAAAACCAAATAAAGAAGATTATTCAGTCCCAAAGCATATAGACCCATAGGCTTGCTACCGATACTAGGAAAATTACTGGAGAAACTATTTGTAAACAGGCTACAATGGCAACTCGGACACGATAATAAGATGAACAATAGGCAATATGGGTTCACCACAACGGAGTACTGAAGATGCCTTTACGACACCATCACTGCAATCAAAAACGGACTTGGCAAAAGGAAATTGTTGCACTAGTGTCGCTTGATATTGAAGGTGCATTTGATAATGCCTGGCCAGCAATCATCAACCAACTACATGCTAAACAAGCAGAAACATCTATGTTTGACTAATAAAAAGCTACCTGGCCAACAGAGTAATCGATTTAAGATATGCTGGACAAAAAGTAATGCGACCTACAAATAAGGGATGCATTCAGGGCTCCACCTGTGGACCAATATTATGGAATATCCTATTAGACTTTACAAGCAACAGAAGATCTAAGCACTCATGTCCAAGCTTTCGCGGATGACATACTTGATAGGCACAAACAATAATGGAGAACAACTAGAGAAAGATCTTAACCACACCCTAAAATTTATATCAGACTGGGAAAACAGCATAGTTAAAATGCACTGCATAAACCCAAGCAATCATTATAACAAAAAAGCTGAAATACCACACTCCTAAATTGTACATGGAAGAAATAGAGTTGAATTATACAGAACATCTGACTATATTAGGTCTTACGATTGATAAGAATTTCAACTTTAAACCACACCTAGACAACATCAGTCGTAAAGCAGTAAATATTTATAAAATGGTGTCTAAAGCGGCAAGAGCACAATGGGGACTCAATTCAGACATAGTCCGCACAATATATACTGCTGTAGTAGAACCAACGGTGCTGTATGCGGCGAGCTGCTGGGCTCATACTACAGAAAAAGATATGGATCAGTTGTTAAACAGACTCACAAGACTCTTCAGCATAAGAATCTGCAAAGGTCATAAACCAACTCTCTAGTATCGAGCACATTATTACAAAATAATACCTTTAGCACTCAGAGCCAGAGAAAATGCTATTATTTATGAGATAAAATGAAACCTATCGATTCATTACCGGTAGACTTCTAGAGAAAAGAATAAGCCCATTCGACTTACCACATCCCTCCGAAAGAAGAAATATAATATCGAATACATAAATTCTCAGCAAGATATCGACGAAAAAACCAACAACTGGATAAAAGTCTATACTGACGGAAGCAAACTTAATAACAAAGTGGGAGCAGCTGTTACCATCTGGAACAACAACACCGAAACAAAAAGTATTAACTTCAGACTTGAAAATTATTGCAGCGTCTACCGCCGAACTCGTGGCAATTTTGAGGGCATTAGAATACCCATAGCGAAAACCAACTGGAAGCAAATATTTTTAGCGACTCTAGATCTGCAATAATGAGTATCAGTAATCCATCATCTCTACACCCGATTGCTGCTGAAATTAGAAATAATATAAAAACAATTGAAATTAAAGGAGGCACTATAAGATTATACTGGATAAAAGCGCACACTGGAATAAGCGGTAACGAAAGAGCTGATGAATTGGCTAAGTACGCAGCTCTCAAAAACAAACAAAAAGCCAGATACGATAGAGTTCCTTTGTCATACGCAAAGCGCCTCACCAGACAAAATACTCTACAAAGGTGGCAGGCAAAATATGAAGAATCTACGGGCAGCGAATTAACGAAGACTTTCTTCCCTAGTATAGAAAATGCTTATAAAGTATTAAAAAATATCAGAATGACTAATATGTTGACTCAACTTTTCACAGGTCACGGTGGCAACAAAGCATATTTACATAGATTCAAACTATCACCATCTCCATACTGCTATTGCGATAACGAAAGTCAACAATCGATAGAACATATTTTAATTAACTGCCCACGATTTGCCCTTAAAAGATTCGAATGCGAGAGCAGAATGGGGTTGGTTATAAATAAAGAATCATTATCATTAATCGTTGAAGACAACAATTGCCGATCTGTATTTTTGGAATTCGCATTAAGAGTGTTACAAACAATTAATAAAGAAAACGGTAGTAGGATAACGGACTAGTGATCGCTTTACCTAAAGCAGAGAAGTTGTTACTTATAAAATATAATAGCAATGAAATAATAACAATATGATTTTTGTATAGATTAATAATAACCCATAGGCAGTAAAATGATAAAAGTAAGTTTAAACAGCATTATTCTAGGAACTGTAATTAAAATCAGCATTAGTTCTAGTTCTAGTGTAGATTATTTATACAGGGTATTTTTGAAACGCTCCCGAAAACGAAGACAGATGATAGTACTAAGGATACCTATGATGATGGGTCACAAAGAAATTCGATCCCGAGGAAAAAAAAAATCATCTTTTCACAACGTTTTATTAACTTTATTCACGCTCCATCATGTTAAAGTTATTTGAAACGATATTTCACAAAAATATCATGAAAATACTGAAATATGAAACCAGCAGTGAAACTTTAAAAGAAAATCAGCTGACACAATATCCGCGGGCGCTGAACTTCACCTAGATCGGTACGAAACAATGCATTAGGTATTTACCACTCATCTTTCCTTTTCTCACACACACGCTGCTTCGTGTCGCCTCGCGCTGTGGAATTTCATATGCTTCAAGGACGTTATAATAATTTTAGTTTTGAGACAGTGCCATGTTGACAATCACGAGCGATAGTTCAATTGTTTTGTTTATTAAATTATTGTCGTTATAACTTGTTATTTATTAATTAATGATGTTGTTCTTGTTGTTACGTTTTGTGTTTTTGTTTTGTTTTAATAATGCCTAACGCGTAGGTACATTTATAGTGCTAGTGAATACGGCAACATGTTAATGTGCCTTGAAGAATCTTATAAGGCCACGGAGGATCGGTAAGCTGTTTCATACCTAATTTTTTTAAATAACTTAGTACTGAACTGATCTGAATAGGTACATAACTGAATACATCAGAATAATAAACATAATTACACAATGGATAACAAAGCATGACTCTAACCTTGTAAACATTTTATTTAAGTATTTTTTCATTAGCGGGAATCGAACCAGTTATTGGTTTATTTAAGCTAATTTTTTTAAATAACTTGTTAACATTTTATTTAAGTATTTTTTCATTAGCGGGAATCGAACCAGTTATTTGGTTTATTTAACCTGTGAATTTGAATTAAAGTGGCATGGAGACAAGCACAATGGCAAAATAGTAGGTTAAGTAGATAAGTTAGGTATTTAGACAAGTGTTGTAAATTATTAGGTGCACCAGGTGTAAACAATTTTTATTATCACTCTGTGGAGTCATACAATTAAGGATTTGAGATACATTCTAAATTATTTAAATTGAAGATTTTTCATATTAAAAGATTTCTACAAAAATATAGGCTATTGGATTTGGTACAAAATTAAAGTGCCAAACGGCTCGTAGTCTATAAAACACAGTTAAATTACTAGTAAATTGTTTAATTTTTAAATTAAGAAAGAATTGTTTAAATTATACCTAAATACCACAACCATAATAAACAAAATTTTTTTTGTTCATAAAGTAGCAGTAATTTATATTTGTTTTTAAAACCGTGAATAGGGTATTACACCCATTTTCAAAAAATGTTTTAAATGAATCCTAGAGTGATAATGAACCACTATAATTTTTATATAATTTTTTTTAAACCGAATAGTGCCATAAAAATTACATTTCGTTTTAAATTTTCGCGTGAAAACGCTAGCTGCCATGCTGTTCAACTCGTGACGTCACTGCCATAGAATTTTGCCGATTTTGCAAAGGAATAAGATACTTTTGGACGTTTAATAATGAGTTATCATCTTTATCATTGTTGTGTTGTGCCTGTAGACGCCGAGGAAGTTATGGATTCAAGTGCCAACTGATTTAAATATGAAATACTTGGTTAAAACTGGCAAGAAGAGACCCGAAGGCAACAACAATGTACTAAATCTAAACTATAGTTCTGTGAAGATTACTTTGATGGAAGTATGACTTATATTTAACTATCGTTTATAAAAAAAAAACATTGCAAGTGCAGTGCAATGTTTTACTTAATCGTGTTTTCTTCTATTATATGGAATAATGACATGGTTCGTACAAAAATATAACAAAAGTTTATCTCACCTAAGCTTATGTTATTATAATATCTATAACATTAGTGCTAAAGAAAATAAACGTGCTTT
>JAGSMP010000256.1:1200000-1615078 GCA_029286625.1 Parnassius orleans
TCCAAACACGTGTTTTTCGTGAATCTGGATGAAAGCCAAACCGGGAATCGTTGGTGAACAGCACCAAATACCATTGTTCGTCACTCCATGTTAAATGCTCCCGAGCCGACGAAAGCCGCCGACCGCGATTGCCACGTCGAAATGCTGGAACACGTAGTGATCTTCGAGCATAAAGACCAACTTCATGCAACCTCCTTCGCACGGTTTGGTCGCTTACCAGCAGCTGGGGGTCCTCCTGGAGCCTTTGTAGTAGTTGCATCGCTGTTATATAGGGTTGTCTTCTGGCGGTCATTTGGAGAAATCGATCCTGTTTCTGCAGAGTAACACGATATTTACCCGTGTGCCGTTCAGCCATATCCCCAGTACTGCGTTAACGTGATTACAACCTTGATATCACGTTTTGGCTTGTGTGTGTAGAGCCTCAGCAACCATGCGTCGAATAGCACCATTTTCTAACATGCTCACGGCTCGTAACATGTCATCTCGACTCAAATGACGACGTGACATGATTCTTAAAACTCACACGGTACGTTAAATTAAAAAAGAAAATCAATCTAATCCCTTTTAATTCATTAATATCAGTAGAACAATTCTAATTTTCCTTGACGTAACGAATTGCCATAGACTTAGATAATACTGGCGTATAGACCGACATAGTGTGCAAGGGAGAAGAAAATTCCTTATGGCAAAAATGCAAGATAGAAAAGGATACCAAATCTCATGATTCTGTAACCGATTTTGAATGACAGGTTGGCACAAGTCGACACGCAAAAATTAACTCCTAGATATTTTGCAATTTTTTAGAATGTTATTTTTAGTAACTTTTTTCCAAAATGGTTACTTGTTCTGTGAGTGACTGTGGTGTTAATAATAGAAATAATCCTGATAATTGCACATTTCTCAGGTAAATTCTCAAGGCGTCGTCAATGTTATGACGCGTTTATTTTTGGTTAAAATTTATGTTATATACTGGTTAAAATATTTTTTTTAATTATTTTGTTAATTTTGATGTTTTGCAAAGAAAAGAGTCACGTTGTTGATAATTTCCATGAATTTGGTAAATACATTTTTATACAAAATATTTTACATGTACGTTAGGGATTGACTCAACTATATCAAAATTAATGTCGATATTTATCTTGAATATTTATATTGAATCGATAGACTTGCCCACATAACAAGAAAATAAATCCTCGGTTTGCGTTCTATAAATGTAATTTTATTTTGCCGTTTGTCAAACAGATTCCCTTCGGATTTTATAATTAGAATGGTTAAGGTTAATTGGACGGGTTGATTGGAATCGAAAGAAAAACTCAACAATTTGCAGCAAACATTTACTTGAGAAGTGTTAAAGAAAAAGTAGAATGAAAATAATGTTATTAAAAGGAGACATTTCTTCATCATTTGTACCAGTAAGTATAAGACTTCAAAAATTGAACTTTCAAAACTTTAGATAAAAATAGAGACAAATTATTATACATTATAAAACTGTAGTACATTAAAGATAAAAAAATCTTGATATTATCCTAATTAAGCCATTATGAACCCAACTAAGTATCTATTTATCAACCAAAAACATGGATAACCTTTCTTCACCACCCGCACCTCACGGTCACACTAGTGCAATATTCATAGCATCACGCTATTTTCCCCAAGGGGTTGTGCGGAGCTTCGGATTATATTCCCAAGTCACAATGATAACACTTTTAGCGTAGTTAGATATTATATATTTAGTAATGCTCTTGAAGCGCTACTAGACGCACGCGCATGAGACACGCGGTTCAATGTGCCAAGATAATATAAATTCCATAGTATTTGATACTCACAACGCTCGATGCCCGATTCATGCTTGATGTCCGACGACATTGTGCCGAGGGCTTAAATAGCGTGGTTCATCGCCTACAGCGTTAGTTGTAGAGAAGAGGAACTCGTGGTTAAGTAACAGCTGCGCGGATCAATAGATCTGCGAGATTAAGTTGCACTCAGACACTTGGTGCACTTTACTCTGTTAAGATCATTATGTTTTTAAAATTCATGCAGCTAAAATGATAATAAGTTTATTACTACTTTATACTTTTCAGGGACAGATGAAAGAATATAAACATGAAGCATGATGAAGCCTCATAAACATATTGGCTTTTAAACAGAGCAATCTTATTTAACTGATTCCTAAAAGTTTCCTTGCTTAAATTATTAAGTTTACATTCATATTTAAATCGAATTTTAAAATAAACTTCTGTAATGTATTTAATTATTAATTGTTTAATGTTTGTAATTATCAAAACTAATACTTATATGAAAAATAAAGCAGCCGTTATGTATTCCGTGTCCCCATTTTTTATTTCCCCATCCCACATTTTATAAAAATATAAAATATAAATAGGTATATACTTAGTTAAGTATCTACCTATTTATATTAACAATATGTTAAAAAATAAATTCCAGGGAAACTGTCCATGGCAGTAAATATTTTCCTCCAAAGATCACAACTCGAAAATACAACTTTCTAATCTGATTCTTGGGGAGTGTTTTTTAAGTTTATCGGTAGAGTCACCTGGGATTTTTTACATTTGAATTAAAATCCAACAAAAGACAGGTAGGTTCAGGTTATACCCAGGAACATGTTATGCAATAATTTTTTTTTTTATTATTTGATAACTATCATGGTAAAAATTCAGTTAATTTTCGAAGTTATTCAATTTCGTGCACTAAACTATTTTTTTTTATCTGTTTACCACTTCCTTAACAATCATTTTTCGATAGTCCTTGTAAGTATAATGTACATCACTAGCTAACGCACACAATGACAAATCAAAATTAGTCACGCGTTTTCGGGCTGTCAGGTCGTCTTTACGCCAGTATATTCTAAGTCTATGCGAATTATTAACAATTTTGCCGCCGTATTTTGTTTTTTTCTTTTGTTTTTATTTACAATTTAAAATTTTGAAAATAGAATAAAAGAGGTTTCAAGCTGTATATAAACTTTTTATAGAAACTATAAAGATGTAAATAATTTAGGATTAAGGTATCCCTAGATTCTGTTGATGTGTGTATATTTTCGTGGGTCCCACTTATGGCGAAGTATATAAAAAACTCTATTCTCGACAGGTCGTCTTCACTGGAGACTGGAAGGCTTTTTCTTTCTTCTTCTTCTTTCCTTACCTAAAGGCTAAGGAGAAATATAGCATTCAGAGAGGAAACGCAGCTGGCATAATTATATTTATAAGTTTTTGAAAATTTTACGTGGCCCTGAGTGTTATTTCGCTTTTAATTGAACTGGTTTTTTTTCCATTTTTAGATACAGCTATTATAAACCAAGTTCTAAATAGTTTATTTGCATTTTATTAGAATGATCTACAGTCTGAAGTGCTGAATATTTTTATTTGGATGTGATGATAACGATTCATCCATTCATCTATAAAACTTCACTGCTGCACATAAGCCTCCCCATAGGTTTCTTCATAGGGTAGATTTTGCCATAGTTGTCAAAACTGGTAGGTGGGTTAGCAACCACAGGTTTTTTATAATTCGAAGTTGTTGTTGTCCTGTTTGTTGACGTAAATCGCCTCGTAGGTGTCGACGAGGCGATTTATTTTTACTTGAATTAAAACGGTAAAAACAACTGTATTAATTGAAACGATATGGGATAGAAGATGTTCTTACACCGCCACTACACGGATGATGGGGGATGGTACGTCCTAAATTGAGAACCAATCCTCTACAAGTGAGTGCTGGCGATTGAGTAGAACTATAAACAAATGTATCATTTCACATATATCTGAAAAGGGCTATAATAGTAGTAGATTCAAAAGTCTGATAAAAGGGTGAGGGGTGATGGGAGTGTAATGAAACTATCAATATCAAACCTCGCGTATCAGATTTCCAATTAAATTTTAATAATAATTTTACTAAGTGAGATCAAGAATTCGTTGCGGTTTGTGCGAATTGTTTCACTGAAACGTATGTTTTGATTATAAAATCATTAAATTTGTCAGAAATAGCGGGAATACATCAGAAGGTTAATAGTTAAAAATAATAATGGTGTGAGAGCGGATGTTCAACTTGCTCTCCATCGAACAACTGCATATCTTAATAATCGACACACTTAACGTCGTCACTCCATATAGTGGGGGGTTGCTCTACACTTTCGTAGAAAGTACGAGGTTGCCACATGAAAACCTTTCTTCCCTATCTGTAGTCGTTTCTTCAAGCTGTATGCATAGCTTCATATATTTTTTTTCATATTTTAGTTGTTATATTTGTAGTAGACGAGTAGTGGCAAACGTAGTGTGGGACGCCCCTTGGCTAGATGGAGCGATGATCTGCGGCAAGGCGGCTGGCAGCAACTGGATGCGTGTAGCCGAAGATCGAGCTAAGTGGCGCGCCTTGGGAGAGGCCTATGTCCAGCAGTGGACTGCCGCAGGCTGATGATGATGATGATGAGTAGTGGCGGCGTAAGAAATTGCATTTCTCTATGTCATCCCGTGGGTATCATAAGAAACGACAGAGGGGAAACTGAAACAGAAGATAGGCAGCAACAATGTTTCTGATAACAAGTCGAAATAATAACTTAAATAAAAAAAAAACGAAACAAAAAGAGCCGATTATCATCAAACGACTGAACATATTTTTTTTAAACATAGCTAAGAACACACTTGATTAAGACACCTTTCAAACGAAAAAAACCTAATCAAAATCGGTTCATCTGTTCAGGAGCCATGATACCACAGACAGGCACACGGATACACACATACACACTACAAACATATAACACCCCTCTGTTTTCGTCGGGGGTTAATAAAAAAACTGCGGTTGCCAATCCGCCTACTAAGGAGGAAAGGAAAACAATACCACATACATATGGTCACATTGGTGTCGTAAGAGGTGACAGAGGGAAACTAAAACAATAGCATATTTCTGATAAAACTGCGTTTGTCTAAATAAAAACCCACCTGGATCCAGGATATTCCCCCCCCCCCTCTTGATGAAAATTTATAGGCTGTAATTGATGGATGGACGGTAGTCAGGGTCTACGGACTTCTATTTGGTTCTATCCTGACACACTTCTCTTGCTTCTGTCACGCCCATATATCTACGCGTCCATGCTTGTCGGTTATGGGTGCTTTTAATTTGGCCCATCTTTAAATATTGCCAATTTGGTCGATAATCGTCCTTTGCCGACTCTGCCACTAGCTTCTGCAGAATAAATTTGCTTTGACACTTACCTTATTCGATTTCTACTTTCGGTCCAAACCACCGAAGCATTCTTTACTTAATCCTCGTCACATCTTGCAAATCACAACTATTCTCTTATCACACAATTTCCCACCCCCGTTCAATCCCTGACGCACATTTTTGTGACCACATTTCTTCAGTATTATTTTTACTCTCATGCTTCTTACACACATAAATTTCACTATGAAACTTTTACCAATACCTGAGTAATCCGAAAAAAGTTTCTGAATTTTCACGAGATATTATTGAAAATAATATTAAAATTTCATAAAACATAAAAATTGCACATTGATCATGAGCTGTGATGATTCAAAAGAGAATTATCCTGGTGTTGCTGATCAGGATACTAGGATAAAGTTATTAAATTAATGTATCCTCATCGGTCCTTGATACGTGTGCAAATTTTCAAGTCAATCGGCCGTCTACAAGTTGGTGAAAATTACATAAAAATATTCCATTACATAGATAGATAAATAGATAGATACACGCAAAGATAAAAGCGTGTTAATATAGAAAAAGTCTTCATCAAAAACAATACGGTTCCTATCACGTTTACACACATTCAGCACCAGTGTCAATGTCCTCCACACTTACACGTAGTGAGGCAGTTCGAGTTGAAAACGTGGACGTCATTGTTGCTCACATTGTAAATGGATTGAGATCCTTTGTTCCACGTGTCAGGTACAGATGTTAAGAGATAAATCGCTACAGCGCGAGAAGCGAGAGGTGACATGTTTATAGAAATGTATCGATAGGTACATTGTGCGGGAGATACTTCGAAATAATAATAAATCCATATACTAATCTATACATGTAAATAAAATTGAAGTGTCTGTCTGTAATATCAAAGTTTATTGAATAATAGTGACCATCGAGCACACAGGCCAGCCGATGGTAAGTGGATGATGTGGCCCATATACATAATATACAAATATCATCAATTAAGGATCAAAATGCAGATGCGTTGTCAGAATGCCTCCTTTCCCGTAAAAAGGGTCTCCGGTTTTCTACACTCACCATTCGAAAGACAGCAGCATTGAGCTGCCATTTTACGCTGGTATTCTGTGAGAGCGAGGTCCTAGCCCGGTCAAGCCGACCCATTCGCGCTACAACCATAATATAGCTGCAGCTTGGCTCTACCACATGTCTGTATGTAATATCGAAATAACTTTCTTATGAAATACCTATTAGCTAATAACAATTTTTTAAATGTTTGTCTGTCTATCCGAGCTTATCTTTGGCATGGCTGAAGCGTTTGTGAACATCACGAACAGATATATAGCAATGCTAGGAGTGATCTAGTTTACATTTTGATAATAGTTTTTTTTTGAAAAATCAATAAACTGAAAAAATTGTCGTTGTAATTATTTTAATTCTAAAAAACAGCACATTAATAGATTCCATCCATGCGAAGCCGAGGCGGGTCGCTAGTATATAAATAAATGTGAATACAGCTTTGTCTTTCTGTTACGTTTTCACGACTAAACCCCTGAACCGATTTGCGTACCAACGAAGAAATCTTAAACCCTAAGAAAGGACATAACTATTCAAGTCAAGGGTAAGTGCAAAATTAGACTAAATAATCCAAATTCTTTGATTTGAAGTAACGAAACGGGAGAAACTTGATGCCTGAAAGAAAATTTTATTTTAGTGAACTCAATCATTATCTGCCTTTCCAAGAATTGCGCTAAATAACGCTCTTGATAAATTTTCATGTTATATTCATCTTCATGGGTAGCTCAGAACAAATACTCTCCCAGTGATTTCTTATATTTACGCGAATATTGAATAAAAATATTTTTACGGATTTTATCGCGTTTAATTTACTTATTTTAACACCCTTTCAATAGAAAAGATGGATGGATGCTGCCTCTACTTGGGATCCTATAATTAACAAAATTAAACCCAAGCATATGACTGCAAGACTTCAATATACTGTAAGCCCCTCCCCCCGGTGACCATGGTTGCTGTAAAGCACGCGAAACGTCAATAATTAAAAATGAGTAAATGAAACGCGATAAAATCCGTAAAAATAGTTTGATTCAAGTACTCTCCTTTTTAAAACTGTTTGGGTTTGGTATGTTTGGGTGGAGTCAGTCAGTGGAGGAGGAGAAAATTCATAACCCTATATCAAAGAGAAACTGAAACAGGAGATAGGCAAAATCACAACTCAAAATAATATAAAAAATTACGATTGCCAACTTGCCTTTTAAGCGTGGCAACCATGGCCATTTTCCACCCTGTAAGGCAATTTGTGGAAGACGGCTTGTTAAGCAGTGGACTAATAGGCTGTAATGATGATGATGATATATGTATAAATTTTCCGTCGTCAGTCTTTCTCTGAAATTTTGTTCGTTAGTTAGCATCATAGTTAAAATTTTGTACCGCATAACAAAATATTAGTACTTGAAAAAGTAAGGTTTTCGTTGTAACCCAGCCCCACTACGTCAAGTGTTATAAGGCGCAAAAACACTAGAAGTTTAAATTAGTTAATCAGACCAAGTGACTGATTGTTGTTGATTTCCTTTGATCCGTCAGAGGCGAAAATAGGCATGTTGGACGGTTAGGAGTTACCTTAGCAACCGTTACCAATTAATAATAATCTATTGTATTTTCTTAAGAAAGTGCTACAATATTAATTAAGTATTGGTAACATAAAATATGTTACAGTATTAATACACGTATGATATTTTCCATTCGCATCGAATTACAGCGTCTTCTCCATTTTAAAAATTAAAAAAAGAACATTGCCCAAGAGCCATGATGTATGGTGTAAAAGAGAGCATCTGTCAGTCAAGGACCACCTACCGAGAGACAAGCCGACACTACCATTCATCTTTATTCACTCCCTACAACATTCAAGTGCGAACACATACGCCATATTTCTAACGAAATAAGGCATAATGTTGTTAAGACAAGTGCTATACTAATATAGTGTTAACGAGACGCCTCGTAATTTATGGCAAGTGTAGCTCTTAACACGGCGGTGTAAAGATGATATTCGGTTGAAACAAATGTGTGATGAATTGTGAATAAATAATGTGACTGACGTTTTTGTTACACACTGTATGTGAAACGCTTGTATTCGTTTCGAAAATTATTTTTAATATTTACTGCGATGCTGAAATATTTTACTTATGTGCGGAAATGAAATACATTTGAAACATATGGAAATCTAAGTCGCAGTTTCCAAGATCTTATTTCTGTAACAAGATTTTTGATAAGATTATTTTACCATTGATTTTAATTATTTATTTTATTAGGCCCTCACAACAATGAGTACACTGTTACATACATATTGAATGACATCACAATTATTATAACTAAATGTCCCATTACTTACAGGAGGGCACCACATGCATAAAAAAGAAACTACGTTGATTTTACAACAGTACATAGGTACAATTTAACTGTAATAAAATTTTAATTTAAATTAATAATGAAGAAACTTCCGTTAGTACATAGCCTTAATCGCCGATGACTACTTTTTTGATGCCAGCCACCGAGGTTGAGAATAGATCTATTCTGCTTTGGTATTCTTTATATAATGCAAACATTCTTATTAAGGAACAATGTGATCTTAAATTGGTTCGACCTTGTGGTGCAGCAAATAATTTGTTATTACAGGATCTAGGCAACCGATGCGGTAGTTACATTTATTCTAAAACAATTTGATTCTAACGTACGGTCCCTTTTGAAGTTCTCCTCTTTCCCTTTGAAGTTCTTCTTCGAAATAGGTACATATTTAACATTTGGCGTATATAGCTCAAAGACTAACCACTCGTTGAATATTCCCTAGTTCGATCCCCACTGGTATCAATGAAATTGCTAATTGCAATTTTAAGTGCAGGCTTTTCACGCGCTCGAAGTAAGGAAAACATGTTAAAAACTTTAATTTTTCGAATTTTGGCGGGCGAAAAGCTAGTAAAATTTCTTTTTTCTGCCCTAAGGTTGACTGGCAGAGAATGCTTTCAGCATTAAGGCCGCCTATTGTTCTAATACACTGTGTAAGGATCGATAAAGAATAAATAAATAAATAATCTGCTAAAACCTTGAACGATGGAGCTTGTGTTAAGACACAAGCTCCATCGTTCTTTCATCAGGACAGTTTGCTCGTGCTGTTAACTAGCGGGTGGAGGTGACTAGTGACGATTTTTGCACGGTTGGGGACATTGCTAATGTGTTTCGCGAATATCATAATGTGGCCGAATGTGACCCCTAGGTGTTTGGCCGTTGATTGCTAGGGGATCTGACGGCCGTACAGGTTGATCGCACCCATCGATTTCTAGGGGTGTCTGTTTTGACGATTGAGGGTGGGGGTCCTTTGAAAGTGTATTGCTACCCCTTTTCAAACACTCCTCTTCACTCGCCCTATCCTCCGCGACTCTGACGGTGCCGCACCGCGGTGGTGGTGGGGCCGCGGGGGAAAAGGAGTGTCGGTTTTGCGGGACACCGCACTTCCTACCTACACTCCGCTGCCGAAACTTGGTTGGCAGCGGAGCCAGAGACCAGACCCACCGCTGGGGTCGGGAAAGCTAATGCTTCCGATTACTCGTTTTTCCTGGCCCCGTGGTCTCTGCGTATCGGACTCGGGGGGTCCTTTCCGCAGGTGGAGTTAGAGGCCGAGGAGGAAGGTGTGCCTTGTGTTCCTGGTGCACCTTACCCTAGAAGGAAAAGGGAGGAGAAATCCTTCCCGAGGAGAGGTTGCATGGGGCGGCCGGCACTGGTATGGCCGCGGATATGTGCGAAAAGTTTCCCGTGGCCCTGCCAATATGCGGGGAAGGTGGAACATGGGATTTTAGTCGGTGCAAGTCCAACATAATCAGTCCTTGCGGATATGCGAAAGCATTCCCCCATGTTAAAAAAAAGGTCTCCCCATAGATTGCCTCATAGGGTGGATATTTATCATATTTGTAATTTTTTCTATTCAGCTGTCATCAGGAAGATGCTGCTTCCCATATCCTGGTTCATTTTCCCTCTGTCACCTCTTACGATACCCAGGAGATGAAAAACGCACGCATATGCACTTCAAACCATGTTGTAGGTAAAAAAAAAGCATGGCTTTGGCTTAGTTTTTGCATTACATGAAATGAACGCAGCGCTCCGTCTTCCTATCTCCGTAGATTCTCAGAGATTGTTGTTTCTTATGACATCAACGGGATGTATGAGACAAAGAAATCAAAACTCGTATAACGCCATTTAGCAAATCTAGTAGGCGTTATAAATTATACGGTTGTACAAATGTTTTTCACAAAAGTACACCCATTTATAAAATGTATCATTTTCATTATTTCCATTCATTCTCATTGCAGCCCATCAAGAGTCCAATGCTGCGCATATGCCTTCCCATAGATTGCGTAGTAGGGCGGAGGGGATGGGGATATTGCCATAATAGCCACGTTTGGTAAGCGGATTGGAAACCGCAGTTTCTTATTATTATCAAGCTATTATTAGAAAGACGTTGCGGCCCATTTCCTATGTCACTTTCCTCCGTCGCCTTACGACATCTATGGCATAATACAGGGTAGTGGATTATCTTACGCCGCCAATATACTTAGTACTATATAAAATAAATTATTGTCTTTCACAACATCATAACGAGAATGCTATAAAACAATTTCGAATAAACACTTCGCTCAACCCTTAATAAGTTTCGCTGCTAACAAATCAGAAGAGAAACCGACAAGCGCCGTACTCGTGGAGCGTTCCACTTTTGCCTGCCTGTATTATTCAGAGACGCGGCATTATCATAAGTTTAGTAATGTCTAAAGCCGGGAACAGATGGCTTCTAGCAAAATGAAAAAATATTCCCTCTTCTACGGATCGGGGCGTTCAGAGTTTTGTAAATTGTGTTATAATGTCTGATGACAGCCCGTTCATAGAGGCGCCTAAGTAATCGCAGGAAAAATATTAAAATTTCACACACGCTTAGACTTTAAGTATTTAATTTAAATATATTAAAAATATTGCAAATTGATAATGTCCACCTATTTCGAGTTCGCTTAAAAACATAAAGTTAAGTAAATATGCAGTAGTCTCGTTTTAATATTGATAAGCTTATTAGTGATGTGATTTTTTAAATAAGGACTAGTTAATATGAGTTATAACGTAATATATAATAGCGTTAACACACAAGTATACTGTATAGAGATCATATGTATGGTATTACTCTAACGTAATAACCTGGGTAGGTACTTCCCCCTTTACCAGCAAATAGTGCTTGCACTGGTGTATTCCGGATTTTATGTTCTGAGTAAAGAGGACTATCTCATATGGGGGACAAGATGAAAAAATGTCCAGCTGTAAGCTGTAAATAAAAGTTCAAAAACCTTCCAAAATGGCGCTAGCGAAGATACAGGACATGGTATGAATGTAGCAGTTGTAGATTTTTTTATAGAATAAGGGTAACAAACGAGTACACAGTCCACCTGATGATAAGTGGTTGCTGTGGCACATAGACATCTACATCTATTCTCAATTACGAATCAAAAGTCACCCGTGAGGACTAAGATGGAATGCTTCGTTTCCAGTAAAAAGGGTCTGAATAGTCTAAAGATGGATTGAAGTGTGCCGAGTGAAAAAAAAAAATTTTTAGTGACTAGAGTAGTTAGTTACAGTACAGTATACAAAACATTAACCATTCACGTAGTCCAAAAATTAAAAAAAAAAATATAACTAATAAAATTTACCCTGCTGCTATTGTAGCGCCACCCTAATGTAACGCTTTTCTACCATTGATATTAGTATGTCAATGAGTTCGACGGACATTTTTTCATACACAGAGATAGTCCTCCTTACCTCTACCTTCCATAGTTGTGAGTTCAGAAAGCCAGTATAGTTACAGGCTGCAAGGATTCTTTGCTTGAATTTAGCTGCAGGTGTCCATGGAGTAGCCGCCATCAATTGGATTGTAAGTTCGTGCGTCACTTCATTTTTGAAGTTATACTTCTTTTGGCACGTTTGAGAAAAATGATGAGGGTGATTTTTTGCGATGCGCGCGAATATCGACACCTATAAACGACACCATGAAGTTGTTACGATGCGCGTGCACACCGACACCTAAAAGCGACAACTTCAGGTGGTAATTGTCTGTCAGCTGTCAAATTTTCGTGAGAACTGATAACTATATTCAAGGTAGTTATTCAAATATATATTAATCTATAAAACGTGTTTTATTTTAGTTATTTTTGTTTTGTTACGCTGAAGAAGTATAACTTCTTACGTGCGTACATTAGTACACACACACAGGATTTTTGAATAATTTCCCTGTAACTAAATAATAGTTTAATAAATTTCCTTCTAAATAAATCAATCCTTATCCAGCAGTGGTCTTCAACGTACTGATAAAAAGCCGGTATTCTTAGAAAAGATAATTTTGAATTAATGCGGTTGTTACCGCTTACGACTGCAAAGAAATTTCTTTGAACTTATGCTATATAAACATACTGGCTGAGAAGATACTGCACTCTAAAGAAAATACGTAAAAAGAAAACTATATTAAATGAAACTAATTTTTACGGATTATATCGCGTTTAATTTTAACTTTTCAATTCCCTTAATATAGCTGACTTGAAGCACCGACGTATCTTTACGATACGTCGGTGCTTCAAGTCAGCAGTTTGTGAACATGTTCAAGATCGTCCCCGCCATTACATTAGATTTGATAGACCACAAATCCTCGCAAAAGAACATCGATTCCTACCAAGGATGATTCGCGAGGCTATTGAAATTAAAAAACATCCTAATTTCAATAGAGAAGATGGATGGGTGCTGCCATCTGCTTGGGATCCTATAATTAATAAAATTAAATCCAAACCCAAGTATACCACTGCTAGACTTCAAGATACTGTAAGCTCATTCTGCGTAGATCGAACCAAAAATAAAAATTAAAAAACTGAAGGTAGCCGGGCTAACTATGACATCGGAACATCAAACACCACAGTCCCCCCCCGCGACCATGGGTGCTGTAAAGCACCCGATACGTCGGGAATTAAAAAGTTAAAATTAAACGCGATATAATCCGTAAAAATTAGTTTCATTTAATGTGTAGTCTTCGCGTAAATATAAGAAAACATTAAGAAAACTATATATTTTTACGTGTTAGAACTATGCTGCAGCTATATTGTGGTTGCAGCACGAATGGCTCGGCTTGACTGGGGTACGACCACGCTCTCACAGAGTACCAGCGTAAAATAGCAGCTTAATGCTGCTGTGTTTCGTATGGTGAGTGTAGAGAACCGGAGACCCTTTTTACTGGAAACGAGGCATTCCATCTCAGTTCTCAGGGGACAACGCATCTGCATTTTGATTCTTAATTGAGGTTGTGGCGGGTGGAAGGAAAAGGGGAGATCTCCCGCCGGGCTAGGTGTTCTGCCCGGGGAGCGGCCAACGCTCCTAGTGGTAGTTCGGAGCTATTGTGTATATATACTGTTTTTAATTCGGAACTTTAATAGCGCGATTTAGGCTTCGATGTATTTCGCTTGTGGCGCGACGACAGCGCCGCCACATGACCCCCCTGCTCAGACCGGAGGTCGATAGTGCAGTCTAGATGTCGACGAATATGCAAGTGCCAGGGAATTGCCTTGTAGTCTGCGGTGAGTCGAGAAGAAGGCAAGTAATCTGCGAGAGTGCCGTGAAGCAGAGGCGAGCAGTAAGGCTCAGAGCCGTGCCGAACACTGTAGCGCAGAGAGTAGCTTGAAGGAACAGGAAGCATTATTATAGTGCTGCGATGAACCTTTGTAAAGCTAGATGGCTTGCAGAATGTGAAGACTGAATATTTTTGCTCGGGAGCGAATGAATGGGGTACTTGAGAACGATGACGAGGATTTGAAGCTAGTTTGCGAAGGCTGTTGGTTGCGTGTTCATATTACGTCGGGGTCACCACTGTTGTGGCGGTGAAAGGAAAAGGGGAGATCTCCCGCCGGGCTAGGTGTTCTGCCCGGGGAGCGGCCAACGCTCCTAGTGGTAGTTCGGAGCTATTGTGTATATATACTGTTTTTAATTCGGAACTTTAATAGCGCGATTTAGGCTTCGATGTATTTCGCTTGTGGCGCGACGACAGCGCCGCCACATCACCCTCTGCTCAGACCGGAGGTCGATAATGCAGTCTAGATGTCGACGAATATGCAAGTGCCAGGGAATCGCCTTGTAGTCTGCGGTGAGTCGAGAAGAAGGCAAGTAATCTGCGAGAGTGCCGTGAAGCAGAGGCGAGCAGTAAGGCTCAGAGCCGTGTCGAAAACTGTTGCGCAGAGATTAGCTTGAAGGAACAGGAAGCATTATTCCATTGCTGCGATAAACCTTGTAAAACTAGATGGCTTGCAGAATGAAGACTGAATATTTTTGCTCGGGAGCGAATGAATGGGGTACTTGAGAACGATGACGAGGATTTGAAGCTAGTTTGCGAAGGCTGTTGGTTGCGTGTTCATATTACGTCGGGGTCACCACTGTTGTGGCGGTGAAAGGAAAAGGGGAGATCTCCCGCCGGGCTAGGTGTTCTGCCCGGGGAGCGGCCAACGCTCCTAGTGGTAGTTCGGAGCTATTGTGTATATATACTGTTTTTAATTCGGAACTTTAATAGCGCGATTTAGGCTTCGATGTATTTCGCTTGTGGCGCGACGACAGCGCTGCCACAAGGATAAATGTAGATGTCTATGGGTCAGCAACTAAACATATAAAAGGGTGGATCTTATACAAGAAACTCCTTGTAAAGCAACTAAAAATGTATCGTCTATGATAAAAAAAATATGTAATTGACACTCTTGTAAACAGATTGAAGATTGGTATTACAATTTACTTACTACAATTTACCTTTTATAATTTTTCTTATATTTACACAACTTACAATAAAAATTTTAGCATTTTTTAAATTATTTACTAACGCTAACTGAACCAACCATATCTTCACCAAAAACCTTAGCTAAATCTGTTTCCGCACGAATACGATAGCTCTTCTTACCATGTGCTTGTCGTATATATATATTTCCATATTTTGTCCATACATACTGCCATTTATTTCGCTTAGATATTTCCCGTCACTTTAAAAGAGCTGACGGTTATATATATAACGCGTTCATTGAGTATACATAGAAGTATTTGTATCTCAAGATATTTGTCAGAAACTTTACGAATCATGGATTGAATGACTGAATTTATTATCCAAATTTATAATTTTTAATCACAATAAACTTGAAATTTATTGTTCCACGGACAGTTTAATAATATTTGATATTCAGTTCAAATAAATTTTCAGTTTTAAGAAAATTGTGTTGTAAAGTTTACAAATATTCTATTTGGAGGTGGTGTTTCCTTTGTATTTTGTGCACGTAGCTTTAGCTGCATTACCGATTTCGCTCATTGTAAATTTTAGAGTTTCCAACGGTTTTATGTTGTAAAATTTTATGATCACTTTGGTCTGGACCAACTTTTATATGACTACGATGTGATACTTATATTTTGACGAAACTTGGTTCGCTGTGTAAATGAAATTTTATATGCTATGAATATTTAAATATGTACATTTCATATTTATCAAAGACTTATTAAATTCTATATAGTATAAAACAAAGAAGCTTATTCAGTTTGTGCGTTCACTTAAAACTATTTTCATTTATATTTATTTATTTATTATAAGATTCGTTAACAATTGTAACAATGTTATGGAAGAAAATTATTAAGATATCCATATCTACACAGCATGCACATTTTTAGGTAGCTTACATATAGGTAAAATTACATTTAGGTAAAAACTTGAACTAAATATTAGGTCTCTATAACATCATCATGTTACAAACCTTGCGCAAGCCGAATCGTGAAATACATCTGTCACATCAGCAAATTCATTAATTAAATTGCATAATCTAACGGCAGGTGAGTAACACAGGACAGAATTTTTTTTTATCTGATTTTATTAATACTTGATGGATTCAAACATTATTTCTTATGAACTTAAAGTATAATAACTTTAAATGAGCGAGATGATATTGGCATGATAACGAACACAGCATTATTAAGCTTCTATCTCCCGCCGGTATTGAGTCATTCCCTGGTCGAGATCCGACCTATTCATGCCTATTCAACCCTTTTTAAGTTAAAAACATAGTTTAAAGCTTACATCTTCCAAGATAGTTGATAAATATTACATATTTGTTTCATTTTTATAGAATAATGTTGACAGACAAGCACACAGTCCACCTATATCTGTAGAGCTACGCTGCAGCTATATAATAATTTTACCACGAATGGATCGTCTCGACCGGGGAAGGACCACGCTCTCACAGAATTCCAGCGTAAAATAAAAGATTAATGCTGCAATGTTTCATAAGGTGAGTATAGAGATCCGGAGACCCATTTTACTGGAAACGAGGCATTCCATCACAGTTCTCAGGGGTGACAATGCATCTGCATTTTGATTCTTAATCGAGGATAAATGTAGATGTCTATGGGCCACACCATCCACTTACCATCAGGTGGACTGTGTGCTCGTTTTTCACCCTTATTCTATAGAAAACACAAACCAGATTGCCATATATTTGTAAATACACTATAATACACATAAACTTTACACTATTTACACTCACTCGTAAGCAGGTCTTGATCTTATTCGCCGTTTTAAATACAATAAATATACCTACATTTATATGAAAGTATCCTCTCGCCTATTTATGTTCACTCATTACATTTTCTTAAACATATTATAATACACTCTTCCAAAAATCCTATATTATATACATATTAACAATAGGGCAGCCCCCTTTTTCCGTGAATAAACCTAAGTAAGTCAATGCATTATTCCGCAGATGCATTCAAAGCTAAAAGCAAATCAACACGAAAAAAATCTAACATACAACTGGGTTAACGTATTCAAAATGAGCGTCAAGTATAACCCGAATTACAAGAGCCAGTTCGTTACATACGTCATGATTAAAAAAGGAAATGGGATTCCATTTCGCGACATTTTTATGAAGTATTTCCTCCGCCTTCAAAAGTACAAATTTCACAAAGGCATTGTGCCTTCGCTACACTGCGAGGATTCGTGTAGGGCTTTACTTTATGTGTGGCAACTTTGTGTTGTGGCACAAGTTAGGCTTTTTTGTGTTTTTATTTATTTACTTATTTGAAATCTTTACCGCAGCTAAAGCGCAAAATTAGCTGACCAAATGTCTTTAGGCATTTTCTACATGTCACGAACTTGTAACAAGGTTTTTACTTATCGTGTTCTAAATAAGGAACGTTTTTAATTATTTCTTAATATAATATTTTGTAAGTTAATTTCTTTTATGCCTCTGTGTTTCTTCGAGAAATTTAATATTTCTGAATCTGCGAAATTAGCCTAAAAATAATTATTTATGGTCGCGATGTTTGTCCTTGTGTAATTTATGTATGTAAATCAAACCGGGTACTGAAGACAATTTTAGTGTAGTGGAGTATTTTTATAAATATTAATGTATTTTTGTATATTTTTTTATAGGATAGGGTGACAAACGAGCCCACAGTCCACCTGATGGTAAGTGGTTGCTGTGGCCCATAGATATCTACATCTATCCTCGTTTGCGAATCAAAATGTAGATGCGTTGTCACCCATGAGGACTAAGATTTAATGCCTCTTTCCCAGTTAAAATGGGTCTCCGGTTCTCTACACTCACCATACGAACCACAGCAGTGTTAAGCTGCTATTTCACGCTGGTATTCTGTGAGAGCGTGGTCCTTCCCCGGTCGAGCCGACCCATTCGTGCTACAACTATACTACTAATATAGCTGCAGCATGGCTCTACCACGTATAAAATTGTATGTGTATGTATTATGTATTTTTATAGTGTCACCATGTAACTTTCTTTTAAATTTTGTTTAACTTTTCGGCACTGTAAGTCAATTTCTAACAGATAAGTTGTTTGTATTTTATTTTCTATTGTATACGACTGTTTGTTACCAAAAAAATAAAAAAATAAAGGAAGATCACACAGATCACAGATGCACTGCTCCTCTTCACTAGCGAAATACAGATAAGAATGCGCGGCCCAATGATTAGATTACAAGGTTTAAAAATATTTATTTCTTAAATCTTGATTCTTCTTGCCATTTAATCAAAGTTCTGAAAAATATTTAATTTAAGTTTATAATTTCAAAATCCCCTTTTTATTATTATGATGAATATTATATAATATAATATTATGTATAAAATATAATAAAAAAGAATAACATAAATTAATTTATATTACGAAAATATTATGTACGATACGGACTATTGAAAGTTCTTGGTCCGGAGACTTAGTTGCAGAAAAATTTGCATAGAATAAAATTGATAATGTTCGGGTCTTGTTGTGTTGTAATTGTCCAAGACAATGCGTTTTAGCTTTTTACGAAAGATATTACACAAGCGTTACATCGGCTCGTCAGTGAACACAAATAAAACATTCATCATCATCATTACAGCCCTTCACAAGTCCGCTGCTGAACATAAGCCTCCCCAAGGAATGCCACAAAGCACGGTCCTGAGCCACCTGCATCCATCGAATTCCCGCATGTCTTACCAGGTCGTCACTCCATCTAGAGGGAGGACGCCCTATACTTCGCCTGCCGGTACGAGGCTGCCACTCGAGAACCTTTCTTCCCCATCGGTTGTCGGTTCTTCGAGCTATATGGCCGGCCCATTGCCACTTCACCTTACTAATCCGTACATGAGTTAGTCAATGAACGCTAATAAAACATGAAAGTATTACTTCAAGGAAAAAATCATTAATATATTTATAGAATCAAGCGTTACTTTGCGGGAATCCATTATATTAAAGTTGTTAGAACTTCATTTGCTTATTTCCGCGTAATGAAGTAAAATGATGTGTCTTGTCTAGACCCTACAATTGTGGAAAGACACACCACCCTCGATAATACGACACGTGTTTCGACCCTGCACGAGACATCCTCAGGTGAAGTAAAGAAAGCTAAGTGTACTCAACGGTCAGCCGCCGCAGATTCTACGTCACTATCCTACGGATATAGAAATAAGCAAATTAAGTCCTAACTTTAATCATTAATATATATTTATACTTAGATATCTAAGTCGTTGCGCGTAACCTTGTGGCTCCTTAATATCTTCCGCGCTGAAGTGGTATAGTCATTCATCCTTACAGTCTTTAACAAGTTCATTGTGAACATAAACCTTCCCAAGGCATAGCATAGCATGTCTTACCAGGTAATAAATCACTCCATCTAGTGGGGCCGATGTACAAATTCATTTTAAGGTTCGAGACTACCACTCGAGAAAGAAAGAAAGAAAGAAACATTCATTGCAAATCGCCACAAACATCATTAGTCACTTACATTTTAACACTTGTAGACACATGAATTTATAAAAGTATAATAAAAATAAAAACAGCAATTTGACGGATAATATGTTGTTAATAAATTACAGTAAAAAAACGTTCCTCATGTTGTGTGTTGTGGCGTGTTAGGCAAATATTTCTTCTTCATCGATTGTCGGTTGTTCGAGCCAGATATAGCCAGCTTATTACCAGCAGTGATAATTTCTGGCAATATATGGATGTTATTGATTACAGTCTATCGCAAATCTATCGGTCATGGTTGATGCTACTGCCCATTTACTGTTTCAGTTTTCCTCTGTTGCTTTAGACTCCCCACGGGAAGACATAGAGGTACCCAAAACCGTGTAGTGGCGGTGTAAGAATATCCACTGCCCCATAAGTCGTAAGAGGCGACAGAGGGAATCTGAAACAGGGGATGATCAGCAACATCTATCTGATAACAATTCAAAATAAAAAGAAACTGCGCTTGCCAACCCGCCTGCCAAGCTTGGCAACTATGGTAAAATCCTCCCTATGTGGCAATCTATGAGGGAGGCCTATATTCAGCAGTAGACTTTTATAGGCTGTAATGTATGTATGTATGTAATTTTTTTTTTTTTTTATATGATAGGGTGACAAACGAGCACACAGTCCACCTGATGGTAAGTGGTTGCTGTGACCCATAGACATCTACATCTATCCTCAATAAAGAATCAAAATGCAGATGCTTTGTCACCCGGGAGGACTAAGATGGAATGCCTCTTTTCCAGTAAAAAGGGTCTCCGGTTCTCTAAATATGTATGTATATATAATATGTATGTATTACCACGTGCGTCTAAGAAATAAGAGAAATATAAATATTTCGAAGACATTTGAAGCTCACCAACAAGCACTTGGGGATGCGGAGGACATTTCCTTGCCCTAAAACCCTCTTAGAATTGCGAGGAGGCCTGTGCCCAGCAGTGGGACGTATATAGGCTGTGAACTAGACGGAGGCCCAGGCGAAAAACGAGCCCTTCAATCGGTCGATTAAATGTATTTAAAAACAATTCTGCTAGATCTACACAATTAGGTTAAGTTTTGTTAGTTTCTTTAAACTTTGCTATATCATTAGGTATTTATTTTAAGCAAAATATCCGCTCCAATTTATGACTTACACTTTTAGAAAACCAGGATATTAATTCAATGGATCAAAAGACCTGTCTGATGACGTTTCGTCGCTTCGTTTTTGTTCAACAAAAACGCATGGTCTTTTGAAAGTTACTAAGTTCCAAACAGAGCTGCACGTGCAAATGAATTTTGAAATACGTAGACGAATGTTACTGGTTTTGGATATTTCGACGTTTCAAGAGGTTAAAAATTACTTTATATTATAAAAATAAATATATAGCAAATAATTTTTTTATAGAATAGGTTGACAAACGAGCACATATTATATTTTGGGGGTAAGTGGATGCTATGGCCAACAGAGCCCTTTATCTATCCTCGTTAAATAATCAAAATATTGATGCGTTGTTATTCCTTAGGACTAAGATAGAACGCCTCTTTACCAGTAAAAAGTATACCCAGTTCTCAATACTCACTATACACAATAAGCTAATATTTTACGCTGGTATTCTTCGAGCCTGGTCATTCCCCTATCGAGGCGACCCATTCATTGCTGCAGTTACAGCGTGGCTCTACAAAGTTAAAAAGTAAAAGTTACTTAAAAACCAATTTAAGTATTCAATTTCTACATTTGAACTTCTATGTCCCACAGTCTTGTTAACTACAATATATAATATAATTGAGAAATACGGGCAAAGTCAATACAATTGTACTGACTGTACCAAAGTCCCTAGCATTGTTAAACAACGTTCGAGACTTCGCCCGGGGCGAGGTCTCGAACACAGGGAAGCACAGAGTAGCAAACCTAATCAATAGTTATTGTAATTGTTGTACAATACCTAGGGAGTTTAACACTGTAATTGTGAGGGTTTACAATAATAGGTCATTTGTTCGATACGCCTTCAGATTCAGAATATTTAACGCTAATATGACTTCACAAATGGCATTTTCTTTTAAATTCTTGTTTTTTGGAAGGTTGGTTCTTTTCTTGCTCAAAGGTTAAGTACAGCTTAGAAAAGAACCAGTCCATTTAGCGAGAAAACGCAGCCAGCGTTCTTGGCACTATACCGCGGGGAATAGGACTGTATGATAATTTTAGTTTTTAGTTGTATTTTTTTAATTGTGGTTTTTTAATATTGTATAATAAATTTGAATGTTATACATTTACTTTTTAATTTTAAATCTCATTTATTTACATTGTTAAAACATAGAATAAAATTAAATCTTGCATAACTTTTTAACGCCATCTTACGATGTCATTTATAGCTTATAATAAAATCAATTTACTCTCAACTAGATTTCCTTTAAAAAAAATAGTTTTCACATATGTATAATGTACCTTTATCTATATATTTTTATATCTATATATCGTATACGTTGATTATTATATATAACAAACTAAATGTACATTGGTTCCTAGCCTTCCTTCCCTTCGTTCTTTAACGAAATGTCTGCCTCAAGGCAGGCAACGATTTACTTGGGGAACCTTAGTTGTAATAATTACCGTACATTGCTGTCGGAGGTTAACAGGCTTATTATAAGGGACTACAAGGAAAGGATCTCCTTACATATTTTCATATATAAAGGCGGTCGGCAGTATGCGGAAGGATGTGACAGTTATAATTTATATAATGTTAGTTAAACGATGAAAATTGTATTTGCTGATAGCTCAATGAGGGCTAATAATTTTCTGCTCACTAGGTGTCGCTAGTTGAGACTGAGGTAAAGTTTTTTTATTACATAATGTCATTTAATTAAGAAGTAAATTTTAATAAAAGTTTATCAGTTTCTAGAGTATTATATTATTACACAAAACAATGCCTCAGTGGTTTGCTATTTAATGTGTTGTACATTTTTAACTTTTTAAAAATTTTCTACTTTTATGAATATCTGTGGTTTGGTTTATTTATTTTTAATCTTATTAATATAAAATATAGCTAATAGTACAGAAAGAAACATATACCTTTACATTTTCCGAACAAATCAATTTCCCCGCTGTGAAATCTGTCAAATATTATACCTCACTTTTAAGTGGCGCCGCCCTGGTGCCAGAAAAAGACGTGGATGCCCTCATTGGATAAAACCAAATGCTTTGCTTCGTCGTTCTAACTGCCAGCATCTATCTAAGCACATATTAGTACTGTTGTTAGGCAATGGAAGGGTGCTTTACCATATCTGGCTACATCACCATTAACTTTCTTAAAGCGTACTGCAAAGGAGTGGCATAGTTTGCCAGCGTCAGCGTCCTACGGATGTGTTTTTATTATTGAATAACTCAGCGATCTTCTTTAAGATACTAAAATTTATTAAAGATCTTGCGTTTTTTAATAGAATAAGGTCAAGTGAGCACACAGTCCATCTGGTGGTAAATGGATGCTGTGGTCCACAGACACTTACTAATCAATTCTCGAATAAGAATCAAAATGCACCTGCGTTGTCGTCCCTGAAGAAGAAGATGGAATGTCTCGTTACCAGTAAAAAGGGTCTCGGGTTCTTTACACTCACTATACGAAACACAGGAGCATTAAAATGCTAATTCACGCTGGTATTCTGTGAGAGCGTGGTCCTTCCGCACTCGAGCGGACCCATTCATGCTACAACCATAAGTAAAAAGTAAATTGTTGTCGCTTGCCAGGCCCTTTGACTACTGCAGGACCAGATATCTCGTACATTTGACGCTGCTTCTTGGCGTCCACTTGCCATCACTTTTACGTCCGGCATAAAAGAGATGGTTACATCACCATCTGCTGCTGCTTGCACCCTCTTATTAGCTGCTGCCCGGCGCTGGTTTGTATTTTTAAGCCTGGGGTAAACGAGGTGGTTATATCACCATCTGTAAGAAGCCATAATATTTTTCTAGCATAACAGAATAGGGCGATGGTTTCTCTTATACAGCCACTATACGGAAAAATATAGAGTATAATTTTTTATACGTGGAAGGGCCATACTATAGCTTTATTTTGGTTGTAGGATGAATGGGTTGGCTCGATCGGGGAAGGAACACGCTCTTATGGAATACTAGCATAAAAAAGCAGATTGATTCTTTTTATAGAATAAGGGTGAAAAACGAGCACACTGACCACCTGATGGTAAATGGATGCTGTGGCCCATAGAAATCTACGTTTATCCTCGATTAAGAAACAAAATGCAGATACGTTGTCACCCCTGAGGACTAAGATGGAATGACTCGTTTCCAGTAAAAAGGGTTTCCGGTTCTCTACACACCATACGAAACACAGTTGCATTAAACTGCTTCTGTGTCTGCTGTCTTATGGTAATTGTAGAGAATCGGAGAACCTATTTACTGGAAACGAGGCATTTCATCTTAATCCTCAGGGGGTTACATCACATATTCAATTCGATTCTCAACCAAGGATAGATATAGATGTCTATAGGCTACAGTATTATTACCATTAGGTAGGTTGTGAGTACTTTTGTCACGCTTATTCTATAAAAAAAAAATCATCATTTCATATCTAATTAGTATTGAATACTAAACTACCGAATACTAAATAGAACGTAAAATATTAATTGATGTTGTATTACGACGGTGTGATTGAATTTTATAGTTGGCTGGGAATAATATCCCCCACGTGCGTGACCTCTATATTATTTAACCATTGTCAGATGTCTTTAACGGCGGCTGGCTATGGCCGCCATTAACCCAATCTATAACTTGTTATGGGCTTATGGGTGTCGTTTCATACATCGATAAAACCAGATATGCATTCATTGTGTGCGCTAGAGAGCCGTTTTAGTTGTTAATTAGGAATTTTCCTTAGTTATGTGCTTTAGTTTTTTAGTAATATAACATGTGATAATCATTTCGTTTTATTATTAATTGACTGAAGATTTTCATTAAATTTAATAGTAGAGCACCTTTATAATCCAGATTTTTATCTAGTTAGCACGTTTATTCTACCCCATCCTATTAGCAGCCCATCAAAAGTCCATTGCTGGACAAAAGCCTTCCCTATAGATTGTCTCATCATTATTACAGCCTTTCACACGACCACTGCTGAATATACGCCTCACCCAAGTAATTCCAACAAAGCATGGTCCTGAGCCACCTGCATCCATTACCAAATTATTACAAATCATAAAACATAAAATAAAAACAAAACCCCAGGTCCTGCAAAAATACGATTTTTTGACATAAATAGCAAATATTTAAATCTTCAAAATAAGACATATTTGAACTTTGTTTACGCCGGGCCCAAGCTTGTATGGAATGAAGTTCATCACCTTTTAGTGCCGATTTACTACATTCTGTGAAAGAAAATATCATACGGAGAAAAACCTGCATGTCCATAATTAAAATATAATTTGCGCACACATGAAGCCCGATTACTGAAGCTGTTTGGTGGACTTTTCTCCAAACATACAATTATTCTTTTAATAAACAAGCTTAAAGGTAAAAACAGTAATGACCCGACTACGTAAAAAGTTTACTGAAAAGAGAAACATTTAGACAAATGTAACGACTCCTCTTATGTAAAAATCGATTAAGCCGTTCTGACTACAGAGCGTGCCAAAGAAATAGACATAATACATACATACTCTCGAAAAACATTACCCTCTTTCTGGAGCAGTCGGATAAAAATTAAAAACCGTCTTTTAAAACTAAAACAATAAAATAATTTCCACATAAATAGTCGTACACTTCGCTTACCGGTACGACGTTGTTGACAACCATGCTGACAACCGTGTTGAAGAAAAGTTCTCGAACTTTTCTTCAACATGGTTTTCGGTTCTTCGAGCTACATGGCTAACATAATTAATACAATGCCGTGTTAAGCATGGTAAGTTTAGAGAACCGGAGATTCTTTCTACTGATAACCAGGCATTGTAAAAAAAAACATGTACATCTTAGTCCTTAGGAATGACAATTGTTATGTCATAGATACTATTTACTCTATGTTATAAGTCCTGTATACTTTATATTGTTTATTTACTAAATTACTTTCTTAGAAGCCAAACGTTATGTCATAGGATACTATTTACTTTATGTTATAAGACCTGTACACTTTATATTGTTTATTTACTTAAAAGCTAAATTACTTTCTTAGAAGCCAAACTAATGTTATGTCATAGGATACTATTTACTTTATGTTATAAGACCTGTATACTTTATATTGTTTATTTACTTAAAAGCTAAATTACTTTCTTAGAAGCCAAACTAATGTTATGTCATAAGGTACTATTTACTTTATGTTATAAGACCTGTATACTTTATATTGTTTATTTACTTAAAAGCTAAATTACTTTCTTAGAAGCCAAACTAATGTTATGTCATAGGATACTATTTACTTTATGTTATAAGACCTGTATACTTTATAAATCATATTGTTTACTTCCTTAGAAGCCACACTAATTCGATTGTAATATTATATGCTAATGTTTATAGTTTACCATAAGTTAACCATAACATCAAGAACAATGTTGTTCCCTTATGTTTACCCCCACCTCCAGCTTTCTACACTATTTAAACCAAATCTTTCGATCCCTCAACATAATTCCATTCCCAAGTTCTCTGTATCAACTACTATATTTTAAGTTAGTTTAAAAGTATTAAATAAATTTATTTTTAAAGAGTTTTTGTCTCTGCCACATAACACAATGCATTTGCTCTTTCATTTTTAATCGAGGATAGATTTCTCTACTTTCACTTATGAGAAATGACCTGTGTCCAATAGCGGGACGTTTCGATTATTTTATGATAACTAAACCAAAACTACTTTAAAAATAACAATCGATTACTAGAAATATTTCATGCATTTTATTCAATAACCACCCAGCCGAAGCTAGTCTATTAATGTCACCTAAGTCATCATTTATGGATTTAAAATAATGATTAACGACCATTTTATCAATTTTTATTTCACAAAAAATATCCAAGCTTTTCGGATATAATATAGATACCTCCCGGCATTACTCTGTTTGTGAAGTTTCATTACAATCGCTTACTATTCCAATGATTAGCCCAGACACATAGACAGATAAAAGACAAGCATTTTGTAAATGGTTATTATTAATATGTTAATGACATGCAAATAACCGCCTGCGCTCAATAAAAGGCAGTTATTCCGCTACTACATATATAGGTGTATAGTTAAAGAAAGTATTGAAAACTAAAAAAAATATCTTTTTAAATATCAAATTAAATTTTATAATAACATAAAAGTTGAAATAAACTTGACCACTTATACGATTTCATTCCATTACAGTATGAAATAGAGTATTCAAGTACGAAATATTCAATAGAAGCTTATGGGCAACCAAAGCAAATGTAGCCTTGTGACAAAAATATTTAAATGCACACAGCTGACTCATAAGCTCCCCTTATCTCCATGTGCCAGCTAAAAATAGTCGATGGTCTTGGAAGCTTAGTGAAGCGTGAAGACGTTGAGTTTGTGCAGGTTCAGTAGATATTTATTTATATCTGCGTTATGGAATTTGGCCTAGGTAATTTATTTTAAGGATACATATTTTTAGCTATACAGCCGTGTAGTGGCGGCGAAAGTTCACTATTCTATATCATACCGTGGGTGTGTAACGAGATAGAGAGAAATGAAGCAGGAGATGCCTCAGCATCTTCCTGATAACAACTCGAAATGAAAACAAATACACAAAAATATCCCCTAGGAGGCCCATGTTCAGCAGTGGACTTTGACGGGCTGTAATGAATAAATAAATGAATTTTAAACTATAAATAAAATAGATAGATCACTACGTACATTTAAAATGACGAGCCGAAACAATGCTCGACTTATTTCAAGAACACGCGCTCACCCACACGTATGCATCTGAAATTATTTGCAATCAATAGCATGGATGCACAGTGGAATTTTATGGGCTTATAAACAAAGAAATAAGTACATACGATGGGTGCGTGTGACCGTGTCAAGAAGTTGAACATGATTTCGGCATCACTACGATTATAAGTAATATTCTATCTCTCTCTACCTTTTCCTGATCTGTGTAAAAAGGTTCGTTTTTTTTACTCAACCTATTTATTAGTAATATGCCTGTAAATGTCTACTATTGGATATGGGTCTTCCCCATTTAAAAGAATATTAAATAATAGTCGCCACGCCTGGCAGGCGCTAAGTCAATTCAGAATTATTACACCTTTGTAGCTGCTCCTGAACCTGAGCTGGGTATTTTACGTACGTTGTAAACGGGACGGTTATACCAGCTATACAGGGTATTTTTGAAACGCTCCCGAAAACGAAGACAGATGATAGTACTAAGGATACCTATGATGATGGGTCACATAAAAATTCGATCCCGAGGAAAAAAAATCATCTTTTCACAACGTTTTATTAACTTTATTCACGCTCCATCATGTTATTACAGTTATTTGAAACAATATTTCACAAAAAAAAAAAATGAAAATACTGAAACATAAAACTAGCAGTGGAATTACTGAATTACAATCAGCTGACTAGGGGTCAATGTACGCGCGAACGCCGAATTCGCGCGGCCCGCAACTAGCGATGGTACCACAATACCTAATAATTTACAACACTTGTCTAAATACCTAACTTATCTACTTAACCTACTATTTTGCCACTGTGCTTGTCTCCACGTAGCCACTTTAATTCGAATTCACAGGTTAAATAAACCAAATAACTGGTTCGATTCCCCGCTAATGAAAAAAATACTTAAATAAAATGTTAACAAGGTTAGAGTCAAGCTTTTTATCCATTGTGTAGGTATGTTTATTATGCTGATGTATTCAGTTATGTATCTATTCAGATCAGTTCAGTATTAAGTTATTTAAAAAAAAATAGGTTAAATAAACCAAATAATTGGTTCGATTCACCGCTAATGAAAAAAATACTTAAATATAATGTTAACAAGTTATTTAAAAAAAATTAGGTTAAATAAACCAAATAACTGGTTCGATTCCCCGCTAATGAAAAAAATACTTAAATAAAATGTTAACAAGGTTAGAGTCATGCTTTGTTATCCATTGTGTAGGTATGTTTATTATTCTGATGTATTCAGTTATGTACCTATTCAGATCAGTTCAGTACTAAGTTATTTAAAAAAAAATTAGGTATGAAACAGCTTACCCATCCTCCGTGGCCTTATGAGATTCTTCAAGGCACATTAACATGTTGCCGTATTCACGAGCACTATAAACGTACCTACGCGTTAGGCATTATTAAAACAAAACAAAAAAAACAAAACGTAACAACAAGAACAACATCATTAATTAATAAATAACAAGTAATAACGACAATAATTTAATCAACAAAACAATTGAACTATCGCTCGTGATAGTCAGCATGGCACTGTCACAAAAACTAGAATTATTAATCAAACCCGCCAAAACAAATGCGCACATTGTAACGTCCTTGAAGCATGTGTAAATTCCACAGCGCGAGGCGACACGAAGCAGCGTGTGTGTGAAAGGGAAGGGTAGAGTGAGTAAGTAGTATACCTAATGCATTGTTTCGTACCGATGTAGGTAAGAGTTCGGCGCCCGCGAGGATATTGACCCTATTGTCAGCTGATTTTCTTTTTTAAGTTTCACTGCTGGTTTTATGTTTCAGTATTTTCATTATTTTTTTTGTGAAATATCGTTTCAATTAACTGTAACAACATGATGGAGCGTGAATAAAGTTAATAAAACGTTGTGAAAAGATGATTTTTTTTCCTCGGGATCAATTTTTATGACCCATCATCATAAGTATCCTGTATCATCATCTCTTCGTTCGGGAGCGTTTCAAAAATACCCTGTATACTATAAGAAGGCATGTAATCGGACGATCCAAGGAATCCATACCAGATGGTATGGATTCCTTACACCTCCATCAAGTAGCAAACTTTATTAGGGAAATTGATATTATAATTTAAGTGCTATTGATATTATCAATAAGCTAAAGTGGCAATGGTAATCTATATAGCTCGAAGAACATACAACTAATGGGGAAGAATGGTTCTCGAGTGTCAGCCTCGTAGCGGTAAGCGAAGTGTATATGTATATATTTATATATATTGTATGTATATCTATATAATATATATCTATATAATATATTATGGTCAGGGGTTTCCATGCTGGCCTACCTTTCCAGTGATCCTGTTATGGAATACAGGTACATGACCCCAGCTCCCAGGCTACTGTTATTCTCCTTTTCCTGCCGAGATAACAGTATCCTTACACCCTATGCTCCTGCCCCAAACTTCTTTTTCCTTTCCCAAAATGGTAGCTTCCTCTACCAACAATAGCATACCAAAGAGGTTGGTGTCAGGCAGGCGGCCGACTGTAAACTCTGCCAAATCCCATGCAGTAAATGAATAGTACGAGTTGTGGGATATGTGACAGGGCTAGGGCGTACCCGCAGGCGACGCGCAGGGCGCACGGCTCCTGTGGGAAGTGGGCAGGGTTGTCGCACCTTACGGAGCCAGGTGCGACGTAAGCCAGGAGAGAGAAGAATGTCAGTGAGGTTTAAGCTGGAATATAGGTACGATGACTGGAAGAGAAGAGTTAGCAGATGTTTTGAAACGACGAAGAGTGATGTTGCCTGTTTGCAGGAAAATGGAAGAAACAATAAAGCAAGAGAGATTGGGGGATACAAGTTTTATTATTGTGGAAGTGATGGGAAGCGAAATGGAGTAGGAGTTATGTTAGATAGTGGAATGAAAGAACGAGTGACAGATGTGAAAAGAGTAAATGACAGAATGATAGTTGTTAAATTAATGATTGAAAACAAAGTAGTGATATTTAAGTGTATGCTCCGCAAACAGGCTGTGAAGAGAGGTGAAAAGAAGTTTTGGGAGGAATTTGATTGTATGATGATGGGAATACCTGAGCGTGAGGATGTTTATATGGAGGAGATTTTAATGGACATGTAGGGAGTGAATGACGGGTATGAAAGAGTACACGGTGGATGGGGGTACGGAATGCGGAACCGTGAGGGGAAGTTCTTCTGCAAGCAGCATGTGCTTTCGACCTGGCTGTAGTAAACACGTGGTTCAAAAACGAGATCAGCATCTTGTTACTTATAAAAGTGGCCACCACGACACAGATCGACTATCTTCTGATAAGACGGAACCAAATCAAGTGTAAAAACTGCAAAGTGCTTCCAGGTGAAGACTTAGTATCCCAGCACCGAATTCTGCTGGCTGACATCTGCTTAACTGTTCGCCTCAACAAACATAAGGATCGTCCCCCACCAAAATAAAGTGGCATTTGTTGCATAAGGAGGGTTGCAAGAGTGAATTTAGAGAGCTAGTTGTAAACAAGATGATAGAGATGGGTGATATGGAAGGAATGAGTGTGAATGAGTGCTGGAAGGAAATGGCTGATTGTATCAAGTGTGCAAGGAAGGTGTTAGGAGAATCAAAAGAGCGTATGATAGATAAGGATGGGTGGTGGTGGAGTGAAAGTATTAGAGATTTTGAGAGAAAAGAAAATGCCTTTAAAGAATGGCAGAGCGTAGAAGACCAGAATGAATCCATAAAAAGTAAGAGAGGAGCGTATAAAGAATGTAAGAAGAGAGCGAAGAAGGAAGTTGCTATTTGTAGGGCAGAGGCGCAAGATAAATTATATCGGTCCTTGAAAGCCTCGAAGGGCAAAACGACTTTCAAATTGCAAGAGCGAGAGAAAGGAATGGAAGATGTTTCACATGTAAAATGTATAAAAGATGATTCTGGAAGGATTTTGACTGACGATGAAAGTATAAAGCGATGGAAGGAGTATTTTGAGAAATTGATGAATGAGGAGAATGAATGGAATGGTATGCGAAAACCCACCGTGAATATGGGCAGTGAGAGAAATTAGTGTGGAAGAAGTAAAAATGGCTGTTAGGAATATGAAGAATGGGAAGGCGGTCGGCCCAGATGGAATACCAGTAGAAGTGTGGAAGTTGCTGAGGCGGATGGATGGAAGTGGTTGAGTTTATTTTTCGGTAAATTGTTGCAGGAAGAACAAATACCTGAGGAATGGTGCAGCAGTATACTGGTCCCATTTTAAAAACAAAGAGACGTCAAAACTGCAGCAGTTACCGGGGAATAAAACTCATGTCACATACGATGAAAGTCTGGGAAAGAATAATAGAGAAGAATGAGAGAAGTGTGAGATAACACAAAACCAGTTCGGATTCATGCCCGGTCGAGGTACGACAGATGCCATTTCCGCATTACGCCAATTGTGCGAAAAGTACAAGCGCGTGCATAAAGATCTGCACATGGTTTTGTCGACCTTGAAAAGGCGTGATCGGGTTCCCGTGAGGTTTTGTGGTGGGCGTTAAAGATGATAGGTATGCCTGGGAAGTATGTGAGGCTGGTCCGTGCTATGTACAGAGCATCCCGTACATGTGTACGATCTGCCGCGGGAACTACGGGCAGTATCGATGTGGCGGTAGGCTGCACCAAGGGTCGGCATTGAGCCTTACCCTTCCTACTGATTATGGACGCTTTGACGTCGGACCTGCAGGATGAGGCACCCTGGTGCATGCTCTTTGCCGATGACATCGTGCTTGTCGGGGAAGAAGGCATCGAGGTACAGAGCAGACTGACGGTAAATGGAAGCAGTGTTGGCTGAAGATCAGCAGATCCAAACCGAATATCTGTGCTGTGATTTCGGCGGCCTTTCCAGTCCTGTACCCATGTCGTTGGATGGCGCTATACTGCCTATCTGCTCAGATGTCAAGTACCTCGGTTCCTCATTCAAGGCGACGGCGGAATAGATAGAGCTGTGCAGCATAGGATTAACGCAGGGTGGATGAAATGGCGACAGGTCACAGCCACAACGTGCGACCCCCGAATGCCAATAAGGCTGAAGGGGAAAATTTACAAATCGATCATCCGACCTGTCGTCATGTATGGAAGTGAATGCTGGGCCGTCAAGAAGAAGGATGAAAATAGACTGCATGCGAATGAAATGAGAATGTTACGATGGATGTGTGGTGTGACAAGGATGGATAAGATAAGGAATGAGTATATAAGAGGAAGCCTGAAAGTAGCGCCAGTGGTAGAAAAGGTGAGAGGAAGCAGATTGGCATGGTTTGGGCATGTGATGCGGAGGAATGAAAGTCATGTCACAAAACGAGTGTTGAATATGAATGTGGAGGGACACACGGGCAGAGGAAGGCCGAATAAAAGATGGATCGATGTGTGAAGAGTGATATGAGAATGAAAGGAGTAAGTATGGAAATGACGGCTGATAGAGAGGAATGGAACAAAAGATTTACTGCGCCGACCCCAGATAATGGGAAATGGTTTAGAGAATGATGATGATCTATATAATATATTTGTGTAATTATGTTTATAATATGCATCTTAGCCTGTAGTTGTAGTTATGGTAATATTATGTAGACATAGATATTTTTTACTTGGCTGTTTGCACTTTGCACCCACAATATCTTCTCTGCTTATACTGGAGGTAGACCGCCTTTTTGTACTTGGTGTGCAAATAAAGTATAAATAAATAAATAAGTGTAGGCCAACCGACTACTAGATGGAGTGACAAACTAGTAAAGGATGCAGGTTGCTCAGGACCATGCTTTGTGGCTGCAACGATGATGATGATGATGATGATGATTTAATCTAATTGTCGATTATTAAATCCTATTTAAGCATCTCCTTCTTCAATTAGTTTTTGAAAACATTTCTCACACTTACATCAAAGAAAAGATAATTTAAGACATTCTCACACGTAATGATGTGGAAATTGGGAGAGCGTAGCGTTGTCACGTTGTTGAGGAATAAATTCCATCGCATTCATCAGGGGCGACAACGCTTCTCCGTTTTGATTCATAATCAATTATAGATGTAGATGACTATGGACTACAGTATTCACTTACCATCAGGTTTAACATCTTCCCTGTCCGAGAAACAGATACAATAGTTAAACAATTGAAATGTTCATAAATGACTCATAGGACAGTGAAATGGTTAATGTGCACTAGCTTGTCAGCCTTTACATTTATAAAAAAAAGCCAGCATCACATTTAAAAGTTATGAAGAAGAACATCGTACACTAAAAATTGGGTAGAGTGAAAACATTCAATCAATTATCGTAGGAAACATTTTAAATTAGAAACCCCTTAAAGTATACAAAAGCAGATATATTATGAATTTATACTATATTTATTATATAAATTATATTAATTGTATTAAAAAATGTATTTTTATAAAACGAAGAATATTTTTATCATCACAGAAGTTTCGTTCATAGTCGACATAATTTGTATTGTACCCCGTTGAATTCTAAAAGCGACATTTAATTTAAACTTCATACGCGAAACTGTTGCAACGTATGTGTGTGGCCATGTGACGCTGCGCAAATGTAGCCAACTTTGCAAATGTAAATATAAAAATAAAACAAACTTAAGGTCAGTGCAGCGGCAATGAATAAAAGAGGATCGTGATATAAAATGTAGGTGAATGGTGGTGTTGCACTGTTTCAAACACACACACACACATACACACACTCTCTCGCGCGCGCGTACATACGAACGCATGCACGTACGCACACAAGCACATACACAATAAGCTTTCAATAATGATAGGGGTCTTTTGATACCGATTTTCGATTGGATACTGCCCTCTTCTCCATATCTGCAGCAGCAAAACATCCATTTACTACTTTCCAGTGTAATGTATAAAAGAGTCAGGATATTACTGTCTTTCAGCTATTTAATCATAGCCTCAAGGGGAGACAATGCATCTGCAGTCTTTTTTGTTCAAATTTACATATATGGAAGTAGGTGTGAGCGAGAAAAAAAACGTTATGGCGTTTAATTAAATATTTGCTTTTAAGTTTAGTCATTTCGTTTCACCCTTATCCAACATACATACATATCCACACGCACGCGCATGCGCATACAAATACGCACGCGCGTGTACGCATTAAAGTTTCAATGGTGATAGGGTTCTTTTTATACCGATATGACTGAGTTGGTATCACCCTCTTGCCTATTTATGCAGCAGCAAAACCACTTATGATATGTTTCAGTATAAAGTGTAAAAGAGTCTGGAAATTGTCGGAGGAATTGCAGATGCATTGCCGACTCTTAAGGAAGGTGTAGGCTCATTGATTGTGATAGTTGCTCTAACTTTAAATATTCTAGCCTATATAAGTATATAAGTTTGAAGTATTGTGAATACTTTTTTTATTATACTATTTCATTGCAGTTTATCATATTTATAATTATAGATACATACAGCCAAGTCCACTGCTGAACATAGCAATCCCTCCCAAGTAATACCACAAAAACGGATTTTGTCGAGTTTTACCAGGAGACATAGCCCAACGGATCAATAAGTTAAAGTGGCAATGGGCCAGCCAAACAGCTCAAACCGACAATCGAGAAAAAAAAGATTCATACCGGTAAGCGAAGTGCAGTTAATGGCTGATAATATTTTTAAATAAAAAAATACTCGTAACGCTATTAAACTTGCTAATACTTTCGTGAACCTCTTCAAGTCAGCTAAAAATTTGTGTTCACGAAAGTAATCGAATGGCGGATTCGAACCCATGACTGTCTAAATTTGCATTGCAGTCCCTACAATAAGGCTACTGTCGCTTCAAAGATTACGCCCTGGTCGAAATCAAACAGGAGAAAACTTCTCAAATTAGTTAATAACCTAGGAGATCTGCCATCCTTTTTTGAAACCGATCTAAACTCACACAATTCCCACGCAGAGTAATATAAAAAACTGTTACTGTAACAACTCTTCTTTAATATAGCCCCTCTATAACACCGCATGATCTTTGCCCGACGTTTATGCACGACTGTAAAATTTAACGTTCCACAATAAAGTGGTGAAACTAAGTCCGAGCACACACAGCGAGCCAATAACTCGCGGCATATGCGCTCTACTGCAAAGATAGCTCCTTATGACTACAGGGTTGTTAGAACTCCAGCATTTTTATTATTGCCGAATAAGCGTTCAGAGACCGCATGTATTTTAACATCGGATTTTATTTGGTAATAAAGATTAGTGACGGTTCTAAATGGTACGAAATTAAGTGTTCCCTCACTTAATGCGAATTAGAGCTGCCTTCATAGTTTTTTTTACAGGCCGTTATACTTGGGTTAATTGTTATTTAATAGGTTAAATATAGTATCACTAGCATTAACTAATAATTAAACTTTTTAAACTTTGCACATAAAAGGAAACAATGCCATTTTGTGATCATAAGCAACATAGAATATTAAAAAAAAAACAGGCGTGAGTGTCGTGGGACACTCGGTTGGAACGAAGTTCCTTTCGTAGTATAATATTATTGATAAACGTATTATATTATTCATTAATAAATATAAATAAATGAATTACTAGCGTATATTAAAGTGAAGCGTCTTTCAAAATAATATTTCTTTCATGGCAAGATAAGAGAAAGTGCGAGGGAGATGGATATTATTCCATCTCGCTCGCACTATAAAAAGGGGGTCATGACCTCGTCTAGCCCCCATCCGTCAAATTCGTACCGTGCGATAAGGAACTTCGTTCCAAAAAAAAACAAGTTATCATCGTCTTAAATAAATTAAAAGAATTATAAAAAACAAACTTTTTACTAGGTGGTACACCTTTTGCTACCTAGGAGTGTGTCTCTGTAGATCCCATCATCTTACCTATTTCAGCTGCCAAATAGCATTGCTTGCATTGCTGTATTCCGTTCTGGAGAGTATAGAGAGTGCCGGTTTAACGACAGTCCGTGAGGTACTCCATCTTTGTCCTTAGAGGTGACAACGCTTCTGCAGCCTGTAGTTTGAAGTTGGCTGCAGGTGTTCATGGACAGCAGTAACCGCTTAACATTACGTGAACTACGAGTTCGTTTGTCATTTCAGTCTTATAAAAAAAAAGAACTGTGATTCAGAATGACGCTAGAAATAGACAGCCGCGATAATTACGACATTGTTGAAGTCGGTAGAAATATATCCGAATTATATTTCTACCGACTTCAACAGGAGGAGGTATTCAATTCGACTGTATGTTTTTTTTTATGTGTGTTACCTCATAACTTTTTACTGGGTGAACCGATTTCGATAGTTCTTTTTTTGTTTGAAAGTTGAGACCAATAGTTTTTGAGTTATTCTTAATAATTTACATTGAAGTCGGTTGTACAAAATTTTTGATTTTAAATTATTTTTACTTTAATTTGTTTAATATCTATGTAACTTTTATATGTCATTAATATTGCCTTGTAGTGGCAGCGTTAGAGAATCCACTTGCCCATATCATCCCGTGGTTGTCGCAAGAGTCTGTCTATCTCCTAGAGAGTCTGCCTATCTCCTGTTTCATTTCCCTCTGTAGGACTGAAGGAAAATAAAACAGACAGGCAGCAGCATCTTCCTGATAGCTGTTCAAAATAATAAAAAATCTGCGGTATCCAATCCGCCTGCCAAGCGTGGCATCAATGGAAAATGATATATGAAAAAATCTATGGGGGAAGCCTATATGTTCAGTATTGGACTTTTTATAATCAATGAATTACATAAAAATTATTAAATAATATAAAACAGTAAAAATTTGACGGCTCTGTGGCGCAGTGGCTTAGCAATGAGTTGCAGCGCTAAAGGCCGTGGGTTTGAATCCCGCATGGAACTAGTATTTGTATGGCCTACATATAATTGTTCCGGGTCTGGATGTTTGTTCTTGTGAAATTCATGTATGTAAACTACCCCACGATACAGGAAAACATCCTAGTGTGGAGGTTACGTTTTTTAAATTAAATGCTAAACTTTTATATAGCCCTACTCCCCATAGAATCGTGCCAAGAAAGTTTTTTGTATTTCTTCGCTTAATAGCGCTAAGCCTTTGAACGAAATGAGAATTAAACCTCCTTTTCACCAGTGGTAGCGACTGGCCGCAGATATAGTTTCTTAGAATCTACTGTTGCAGTCTACAAAAATAATTAAAAATTAATAGTAGTTTCCGATTCAGATGCATCTTACTTTCACCTTTGTCTATTCAATATTCTTTGTACAATAAACTGTCTTGCTCAAAAAAAAAAAGAAACAAGAGCTCGGCCTTTTACTAGACTCCAACAACAAAATACTTTTGGGAGAGAAGCACCTCATTTGAGCAACGTAACGCCTTACGGTGGTCATACAGTGCACAGAAATTAATCGTGGCCATGTTTCTCTCCATTATGAAATTCTTGAAGGTCGACCCTCATCTGCGATCACTGAGCAAAATATTGTTACCCTAAGGCGGCTGATTGGAGAAAACCGGTGCATCACCTATGAGAAGATTTGAAGACGTATTGTTATGAGCCAAACTCAAAAAATTCTACATCAACATTTAAAAGTTAGAAAACTGTTGCCACTGGATTACTCATGGACTCACCCCAGAATAAAAATGAGCTGCAGTTGTTTGGTGTAAAAAAAAAATTATGATCACTAATTAGTTTACTCATACACTACATTTGAACGTCTGTGGCTCGAATGCTGTGTATGACATTGTGACAGGAGATGAAACATGGATATATTGTTACATTACGGAAAGAAGGCAACAGTCTTCTGTAAATGTGTTCGATAGCAACAAACCAACAAAATTTAGACACGCAAGAATCGTGGGCAAAAAGATTGCGTTTTTTTTTCTCTCGGACTGATTCTACCTGCACTCTACACGTTGAGCAGAACACAGTTAATGTTGAGTGTTACACCACCGTTAATTTGCCCGTTGTCTTTGAAAAACTTAAGGAATAAGACCCAGGAGTTGCTAAGCCAATCATCATGGTGTATCTATTGCACCATGATGATTGGCTTATATAAAGGAGCTCGCAACTCATCCCGCAAACAGTCCAGACCTCGCAAAATATTTCTTTATTTTCGAAAAATCTAAAATTTGATGAGAGGTCTAACATTTGCGGAGGCAGAAGTGGCCTGATAGTTTTCAAGCAGCACGTGAAAAACATGCCCTCAGACCAGTATTTCCCATGTTTTCAAAAACGGTTTGTACTAATGAAAAGGCGTTTAAAATGTAATATGGAATACTTTAATGCTTAATTTATGTGTAAACTAATTGCTTAATTAGTTTACTTATAAATTGATATATTTATGAGTTACGCAAAACTTTCAGTGTACCCTTCGTATTATGTTGAATTTTGTTTGTACTTCTGATTTCCATAAAAGTCAAATATTTTTTAATGGTCCCGTTAGTTTTTATGTACATAACAAACGTCAACGCCGTTCTACAATTTCGACCTAATGCATTGGGAATGCATTTAGATTCATGGCACGTTCCACCGTAGTTGTATGCAGTAAACATTGTTTTGCGCCCTTGAATTTGAACAAAGCTAGATAAGTAATGTATCTTCCCTTATACCTTCACGGCTGTTGTCTTCAAGGAGAAAGGTTAACAACTGAGAAGCGTAACTGTCTATTAGTAAAGAATAAGTACAACTGCATTGAGAATGATAATGAATTTAATGAAAATCACGTTCTTATTGAAACAACTCAAAATTAATAACACAATATAAAAAATAATTTTTTTGTTTTAAGTTTTCCTTTTTAATATATAATTAATAGAATTAGGCGATACTTTGCGGAAATCAGTTATATTAAAGTTGGAAAAATTTACTTTGCCAGTATCCGCTCAATAAAATAAAATTATGTGTCTTACCTAGTTTAAAGAGCACCTCCCGACCTCCCTCAATTGCGTGCACTATCCCCGCCACCACTAAACCCAGCACCACTACCACTACACGAAGCTCTCTACGGTGGCAGACGGCTAAGTGAGCGGCGAGCCAAAAACAGCTGCTATTTAAGACTCGCCGACGCAACCACTCCCCACTTAAGTAGCGAGCGACCGCGCAATGCGATAAAACATGCGACCAATCACCACCTGATGTACGCAGCCGCCTGCTATTAAATTAATAACAAACCACTGCGAAACGCCCGCCTACCCTCCAACCACGCAACCAATCGCTGATCACCGTGACGGTGACGAACGACCATATTGCGGGGCTGTCCGTTATTAGAGAGCAGGTTTAAAGATGTTTAAGAGAGGTGAGTTAGAAACATTTGTTTGTTCATTCAGCAGTGTAACATTACTATTTTTATTTTTAATATCTCCAACTGCTCCAGCACACACAGTCGCAGCCCTTTATTACAAGTATGTAAGACTTTAAAGGAGTGGTCGTTGGTTAGGTAGTGTTCAGTGTCCAAGAGATGTTTAGCGAAATGGGATTTATCAGGATTGCAATTCCTGGACGCGGCTAAATGCTCTTTGTAACGTGTCTCGAAGTTGCGACCAGTGTGACCCACGGCTACTTAAGTGGGGAGCAGTTGCGTCGGCGAGTCTTATAAATAGCAGCTGTTTTTGGCTCGCCGCTCACTTAGCGGTCAGCCACCGTAGAGTCTACTACACCTGAAGATGCCTCGTGTAGAGGCGAAACACGTGTCGTATTGTCGTCGGTGGTATGTATTTCCTAGTGTAGTGGTGGTGGGAGTAGTGGTGCTGGGATTAGTGGTGGCGGGGATAGTGCACGCAATTGAGGGAGGGCGAGAGGTGTTCTTCAAACTAGGTAAGACACATCATTTTATTTTATTGAGCGGATATTGGCAAAGTAAATTTTTCCAACTTAATTTTTTTAAAATATATTTTCCTTTGTGGGTCTACTGGAAAATATTTCAGCAAATTATGGAATATATAGAACCTTTGTACAAACTCACTGTAAGACTGTTTCTGTATCTTGTTGTGTGTATAAATAAATCAAAAAATCTTTATTACCCATTCTTGAGTTCGTATTTAGTATTTTTTTATTCATCAGTGTGATGATGTCACTTGTTGATGACTAGAGATATAAATTGAAATGTAATGAAATTTACCAAGCACGGATTTGTGATACTGAAGGCGTACTTTTTTAATGCATATAACATAACAAAAGCATATCATCCTATAAATTTAACCGTATTAAATGACGTCATTTGGCTTATACAGATTATGATGCTTATTGCTCCATGGTAAGAAGTTAACTATTTGTTAAGGTGATAGTTTTGTGGTGCGAGTAACTTTGGCAGTTCGAAATCAAAATGTTTGGTTTGCCAACGCGCTTGGAGAACTAAACCCTATCATAATCTAGTTTAGATTATTTTTGGGTTCTGGAAAGACAATTAAAATAATTTGAAAAGGGCATCGATACAAAATAATGGAATCTAAAGCCTCGTAGTTTTATTCTCTTCTTCTTGCCCTTATTCTAAGTTATTTAGGGTCGTCATACTATGTATTTCTGTTTCATTCTTCAGTTTTAGCCGTTATCTCCACCCTTGCTTCTTTCTTACGCATCTAACTTTCATATCAATCATTCTTAAATTCTCGCAAAGCCTCAAAGCTTTATTATGATTCCAAATAAAGTATTCCCAGAAGAATGCAGGCTGTTTTAACAGTAAAAGAAGGTTAACTAGACATTAACACTTATATTTATACTAATTAATATACTAACTACATATATGCTAATAAACATTTATTTTTATAATTAATGGAATCAGACCGCAACTTGTTGTTGTTTATTTATACAACGAGTTGTATAAATAGCAGCTGATTTTGGCTCGCCGCTCTAGATTCCGCTTGCGCCGCCGCCCCCGTGCGGTTGTGTAAGTTGACCGCGCTCTCGTCCCCGTACGCTGAGTGCCCTCTCGCTCCTGCGCCTCCGCTCTCCTGCTCACGTTGTGCAGAGCTGTCGCCATTGGAGAGTTTGCTTGCCTTTCCTTACCGTTCTTGCCCCCTGCCTCCTGGCAGGGAGGTTTGACCACTTATTTGTTATTGTTATTTTTATTTGTTTTGTTTTTACTTTTATTTTTGTTCGTTCTGTTACTGTTTCTTAGAACGTCAACCCCTTGTTCTTTTCAGAACAAGCCCTTGTTCTTCTCAGAACGAGGATCCCCCATTCTTAGTTTAGAACGTCAATCCCCCAACATATCCTCCCTAGACGCCACCCATATCAGAGTCATCCTCACCCTATTCGTCCCAAACATCGACGAGACGGCTCTCGCCGCAATTCTCGCCGCTCTTGCCCCTCAAGCATGTACCCCCCCGGCCCCCGTCGCGAACTGCCCGACGGTCCCTTTGGCTGCCCCGCAGACTAACTCGCCCGCGTCCCACGACTCTGACTCCATGGAGTGCTCGGACTCCGCGTCCGTAACGTCGTCCTCCCGGAAGAGGTCCGCCACCCAAACCAACACTTCATCCAGTAGCTGCTCCACGGATTCCGATGGAACAATGACTGACGACACCCCCTTCACGAAAGTGAAAACCAAGTGCGGCCCGAAACGCGTAGCAACTTCCCGCTCACCCCCTGTTCCGGCAGCCCCTGCCGCCGTACCCACTTCCACAGCCCCCGTCGCTGTACCCACCCCCGCATCTCCCGCTGGCGCCTCCACCTCCGCAGCCCCCGCCGCTGCCGCAGTCCCCCTGTTGTCGCTAGACATCCCCCCGCCTTGCAAGCCAGCATCTCGCTGCGCTCCAACCCTTGCCAAAAAACAGGTTCCGCCCCCTGTCTTTCTCAGAGACAAGGCGCAATTTACGCGTCTCTCTAAAACCTGCTACAACGCAGGTATTAAATACGAACAAGCCACCAACCTCGGGGAGGCTATCAAAATCATCCCAGAGTCGATAGAAGACTTTCGTCGCCTTACCAGGCTTTTCACAGCCGAGCGTGTGTCCTACCACACGTACGCTCTCCCAGAAGAGCGTAAAGTCAGGGCAGTAATCCGCGGAGTTCCATTCGAACTCTCAAATGAAGACATCCTTGAGGACCTTAAGTCCCAGGGATACCCCGTCGAGGCTGTACACAAGATGCACAGCAACAAGGGCAAGAGATTCCCGCTTGCTCTTGCAATCTTGACACCATCTTCCGGCAGGTACACACCGTGTGCGGCCTGTCGAGAGTGAGGGTGGAGCCCCCCTATAGGAGCGGTTTTCCAGCACAGTGCCACCGCTGCCAAATTTATGGGCATGCGGCAGCCAACTGCTCAGCTCCCCCCCAGGTGCGTTAAGTGCCTTGATCCTCATAATTCGAAAGAGTGCTCTTGGCCCAGTAATGCCGAATCCCCACCCGCCTGCATCCTATGCAAGCAGCCTGGCAACCCGGCCAACTACAGGGGCTGTCCTCGCGCTGTTCGCCCCCGTTTTACCAGAGCTGCCATACCAGCTCCACCGCCGGTTAATGACAAAACATTCCCGGCACTCCCATCGAAAATGCCCCGTCAGGGCTCTTCCCAGCCTCCTCAGGGCCCCTATCGGCCCCCTCAGGATCCCCCTAGGCCCCCTCAGGGCCCCATTCAGCCCCCTCCGGGTTTCTCTCAGCCTTCACAGCCTCCAATTCTCTCCTGGGGCCCCAAAAAGGCCGACCCCCAGCGAATATCCTCCGCCCCACAACAGGCACAATCCTATTGGTTGATGACCTGAATACAGTGTATGCTGCTATTCGGAGCATCGACATTGGGGAGATTGCCATTTTAGTACGCAAACTGCGCGCTGCTCACTTCCCTCAGGACCGTCTCCTTGCTCTTGCTGAGCATCGCAACCTTTTGTGTTCGTTGTAAGTTAAGTTAAAACTTAACATTACAATAATGGTTTCTTATATTTACGCGAACACTACATTGAATAAAACTATTTTTACGGATTTTATCGCGTTTAATTTTACTAATTTTGATTCCCGACGTTTCGGGTGCTTTACAGCACCCATGGTCACGGGGGGGACTGAGGTGTTTGACGTCCTAATGTCATAGTTAGCCCGGCTACCTTCAGTTTTGAATATTAATTTTGGTCCGATCTATGCAGAATGAGCTTACAGTATCTTGAAGTCTTGCAGTGGTATGCTTGGGTTTGGATTTAATTTTGTTAATTATAGGATCCCAAGCAGATGGCAGCACCCATCCATCTTCTCTATTGAAATTAGGATGTTTTTTAATTTCAATAGCCTCATATATCATCCTTGGTAGGAATCGGTGTTCTTTGCGAGGATTTGTGGTCTATCAAATCTGATGTAATGGCGGGGACGATCTTGAACATGTTCACAGACTGCAGACTTCCCAGAGCGTCGGTGCCTCGTCAGCTATATGTTCTTTCACGCGGGTTTTAATGGATCTTTTGTTTGTCCTATGTAAGAGACCACATTCACAATCAAGCTTGTACACTCCTGCATCTTGTAGAGGGATATTACACTTGACGGATGGTAAAAATTGACTAATCTTCTTCGGCGGCTTGAAGTATGTTTTAATAGAAGCTCGCTTCAAAATATAGCCAACCTTGTCTGTGACTCCTCTGACATAGGGTAGTACAGCAGGCACACGCTCGACTGTGGCCGGCTTCACTCGGTCACTGTGACGTAGGCGCGGGACCCGAAGCTTGTTGTCTTGCAATACTTGCTCGACGTGCTGAAGCTCGGCGGCCAGATGTTTTCTGTCACAGATCCCTCGTGCTCTCTGAAACAAAGATTTTCCCACGGTAGCTAACTGTGATGGATGATGGTGCGATTCACCATTTAAATATCGGTTGGTATGGGTCTTTTCCTATACACAGTGTGACCAATAGTGTTATCAGGTTTCGGATGACTAAAACATCTAGGAAAGCTAAAATTGTTTGCCTCTAACTCCATTGTGAATTGTATTTTAGAATTTATGGAATTAAGGTGGTTTAAAATGCAATTACTTTGTCAGATGGTAAATTGTGAAAGTGTCGTCTACGTACCGCTTGTAGAATCTTGGATATACAGGAGCAGAAAGAAGGGCTTTCTCCTCAAGTCCTCCATGAATATGTCGGCGACTATGGGAGATACAGGTGAACCCATTGCTACGCCATCTACTTGCTTGTAGAACTCCTCCTTCCACAATAGATAGCCAGATGTAAGGCAGTGCTTTAACAGTAATGCATATTCTGTAGGCATGTTGTATTCTTCTAGCTTCCTGAATGGACCTGTCATACTACTACTCATAGTGGCAAAAAACTGCTTGATATCACGCAGTCTCTCGACCTTACCGTTCTCAGTCCCCTCGGTGTCACTCACTATCCCGACAACACCGAACACGCTCATGACGTGCTAGATTTTGCAATAGCAAAAGAAGTTTCCCTCAACCTCCGCAATCGAGACCCTTGATGATCTTGGATCCGAACACCACCCTGTCTCTCTCATACTTGGCCATCAGCCATCTCCCTCAACCCCCTCCACGAAAACCTTCACCAAATGGAAAGACTTCAAGACGTCCTTAGCCACAGCTATGGACTCTCCGGACTCCCCCATCCCCCTCTCTTCGGACTTTTTCGACAGTACCGAAAAAATCGACACCACGGTCGATTCTCTCACCACCCTCATTAAATCCTACCTTAAGGAGAATGAAAGGGTTGTCCCGGTTGCTAATAATAATAGTCTTCTCCTACATATTAGCAACCTAATGAAAGCCAAGAGAGCTGCCCTCCGGAGAACAGCACTCTATCCAACCCCTGAATCGTACGGCCAATCGTCTTCAACGTCCGTTCACGCCTTTCCGAACTTCGAGACCTCGAAAATCTCATGGAGAATATCTCCCCTTTCCATTCAGCGTACTACCAGATGGCAAGAGCCCTCCGTATAGACGCTATCACTCACACTCCCCCTCTCTCCCGTCCCGACGGTACTATTGCCTTTGAGGACGAGGAAAAGGCTGAGTGCTTTGCTGACAGCATCGCCACTCAATGCTCTCCTAGTTCACATCCAACTGACCCCTCCCACATCCAGGCAGTGGAGGATGAGGTCCGCCACCGGAACTCGCCCCCCACAGCCTCTGAGCCTATCACTGTGTCCAATGATGAGATCTCATCCATCATCAAAGGACAAAAGCCCAAAAAGACACCGGGCGCGGATGGCATCTCCAACCAAGCCCTTAAACATTTTTCTAAGCAGGTGTTAACCCTATTAGCTTTAATCTTCAACGCCTGCTTCAACCTCAGTCACTTTCCCACGACGTGGAAAGAGGCAACTGTCATTGGTATCCTCAAGCCAGGAAAGTCTCACCACCTCCCCTCCAGTCACGGTCCCATCAGCCTCCTCAAGGCCATGGGCAAACTCTTCGAACGAGTCATACTCGCTCGCATGAGGCGCCATCTGTTTCCCACAGACGGCGACCCTCTTGTCATCCCCCACTAATTTGGTTTCCGAGCGAAACACTCTTGTCCCCAACAAGTTCACCGTATTGTGGAATATATCCTCAGCGGTGTTTATCCTCGCCGTCATAAGACCATCGCGGTCTTCTTTAACATAGCGAAAGCGTTTGATAGAGTCTGGCACGAAGGCCTTATCTACAAACTTTACCAAATTGGCCTCCCTGGTCGTCTTGTTCGTCTCGTGGCCTCCTACTTGAAGGATCGTACCTTTCGTTTCAGACACGAAGGCACGCTCTCCTCTTCGCGTCAAATCAAAGCCGGTGTCCCTCAGGGCTCCGTGCTTGCCCTCTTCTTTACATACTGTTCACCAACGACATCCCCATCCCGTCGAATGGTGTACAGCTCTCCCTCTTCGCAGATGACACAGCCCTTTATTATAAAGGTATCTCGCTACCACTTATTCGGAACAAGATCCAACAGTCAGTCAGTGACTTAGGAACTTGGTTCCAAAAATGGTGTATCGATGTAAACCCAGAGAAGAGCTCCGCTGTTCACTTCTAAAAACGACGCCGCCCCACTACCATTCCGCCAATCCGTATGCTAGGGACCCCTGTCCCCTTGCATACGACTGCCAAATACTTAGGTGTCACCCTTGACACGAGGCTCACTTTCGGGCCCCAGATTAAGAGAGTAAATCGCAACGCGCGCTTTTATCTGGGTAGGCTCAACAGTATGTTGGGGCCGACACAGTTAAATATCCCTCCGTAACAAGCGAACTCTATATAAGGTCTGTATACGACCAGTTATGACTTACGCGGCCCCCATTTTTGCTCACGCTAAACCTAAAACCTGGTACAAACTTCAAGCAGTTCAAAGTTAGTTAGGCGCGACTCTCAGCGGCTACTCGCTAAAGGGGGTCGCATTCGATTCGGCGGAAAGGCCATACAGGCCAAAGCCGTTCTCACAGGTGATATTTAGTGGGTAAGGCACTTCTTCAAAGTGAGTCCCACATAACCACGCAGCCGGCTGCGTGGTATACTATGAGCATTCACCACCTCCCTCCCCTGCTTCCGGAGGGTGTCCTTGCATTGGGCGCAAAAAACAAAAAAGCTCGCCGCTCACTTAGCGGTCAGCCACCGCAAAGTCTACTACACCTGAAGATGCCTCGTGTAGAGGCGAAACACGTGTCGTATTATCGACGGTGGTGTGTCTTTCCTAGTGTAGTGGTGGTGGGAGTAGTGGTGCTGGTATTAGTGGTGACGGGGATAGTGCACGCAATTGAGGGAGGGCGGGAGGTGCTCTCCAAACTAGTTAAGACACATCATTTTATCTTATTGAGAGGATATTGGCAAACTAATTTTTTCCAACTTTAATTTATATTTATATTAATTGTGCAACGTATCGGAAAAAATTAAGCTTTTCTAACACTATTTAATTATTTGTATTTAAGGATAAAGAATTATTGCATTATTTTTCTATATGCAATATTATGGCCGCATTTAATTGGTTTTTCTATTTTCCTAGAGTTTTGTTGTGTTTAAAATGTTAATTTGAAATCTGAATCGAAATTAATACATATAAAACGATATTGCTTCTGTCTCTTGAACGTGCTAAGAGTATGTCACTTTTTGTTGCGTTTCGCTTAATATGTTCATGACTGTATACTATTTATTCATATGCAGATTGTATGTTACTCTACCATGCATCCTCCTTTTGTGTACAGTATTTTATTTGGATTCTATTATTGTAACACGTAAGAGGCGACAGAGGGAAACAAACCAGGAGAGTATTCCAGTAACGTCTTCCGTTCTTTCAGCAGCGTCTTCCGTTCAATCTCATCTTTTATACGTGGTAGTGCCATGCTGCAGCTATATTAGTAGTATAGTGTAGCACGAATGGGGAAGGACCATGCTCTCACAGAACACCAGCGTGAAATAGCAGCTTAACACTGCTGTGTTTCGTATGGTGAGTGTAGAGAACCGGAGACCCTTTTTACTGGAAAAGAGGCATTCCATCTTAGTCCTCCCGGGTCATAACGCATCTGCATTTTGATTCTTTATTGAGGATAGATGTAGATGTCTATGGGTCACAGCAACAACTTACCATCAGGTGGACTGTGTGCTCGTTTGTCACCCTATCCTAAAAAAAAAAAATCTCGTCCCTGATTGATGAACCCTCTTGTTTGTCATCATCATTATTTGCCCGCTAAAGTACACTCTCGTAACACAGATGAACTGCAATAGTTACCACGTGGGTCCACCACGATTGGTTGGGATGTCGCGCACTCCCATTATTTATAGAATTAGGAAGGGATCTAAAATTGTCATCATGCGGGACAGCCGGATTGGTCCAGATGACGCGCACCTGTGACTGTTTTCTGGCATTTCTCTCATTTATTATGAAATGAATGGAATGAAACGGAGTGATAAATTATATTTCGTCGCCAACAGAATAATATGGGACATTGGTTTCCGTAACGCTACCAAAACATGGGTATTTATTCCGTAATATTCGTGGTACTCAGCGGCATTAATGGTGTGATACTTTGATACTGCAATTGCCAATTACAATTGCCATGGGCGGCATTAGTTAATAACAGGTGATCCGCATACTTGTTTGCCTGCTCTTATATAAAAAATTTAGACAAAAATGTTTCCTACAATAAGAAAGATGCAAGTCCAAAAACGGACTGTAAAGGAGCTAGTGATTATGATGCTGATGACAATTATAATGTTTTATTGACTAGTTTTGATAAGAGCACAAACCTACCAAACCGTGGTAGCTCAGGGGCTAAGCGCTCTCAGTAAATTTAAAAACCCTCGCAGCTAAAAGGTTTTCGAAGACATGTGAAGTACGTCAAAACACATGGGGAATCATGGCTTCCTTGCCATATTGTACAATTACTGCCTAACTAGTGTACGCACAATGTCTGATATAAAACCATTGCGTTGTGCAGAAACAATGAAAGCACCATAAAATATAACCTCTAAACTGTCTTTGTCGTACTCGTACATAAAAATCAATTTCCGCATGTATGAAAGTTCATCACTTGAGAACGACTGCATCAATTTTGATATTTTTTTTGTATGTGTTTGAAGGGTAATATAAAGATAGACGGTTCACAATTGGACCTGGTAGGTGGCGGTATTATCGAAATCCAGAAATCACCCGAGCAAAGCCTGGGCGGATCGTTAGTTTAAAATAAAATATAAAATCAACGATATAGATAAGCTTGAATTCTAAATTCAAATCAAAAATCCCATTTACGACAACGACTTGCAATATAAATATATGCAAAATATCATTATTAAGCGCTATAAGGTATTATCGTATTTATTTGTATGTTCTTAAGCCTTCATATTTGAAAATAATAATTTATTAAGCCCCTAAACAACAAGGATGGAGATAATCCATAGCGAAATTTGAAGCTACCAACGCAGCCATTTTGATCTTTAATTCGATCGTATTTTCGTTAAAATTCTACATCGAAACGCAAGGATTATTTATTTGAATTTATAATGTAGGTATTAACGCTTTCTGGCTATAAATTGAAATAGAAAATTTCACGTAGGCCACATTTTTTATGTTTCTATCATGCCTTATTTTATAATTACTATTATTGCTAGGTGGTACAATTACTTTTCGAACTAGAAGTCCGTCTGTGTAGATACCATCCTCTTATTTATTTCTGCCGTCAAATAGCAGTACGTGCACTACTGGGTTCTGGTCTGAACGGTATAGAATATCATTATAATAACAGGCTGTGAGGCATTCCATTTTAGTCCTCCAAGGTAACAACGCATCTTTAGCCTTCTTTATTTCAAGTCGCTTGAAGGTGTATATGAGCTGCAGTAGACATTTAAAATCAGATGAACTTGAAATTCAATTGTCACTTCATAGTGTGTAAAGTAAATACAAAAAAATATAGGGGAAAATGTAGATACCTAGGAGTATAAGTCCTTAAAAAAAACTGTATTTGAAATTAAATATAAAAGCCAGTGTGACCCTAAAAAAACAAATGTGTATAAAAAGTTCATTGTGCAGAGAGGACGCTTAAAGGGCTTAAATGACGGTTTAATTAAAGTAAAACTTCGTTGGGGAAAAACGGATTCGACTCTATTACGAGTAAGTCTTTATTACAATATTTTCCCCAAGCTTATTAAAATGTTTACTTTTGATTTAAATCATATGCACATTTAATTAAAACTTATAATAGGTTCTCTTTTGATCTCTTTTATATTCTATCGAGGATTTCTTTTCAGTTATTCCCCAAAAGAGTCTCTTAATTTAACTTATGGCTGAGTTTTGTCTAAAATATAAAATAGTTCATTTCAAAAGTAAAGTCTGATTGAAAGGATTTATAGGTGACGTCTATGTATACAATATACATATACACTATAGACTACTGCGTTATTTCTTATATTTCATAATATTATTAATCGAATATATTTATAATGGAAAACAAAAGTAGTAATAGTGCGAGTTTTAATTAATTATCGTATCAAACCTTTAATTATAGTTTGAGACAAATGTTGGCCTTACGAAAGACGCCAAATACCGATATAACTGAAACTAATTAGACATTTTTCGTTTCACGTCCAAAGGTGTGTTGTGGTCGATCCCCTAAATCTAGACACAAGGTAAGAAGGGTAGATAAGTTAAGAAACGAAAATCGCGACGCCGGGCCGTGTATAAATTTGCACAATAAGTTCCGAGCTACTTTCGGCCCTTCCTTCATAACTTCGAAACAATTGGACCGATAATACTACATTTGTAATTTTGCATGTCTTACATTTACCTACAATTACTCGGTCTATTCATTATATTTCAAGAGTTATTAAGGTCTGAAAAGTGTCATTTGTTTACTCTCAATCATATAACAGAAACTTGAAATTGCGCATTTAAGTAGATGATTAGATCATTAACTATACAAAGCAAAAATCCTGAAAGTTATAAATGATCGAAATTCTGTGTCGACAAAGTTAGTGGTAACACTAAACTCAATATGAAATTAAAAAAGTATTTAAAAAGGAAACAGTGAAGCGCAAAAGCTAGAAAAACAAAGTTCATGTATTTATTTAGATTATTAAAGTCGTAAGACTTTTCAAAGTTAATAATATCCCACCAAAAAACTTAAATGAATAAAGGAGTCAATTTTGGTACAACGGTCGGAGTTGCTGCATTCACCCATAAAAGAGTAGAGATCTGAACGGGGGCAAAGCTCAAAAGCAGTTCCTTAAATCGTAGCTTTTTTTTATAAAAGAGGAAAGAGGCAAATGAGCATGCGGCTCACCTGATGTTAAGTGACTACCGAAGCACATGCGTAGAATAGAATGGAATAGAATCATTTTTATTAAATGTAAGTCTTACTCTCCTCGATGACGTGTGGATTTTCTGAGCCCCAGATACGACAATTTTGCTTATTGACGTATCCTCCGAGGTGGAAATGAGCTTTATCTGAAAATATGATTTTTCGGTAAAAATGTTCATCTTTGATCAAGCGGTCTTCGGCCCAATGAGCAAACCGAAAACGCATTGGATGGTCATGCGGCTTCAGCTCTTGCACAAATTGAACTTTGTACGCATTCATACCGAGATCTTTATGCAAAATTCTTCTCAAAGAAGTGCGTGAAATGTTCAATTCTTGAAAACGATGAAGAGTTGATATTGATGGTTGTTCACGCACACTCTGAACAATAGCAGCGATGTTTTCGGTTGAGCGCACTGGATGAGTACGTACACGGGTTGTTTTATCCAACAACGATCCAGTTTCACGAACTCGCTTCACAAATTGATCCACAAACTGCGTTTTTGGCACATCCTTTTAGTCAATTTTTTTTGTAAATTTCTTACAGCTTGAGTAGAAGACATTACTTTGGAAATAAGTTTTTAATATTTCCCGACTTAGCTCAAGCAAAAAGCGACCCATTTCATAAATATCAAACATAAAACTAACATCTTGTCACATCGGATATGTCATCAAATCTTCCAACCTCAAAACCTATAGTTCCAATTCCAAACGTTAGATGGCCCACCCTGTATTAAAACGAACAGTAGTGGACCGCCAAGTATTCAGATGGTATCGTGAGTTTTGTCGCGAAGCGCGTTCGTGAAATTTGTCGGCTAGCATTAATCTGAACAATTACTCAGAGCACTCTCCGTGGTAGATGCGATAGAAAATACAAAAGGATGCAACATCCCTTCGCAGCGCCAGTGAATCAAGCCGATCAGAGAGAACTCGGTCGTCGACGATTTGAGCCGCTCTGCGCTGGATACGGTCAAGTAAAAAGAGCTGGCACTGGGGTGCCCTGGCCCAGAGATAAGAAAAGTATTCCATGTAAGACTGAACTTGCTCCTTGTAAAGTTGCAAGCGGTGTGCCGGCATGAAACACTCTCGTTCTGCTGAGCACGCCAAAGTTCTTAGAGGCCAATTTAGCCTTCCCTTCCAAGTGACCACGAAACTGCACATCATTCGAAAAGTTATTAGGAATGTTAGTTATAGTAGTAGCTGATTTAAAATAATTTTTTCTGCTTGCTTTGATATTGAATTTATAACTTGGCAAGTTTTAATCTATACATACACATAAAAATGAAGTTTCTGTCTGTAATGTTAAAATAACTGGCTTCTGTTAACCTTAGAGGGTTATTTTATTACATGCTATTAAGATGAAAGAGATAAAAGACTGTTGACTGTTACCCCGCGACTTCGCCCGCGTGGAATTTATTACGATTGGATTTCATGGGTGTAACCCTAATTCTTATTCTAAAATAATAATAGTCTAAGTTACTCCATATAGCATTAGCTATCTGTCAGTGAAAGTCACGTCAAAATCAGTCCAGCCGTTCAAGAATAAACAGACGGACAGACCGACACACAATTTTTTTTAAATAGCTTGTTTTGTTATAAGTACCGTATACATAGTTTCATAATATGCATTTAGTAAAAAGCTGTTATTTTGACATTAAAAAACGGACAATTCAATTTTATTTATTTGTATAGACTAGATCAGCTTCGGTTTCGCCTAGGTAGCACCTATTACCCCCCCGAACGGGTTCCCGCCTTGTCGTAGCGGGGGCTTAGTAGCCGTGGCTTGGTCACCCGCGGTAAACAAAGAGGAACCCCTTGGCTGGCCCGTGGTGTAGGGCCGGCCCGAAGTGGCCACTCGGAGTGGGCTTGGCGAGCCCATTTCGGATGTGTGTCGGTGGGTTGCGGCGAGAGGGGTGCCCTCTCCCCTTACCGCTGAAGCCGAGGTGAAGTCGCGGGGGAAGAGGAGTGCTGGTATGGTGAAGCGCCACTCGCCCTATCCTCCGCGACTCTGACGGGGCCGCACCGTTGATGCGGTGGCGGTGGGAAGAGGTCGCGGTGGGAGAGGAGTGTCGGTATTGCGAAGCGCCGCTCTCCCTACCCTCCGCGGCCGAAACTTGGTTGGCGGTGGAGTCTAAGACCAGGTGCTACCGAGCGCTTTATTTTCCTGGCCCCATGGCCTCCGCGTATCGGACTCGGGAGGACCCGTTACGCAGGTGGAGTTGGAGGCCGTGGAGGAGGCGTGCCATGTGTTCCTGATGCGCCTTGCCTGAGAAGGAGAATGGGAAGGAAAATTCCTCCCCCGAGGAGGGGCTGCCATGGGGCGGCCAGTACTGGTGGGGCCGCGGATGTGTGCGAAAGCGTTCCCGTGGCCTTGCCAATATGCGGCGAAGGTGGAACACCATGGATTTAGTCAGTGCGAGTCCGACATAACCCGTCCTTGCCCCCGCGAGGCGGGTATGCGTAGGCATTTCCCCATGTCAAAAAAAAGGTAGCACCTATTAATGTGGCGCCATTTTTTTTTTTTTTTAAATCAATGACCATTTTTTCATTTTACAAAAAATCTCCAAGTTTTTCGGATAAAATACGAGTATATACCAAAGATCACTCCAGGAATTGCTCTCTATCAGTTTGTGAAGTTTAATTACTATCGTGTCAGCCATTCCGTAAATTAGACCGAACAGACAGGCAGGCAGACAGAAAGACAAAAATTTTACAAATGGTTATTCATGGGCATGAATATTTAGGCAATAGCATGCAAAAACAAAACCACTGAACTTAAAAGAAGGCAGTTATTTCGATATTACAGACAGACATTTCAATTTTATTTATATGTGTAAATAAATATAGAATATTTTAGGTAGTACACTACACCAGATGCGGATTATAGTATGTGTAATATGTGATGACAAGTTCTACTTCGGGAACCGCACTGTCATTCAAAATCTCTGTTGCGAGTGCATATTGTGGCTTGTGACTTTAATATTGGTTTAATAACAATGACTAACTCTTTGGAATATGGTAGCGCAACCGCACGTTAATGACGTCGAAGGTTTGATCCTAGGTCGGATGAAAAATTAATTATCAAGTTTTCTGTCAATAAATTCTCAGTAGCAGCTCGCAATCAGAAGGTTTGCGGTGTTTCGCCCCCATGCGTCGGAAAGCATGTAAAGCCGTCGTTATTAAATCTGAGCTTTCTCTGGTCATGACCGATTGCCGTCCCATCGGGATTCGGGATTATAAGAATGGACCTATGCTTCCGTTCACACTTGTACCTAAGAATATATTATATTATTACTACGTACTTAAACACTATAATCCTATCCTGTACAGATGGCTAGTCTCCGGTAAGATTAGCAGCCGTGACCGAAATTCAGTCTGAAGGACAATTACTATTTTAAGTATGACTTTGAAACTACATTATTTTGTTTATAATGAAATATACATTTAATTACAAAAGAAAGAAAAAAAAACGCTAGTGTCCGCTAGTTTGCCCCGATGTGTAGTGTCTATCGGTTGCTTACATATTTCTTTATATATATATATATATATATATATCGACCGGGGAAGGACCACGCTCTCACAGAATACCAGCGTAAAATAGCAGCTTAACGCTGCTGTATTCGGTGAGTGTAGAGAACCGGTGACCCTTTTTACTGAAAACGAGGCGTTACATCTTAGTCCTCAGGGGTGACAACGCATCTGCATTTTGATTCTTAATCGTGGATGGACGTAGAAATGTCTATGGACTACAGCATTCACTTACCTTCAAGTGGACAGTGTGCTCGCTTATCACTACTATTCTATAAAAATAAACTAACGTCATTAATGCCAACGCGTTGATTAATATTTTATGTGAAGTAACTACATACGTCTCACGGATTGTAACAGCATTCCCTTCATTTCTAAAAGAACTATGAAGGCATGGAGAACGTTCTTCACTGCTTCGTTGCTTCAGTTGTTGGCGAACTTTAAATGTATAAAAAAATTGTATATTCCTCGTGATATAAAGTTAATGGTGAATGAGCGCTTCAACCTGTACCACATACGGTACCTAATATTCACTGTTAACGGATATTTGACTAGACTTCGACTTTGTTTGCTTGCTTACAGTTTTAGATTTGCTTCGTGTTTCGGATTAGTTGCTTGATTTTGTCTATCTTACAACCACTGTTCAAACTTGGAATTCGATTTGATTTGTGATTAGGTATTGTTGATAGAAGTATTTTTTCTCACTGAAAAAATGACTACAGAAACTCTTTATATTAAAGGAAAAATGGAAGAACATACGTTCGTGCTCTTTCATTTTTAATTTACGGAACCCAAGAAAATGCGATGGTGGTGCGTTCACAAATTGTTAGATTTGTGGTAAATGATTGGCCCAGGTTTTCAGTTATGACCCACGACAGAAATGGCGATAATTATTCAACAGCAAATGAATATTCAGCCGATATGTTAAAAAATGAAACTTATGGTGGACTGTGTGAATTGGTGGCTGCAGGATTAATATTTCCGTTTCGATTTGAATTATATCGAAACGGTCTGCTATACACAGAGTCCGGAACAGATATCTGTCCAGTAAGGCGATTACGATTTGGCCATGATTTATCTAATGGACATTTTGACGCCTATCTGCCTATTGTTGCGAAAAAAATTACACAGTGTCGCATGGAGGTACCTGTCGAAGAGCGTGATCCTTTTTCAGAGCTTAACCATTTAACTGTTACATCTTTTGTTAACAGTGAAATATCATCTCCAACCAGCGGAATAGATTAATCTGTATCGTCGACATTAAAATATCAAAAAAAGAAAAATAAACGAAAATCGAGATTTAATAATAACACAAGAAAAAGTCAATTAAAATGTGCACAAGAAAGATATAGGCAGAATATGTCAGATTCAAATCGTAAAGCTGTGTCCGTTTATCAGAAAAAAAATCCCGATGTACACAGGCAAGCTGTTGCAAATTACCAAACTGCGAATCCACAAGTGCATAGAGAAATTCAGTCACGGTATGAGGAAAACATTACACTGCGTTTATGGAAAAACAAGGTCCATTCCGCTTTGGAGTATGACCCTGATATTGCTTATAGAACTGACAGCAGTATTGCCTTGGGTTCTATAACATACAAATGTCAGTGGTGCAATGCGCTGAAATGGAAGGATGAGACACCTGGTATGTGTTGCAGCGCTGGAAAAGTGCAACTTGATCGGTTGAAACAACTGCCTGAACCACTCATTAGTTTGATTAATGATCTACACCCAGATCATGACCATTTTATGGGTAATATTTGTAAATATAATGCCTGTTTACAGATGACTTCCTTTGGTGGTAAACAAGTAACAGCAGATGATTTTTCACCGACTTTTAAAGTACAAGGCCAGGTCTACCATTTAATTGGAAGTATATTACCAGAAGCCAAACATGGCGCTCAGTACCTTCAAATATATTTTGTAGGTGAAGATGATCGAGAATCAAAGATTCGATGTTCTAAATTTCCTAACTTAAAGCCAAATTAAATCAAACAATTGCTGAATATGCTGCATCAAGTGAACCCGTATATAAAAGATCTGAAAAGTGCCATTCCTTCAGAGTCATACAAAGTTGTCATACATGCTGATAAAAAACCACCAGAAGAACATAGAGGTAGGTACAATTCACCAACTATAAATGAAGTGGCTTTAGTGTTAGTGGATCAACAATTTGATCGAAGGGACATCATCCTCGAGAGCCGAAGTAAATCACTTCAGCGTATTAGTGAGATACATCGAGCATATAATGCGCTACAGTATCCATTTATGTTTTGCTGGGGGGATGATGGGTATTAAATCAACATACCACAACGCGATCCCACAACTAAGTTGCCGCTTAATAAAACTGTCTCTTCTGCAAGTTTCTATTCGTATAGAATAATGATTAAAGAAGGAGAAGATAACTATTTAGTCAACTATCGTGCCCTTTTTAGTCAATATTTGGTGGATGAATACGCCAAAATAGAAACAGAGAGATTAAATTATATCAAAAATAATTAAGCCAAATTACGTGCTGATAGCTACATCCATTTAAAAGATGCTATTGGACGACAAGATGCAGAAGCCAACCAACTAGGACAAGTGGTTGCCCTTCCATCATCTTTTACGGGGGGACCTAGGTATATGCACGAAAGAACACAGGACGCTATGACCTATGTTAGGATCTTTTTATCACTTTCACATGCAATCCTCGCTGCGACGAAATAAAAGAGCTAGTGCTTCAAGGACAATAATCTCATGATAGACACGATATAATTTCGAGGGTGCTTCGACTAAAGGTGAAAAAGATCATGAAATTATTGACAAAGGGAAAAATATTTGGTGAAGTGCGATGCTATATGTACCCAACGGAGTGGCAAAAGAGAGGTCTTCCACATATTCATATTCTTTTATGGCTTCACAAGCGTATTAATCCGGATCAAATCGACAATATAATTTGTGCTGAAATACCGGATCCCAAATGTGACCCAGAGCTTCACGAAATCGTTAAATGTAATATGATACATGGTCCATGTGGAACTTTAAATCGAAAGTCAACATGTATGAAAGATAATATGTGTAGTAAACGATACCCCACGGCTCTCATAAGGGAAACTCAACCTGGTGAAGACGGTTATCCACAGTACAAGAGACGTTTACTAGATGACGGTTGATGTTGAAGGCTGGCCAGGGGTCAAAAAAGAGCACGTTCTGGGCAGGGTTTATACTGTGCTTGGGAACAATACAGAATGCTATCACCTTCGCATGCTTCTTCATGAGATCCGGGGCCCAATTTCGTTTGAAGCGTTAAAAGCTGTAGATGGTCATGTATATTCCACGTTCCAATCAGCGTGCAAAGCTCTCGGCTTGCTTGAGGATGATCAGCATTTGTTCGCAGCAATGGAAGAGGCAGCACTTTGCCAATCACCATAAATGATTCGGGATCTTTCTACGATTATTTAAGTGTTCTGCCAAGTATCAGACCATTTAAGCCTTTGGGAGAAATTCAAAGAATACCTATCTGAAGATTTTAAAAGGCAATTAGAAAGACAGGGAGATGTGAATGTAGAGCACATAACAGATGTGGTATTTCACAAATGCCTTTCGGTAATAGAAGATGCCGTATTAGCGTTGGGTGGTCGGCTACTAAAAGGGTGTGGGTTACCTCAGCAAACAAAGAACAACAATTTGAAAATAGAGGGTTTCTTAAAGAGACAAGTTACGACTTAGCATCATTAGAGAACACAGTTAAAAAAATGAAGGATCACTGAATGACAAACAAAAAGTAGTTTACAATCAAATTAACACAAAAATTGTATCAAATGAGGGTGAAATATTCTTTTTAGATGCTCCCGGTGGAACAGGCAAAACATTCCTCATAAATTTGCTATTAGCAAAAGTTAGAAGTACTCGCGGAATTGCTTTGGCAGTGGCTTCTTCTGGGATCGCAGCTACACTGCTTGAGGGTGGACGAACTGCTCATGCTACCTTCAAGTTACCACTCAATTTAACAACAGCTGATACTCCTATTTGTAATATATTGAAACAAAGTAATTTTGCTGAAGTATTAAAACATACGAAAATGATAGTGTGTTTTAAACAGAACTCTACAAGATATAAGAGGAAATAAGAAGTTAATGGGTGGTGTAACGGTTTTGCTGGCTGGAGATTTTAGACAGACTCTACCAGTAGTGCCAAAAGGAACTAGAGCAGATGAAGTTAAGGCGTGTATTAAGAGATCCATTTTATGGCCTCTAATTAAAATCCTCAAGCTCTCGAAAAATATGCGGGAACACTTAGGAGAAAAAGAGTCTGCTGGTGGATTTGCGAATCTCCTACTTGAAATCGGCAACGGTGATTACCCGATAAATGACGGAATGATAACCATTCCTGATAATTTTTGCACAGTTGTATTTAGGTTATAGGAGTTAATATCCAAAATTCACCCAGAATATTGCTCATATCCACGATAAGCTAATGGAATGGTTGTGTGAACGTGCCATACTAACCCCGAAAAACGACCAGGCAGCGGCAATTAAGACATCCAGTTATAATTGTGGCTTGTACCAGCAGACACTTTTTCACACAAGGGCGCGATATAACCTAACTCCACGCGGACGAAGTCGCGGGCAAAAGCTAGTAATTTAATAATTTTGAATTGATTCTTGAGGTACTATAAGCTCAATATGGCGTAGTTAACTTAGCTTTTTTTCTCAATACTCAAAATAAAATTATAAGCACAAATATCTAGTTTTCATTCAAATATAGGTCATCTCTCGGTCTATAATAGCTCGCTTATCCGTGTAATTCACTGCACTTGACGAGAATTGGAGTTCCATTAAAAGCCCTTCTTGTAAAATATATCGGGGAATAAATCCATTTGGTAGGTCCCGGTTATAACACGTATGAACTGGTTATGATTTTACTTCAGAATTGCTTCCATAGGAATTCTTTCATTTATTGAGAAATACTGAAATAGGATTTAATATTTTTTCTTATATTAATTTAAATTAAAATGGGTATTGGTAGAACTAATGGCCATCCAGAAAAAAAAAAAAAAAAAACAAGTAGTACAAAGATATGTTTTAGTTTAGTTATGCATTAGTTCTACCAAGACCCATTTCAAGGTTATCCATTAATTACCGGACAACTTATATATTACAATCAATAATATTATTATTATTGAAAGTTTTATTATTTTTCCCTTTTGAGTGGTCTAATGAATATCACGAGTTCAAGGTAACATCTAGAATGTTGTTTAATTTGGTACATTAAAATCTTCATTCACTATTTTTCCACCCATAGGGATGAAATTTTTTCTTTATATGAGACCGTAAAGTATAATTTTTTTTAATGAAAAAAATAATCATTTACATCGTTTCAGCCATTTCCGAGAAATCGTTGAACGTACAAAAACAACATACGTGTTGAATATATGTAGGTATATAACCATTTAGTTATTTTTTGAACTCGGTTAAAAAATAATATGAGTAAACGCTATTAAAAATCTTAATCGAGAATAGATATCTATGGAACTTTTATGACAGAGCATGCGGCGCGGCATGTGCATTAGAATTTTTGATATGAGTTTGGTTTGGATCTTTTTTGCGTGGCTAGATCTGGTTGTGCGAGTATAAGCTACAGTTACCCGATTTTAATGTTCCCTTAATTGTTTTTATATTTTATGGCGGTTACGACTACTTGTAAATAATTTCATAGAAAAAAAGATCCGTATTAATTTTATGTCTCCCCGTCTTAGATTTATCTATGAATATAGCAGTGTGTCAGCTATGTTCGAAAAAAAAAACGGTGACGCACCGACAGTGTGTGTGTTTACAAGAAACATTTCGAGCCATTTTCAAACACCGATCACTCAAAAACTATTAGATAACTGCACATTTTTTTGTAACTTCCTCCTTTAATGGATATCTAGAATTCTAAATTTCATGAATATACCTATTATACTATGTAGTTCTTGAGTTATCATGGTCTGAAAAACAGTATTTTTTTTCACTTTTCACTGAATAATCAAAACCTATTTGACTCTGAAACGTGACATTTGATATCAAGTTTATGGTATTAGAAGAAAAATCTTACAACTACAATTCATATGATATGAACAGATGTTGACAAATTTATTGGTGCTCCTTCAAACTAGCCACACCAATAGCTTCGTCAATATTTCATTCTTAAAACTGAAATTAATATTATATTTTAAATGCAATAAAAGACAAGCTTTTATATGCGTTGCTAGAGCCAACAAGGAGTCCTCCAACAGATCAGCTCCATGGGACCATATTTTTGCATTATCATAGTAACACGTTATGTACTCGTATCTATATAATATTGTCATGGTTACTGTTACACAAGTTTTATAAATTTTATCTCAATCGGATGTCATCGGCAAGTGCTTCAAGAATTTGTTACAATTATTGTTCGTTAGAAAACAGTAGAGCGTGAACGCAAGAAAAACGTTGAAGGTCATGTGTTTATTTGGATTAAATTATAATACTGGTGTAAAACATTAGGTATATACATACAGAATAAGTTCATATAAAGCGAGTAAAATGAGCGGTTGAGGCAACAGACTACAACTATATCTGGCCGATGGAATAAAAAAGAAACATCATTATAAGAACGAAAGCCACAAACAGTTAAAAACAATTAAAAATATTTTACTGAACGTTGTAAAAATAAATTAAATTGCGAGTATTGTGGAATCAGAGCGGAAATTATTGAAGGTTGTAAAAATTGTTTGCAGTGTTGTAAAACTGAAAGCCATTAAAGAGTTTTAAATGCCACTAATGTATATAATTTATATAGTAATGTAACATATATGGAATCTTTAAGAACAAAATTAGAATTGAAATACGTGGTAGGGCCATGCTGCAGCTATATTATGGTTGTATCTCTTTATATCTTATATGTATTAGTATCATAGTTTAGATTGCAAAGTTTTACAATAGTAAAACATACCGCAGTTGTAGAGTGGTAATGATACCCACCAGACAATCACGTGGTTTTTAGAGTCAAGCTGCTGCTATGCTACTCGTAGCTATACATAGCTGCAGCACGAATGGGTTGGCTCTACCGTGGAAGGACCACGTTCTCACAGAATATCAGCACAAAATAGCAACTTAATGCTGCTGTGTTACGTATGGTGAGCATGGGGATCCGGAGACACTTTTACTGAAAACGAGGCACTTTATTTTCGACTTCAGGGCTGACAACGCATCTGCATTTTGATTAATAATCGAGGATAGACGTAGATGTCTATGATCACAGCATCCACTTAGCATCAGGTAGACCTTGTGCTCGTTTGTAAATCTTATTTCATAAAAAAATATTAAAAAGCTTATAATTCTTTTTAAATAAAATGAAGGGAAAACCGAATTAAGAATCCGCCTGATGGGAAGGGGTTACTGTAGTGCATAGACACTGTAGCCAACTACAAACAAGAAAGGCTACTGATGCGTTTCTGACCAACCTTTGAGATGGATTGCCGCGTAGCCTGTAACAATAATGGCACTATATACCCTTCAGAACGGAACGCAGCAATGCAGACACTGATATTTGGCGGCAGAAATAGGCAAGAGAGTCGCAATTACCCAGACGGACAACAAGGCAGACAAGGAGTCCTACGAAGTAAATAATAACATATTATATTAACCTTACCGGCATAATCCTAATTCTACCACCTAGAATTCTATACATATAAGTAAAATGGAAGTGTCTGTAATATCGAAATAACTATCTTTTACTGAGCTGAGAGGGTTTTATGCATGTCATGATAAGTATTACCATTTTTAAAATATTCCGTATGTCTCTCTTTTCTCTTTAGGACTCCGTCTCAGTGCGCAACAACAGCAGTGCGTGCACTGCAGTGCAGTTGCCTACTGTCAGTAAGGTATATATAGTCAGTATAATTCACGATGCAAGGCATTTCATCATAGTCCTCACAGATGACAATGCATACGCAAGTAGCCTTCTCCGTTTGAAGTTTGTTATAGGTGTCCATCGACTGCAGTAGCTACTTACTACTACATTCACTACTACTACTACTACACACACACACACACACACACACACATTAAGAGAAAACAACTGACTATTGTAATTTATATTTATGCAGTGACCTGACAAAATTTTTGTTGACAATTTTTAGGCATGAATGATTTAACTCCAAACCCATGTGTGTTCATTAGTCTACAGATTAAACAGGGTTTTTAATAAAAGTTCAACTTAGTAAAGGGAGACAAATCCAAGTATATTAAGCGTGTTTTAATATTGTAACCCTCGCTTCATTAAAATTTCGCTTTGATCTCTAAATGGACAACTCACAATGTACTTTTTAATTTTTCAGATGCTGGCCAATTATAAAGATATAATTAACGGATAAAGTTTTTAAAATGAACTGTGGTGCTAAACAGTTAGAAAATATAAATATATAAATTTATAGCAGACGTTTCAACCCAGTGAATTTTGCAAAGTTTTATATTCTTGATTGAATTTATTAATGTCAATATTTAGGATAAAACATAAGATTAATAGAAGCCAATTATTTCAATATTACAGACATATATTTCAATTTTATTAGAGTGAAACTTCTTTATCGACGTAGAGGAGATATTTAGTACGGTATTAAAAATCAAAATCTTTACAATGTTATTTATATGCATAGATTATAAATATATCTTTTAAATTTGAGTTTATTAATTTTTTTACTGTAATATTGCAAAAGGAACGAAATTTCATTTGCACAACTTTTTTTACAAAGGTAGGGAAGAATTTTGCGAGGTATATTTCCGATTTAACACGTGTCACGGCTTTCTATACGATTTATTTGAAGATTTCTTCCGCACGTGAGTTTTAGGTGATGTTGAGTGTAATTGAATTTTATGTAGTGATACTTAGCGTAATAGGCTATACTTTTATAGAAATTGATCTGAGTCTGACATATGCTATCGACATCCGTCCTTAGGTTATTTCAAAAGTTAAAATGATTCCATAGCATTTTTGTTCGAACAATGAAACTTTTTCAGAGGAATGACGAAGCATGCAAGTGCAATGTATGATATGTAATATGTAGCCTAAATTGAATAATATTATCTTTGTAATGATTTCATCACGTCAAATTGTCAACCACAATCTGCAATACCTATTGTGCCTTTGCGGCTATTTCCGGTTGTTGGTACGAGTACCTGTTTAAAATTAAAAAATCAATTGAGCCATTCAACAACTGTTGCAAGCCTAATTTTTTCATTAGAAGAATTTTGTGAAAATTACGGGAAAAAGTCTCTGAGTACTAAGAATACCAATCACAGACTGTATTTGGCCGGCTCTCTATACGCTTCAGACCGAAACAGAACTGTGCAAGCACTGTTTTTTTGCAGTAGAAATAGGAAATAGGGACATACCCAGACGGATTACTGTGTAAAAAAAAGAGTCCAACCACCTAGTATTCATAGTTCTTCGTTTTATTACATATGCGTAATATAACAATGACGTACCTCTTCAATACTAAAGTTATAGCCTATACACGTCCCACTGCTGGGCACAGGCCTCTCCCCATTTCTGAGAGGGTTTTTAGGGCAAGGAATAGTCCGCCGCGCTGCCATTGGGGCAACTGTTGGCGAACTTCACATGTCTTCGAGTTTATTTTTCTTGTTTCTCAGATATGCAGGTTTCTTCACGATGTTTTCTTTCACCGCCGAGCACGTGGTAAACCAGCACTTAAAATTGCAATTAACAATTTCGTTGGTGCCGGCGGGTATCGAACCCGGGTTGCTCGCGTACTGTGAAATTTACAGCGAGCTCTAACCATCTGAGCTACCACGGCTTCAATGCTAATTAGGTGGTAAATCAGCATCTGATTACGATAAAAAGTTCAGTAGTACGACGTAGATCAAACTCGTGTTTATTATATCCATAAAATTGAAAGCAAGCGTACAGTATTAGATCTGCAATATGCACGTTTTTTTTTAACTTTGTGTTATATGGTGACTATATCATCCAAACTTAAGACAGGCACCAGTGGCAAGGTACTTAGTACTGCGATTTTTAACACCTACCAACTTTTATTTATCTATTTCTTTCAGGGTTAACTGGTAGAAAATGCCATAAAGCATTAAGTCCGCCCGTTGTAACCCTTAGATTTAAGTGTTTTACAATATATTTAAAAAAAACATGAGTGAGTGTCGTGGAACACTCGGTTGGAATGAAGTTCCTTTCGTAGTATATTATTATTGATAAACGTATTATATTATTGATTAACAAATACAAATAAATGAATTACTAGCGTCTATTAAAATGAAGCGTCATTTGAAATAAAATAACATTTATTTCATGGCTAGATAAGAAAAAGTGCGAGGGAGATGGATATTATTCCATCTCGCTTCCTTATAGCCGCCAAGGCCGTCTACACTACGTCAGAAGGGGTCGTGACGAAAAATCTTACACTTTTTCTCGCCTAGCCCCCATCCGCCAAATTCGTACCGTCCGATAAAGAACTTCGTTCCAAAAATCCAGGCTGATGTAGAAGAATAAGAGGAAAAAAAGTATGTTCTAGTGCATACTTTAATAATTATGACGGTTATGGAAGCCGCAACCTAAGGGATGAGTGCTCATTGTGAATTTCACTGGACGCCGGTTCTATCCCCGCCGGCACCAATTAAATTACTTATAGAAATTTTAAGTGTTGATTTTCCGAGTGGTGGGTATAGGAAACATTTATGTCAGAGAAATGAAAAAAAATCGTAGATGTGACGTTTTATTTTCACACGTTTCTTTACCCTAAAACCCTTTTAAATATAACAGGAGGCCTGTCCTCTGCAATGGTACGAATTTAGGCTGTAAGTTTTACTTACACTACTAACTTAGTTATTAAATGAATACGAAATGAATATTCAAAAAGAAATGTGTCATATTAGAATAAACGTGTCATACAGTGACGCCTCCAATCCCAAATTTTAAAACACATCTGTTTGAAACATGCAGTGATTGAGTGCAATATAAATCACTCGCTCGGTTCAAGGAAACGGCGGAGCAATGACGTTTCCAAAGAGTTCATTCACTCGACATTTTATAATTGTCTAAAATAAAAACGAAACCCTTTTCTCATATCCGTTCAGATTTTAGGTTTTATTTTATGTGCAACGCCACCATTACTTTGGTTTAGCTATAACAACTTTGACTTTAGACGGAACTTGATTTACTTACAAGTGAGAAACAAGCTTACAGTCCACCTGATGGTAAGTGGCTATTTTAGTCAAAGGGCTCCTGCAGCTAACTTCAAACAAAGTAGGCTACAGATTTTTTATTCCTCTGAGGATTAAGATGGAATGCGATAATTATAATGGCTCTCTATATCTTTCAAACAGGAACACAGCTGTGTAAGCACTGACATTTTGGTGACAGAGGTAAGAGGATGTGGAAAGTAGTCCTACCGTCTAGTACCACGGCAAATTATAATGGTCTTATCAGTTAGCGATAACGATTACCGATAAAATACGAATTTTAAAGAAATAAAGGTGATAAACGAGCACACAGTTCACCTGATGGTAAGTGGATGGTGTTATCCATAGACTCCTAAATATATACTTCACTAAGAATAATAATGTAGATGCGTCGGTGTTTTTGAGGATCAAGATTGATGTCTAGATTTTTTTTATAGGACAAGGGTAACAAACGAGCACACGGTCCACCTGATGGTAAGTGGTTACTGTGGCCCATAGACATCTACATCTATCCTCAATTTCGAATTTAAATGCAGATGCGTTGTCACTCGTGAGGACTAAGATGGAATACCTCGTTTCCAGTAAAAATGGTCTCCGGTTCTCTGCACTCACCATATGAAACACAGCAGTGTTGAGCTGCTATTTTACGCTGGTATTCTGTGAGAGCGTGGTCCTTCCCCGGTCGAGCCGACCCATTCGTGCTACAACTATAATACTTATACAATTGTAGCATGGCTCTACCACGTAAAAATATATACCACGTTAAAATAGATACCAGTAAAAAGGATCTACACAACAGTATTATGATACTATTTCACGTTGGGGTTCTTCCCTGGTCAAGCCGACCCATTCCTGCTACAGCTATAATACGATACAGAATTCCTCGTCTACCGCATTAAACATTTGCGCAGTCGCGGAAGTTGCTAGAAAGCGAACTTTTTCGGGAGATATATTATACCACTATCTACGAGGTGTGGTAGCTCATGAATGTTCTCTCGGTAAATATTTCATAATTTGCAATTCAAGTTGACCTCTCATATAATATTTCTAGTTCAAGGAATACCACAAAACACGGTCCCGGGCCACCTCCATTCATCGACTTCCCGCAAGTTTTACCAAGTTTTCACTCAGCTTAACGGTACGTTTTTGTGTTTTGTGGCATTTCTTGGGAAGCACCTATTTTCAGTAGTGGACTTGTAAGGGGCTGTAATAATCTTGATGACGATGATGATAAGTTTTAGGTCCTCAAAGTCGGCGCACATGCATCGGAGTAGCGTGGTGGGCTTTTTCATGTTATATCTAATGTAATACCCAAGGCGATCTTGAACTTGTTCATAGAACGCTGCAGGTTCTGGGTTGCTGGTTTTTCATGACAGCTGTTATGTTATTTACGCAGGTTTTTCTTATATTTGTTTGCCCTACGTAAGAGAGACAAAATTAACAATAAAAATTGTACTTACTTATATTTCTTCGTCGTGTAAATATCCGAGTGTAGAAGGTTATTTTTATATATTATATGTAACACAAATTTGACGAAAATAATGCGCAATTTCTGACGCGAAAAACTTACCTAAAATATATTTGGTACAGTTTTTTTCCCTGCGCTACTAGCGTCTGCAGGAAGCTTTAAGGGAATTAGAATAATTTTTCGCTTTTGTTTGGTGACTTTTTAGCAGATGTTCCTAGCGCTTAAATTCACAGCTGTACATAATGTATCACTCGTGGAACGTTTTGGAAACAAAGTACATGAAAAAAAAAGTATTATGTCAAGTACTGCGTGTGAAAATATCTTCCAAATACGCCCTTTCGCTGTCGCTACGTCTGCTTGCCGGTTTGTTGTTTAAACGAGAACGCTAAGTGATTTCATTTTATTTCCCTATCTTAATGATTGATTTATATATTCAAAGAAAAATGAGCTTAATGTGGTTGTATTTAAAACAAATTATACATAATTTTTTGTTAGGAGTTGAGGTTTACTTTTACATTTATTTATTTATGTATTTATTGATTAATCTTAATCCTCAGGAGTGATAACACATGTGAGAAGTAGTTGCAGATGGTAAAACGCACTGATTTAGCTAAACAAAAGCCTTTTAACTCTAATCAAGTTATGCAGAGGCCGGAGGACGTTGTATTAATTTTATTCATTTAAATATTTTTTTATACGATAAGATTGACTAACGAGTACACAGTCCACCTGATGGTAAGTGTTTGATGTGGCCCATAGACATCTACATCTATCCTTGATTACGAGTAAAAATGCAGATGCGCTGTCAACCCTAAGGAGTATGATAGAATGCCTCGTTTCCAGTAAAAAGGGTCTCCGGTTTTCTAAACTCACCATACGAAACACAGCAGCATTAAGCTGCTATTTTACGCTGGTATTTTGTGAGAGCGTGGTCTTCCCCTGTCGTGCAGACCCATTCGTGCTGCAACTATACAATAAATATAGCTGCAGCATGGCTCTACCACGTTTAAAAATAATTAAAATTTCATTAAGAGTACATTTAAAGATGTATATTCGATTCGCTAACAGAACTCGCTTAAGACTGCCTTAAAATTCTATACTTAAAACAATCGCATGAGATCCAGTACACAGTAATTCAGCAGTTTTAAACCGATTTCATAAAGAAGCAGGTACTCAATTCCACTGTATTTTTGTCTATTTTTTATGTGTTCTACCTCATAACTTTTTTCTACGTGAATCGATTTTGATGATTATTTTTTTATTTTAATGAATTTGATCCATATAAATTTGATCAAGGTCTGACCTGTAGTTTTTGAGTTATCCTTAATAATTTATATAGAAGTCGGTCGTACAAATTTTTTTTATTTTACCACTTGTCATTTATCCACTTAGCATTTCTGCCTGTGGTCTGCATTCATAACATTCTGGACACGGACATTTTGGTGGGTCCCATAACACTTGTGACATCCACATTTGTTTGTCTGAGAATGAATTGATCGCTAGCAAGCTATTTCTAATTTGTTTTATGTAGTTGATTGTGTAACATAATATATAATTGTAAACTGTTCTTTTTTTTTCAGAAGAAAGTCCCGCTGGGGATCTTGCTGGTTCTTTTCCCAGAACAACGGTACTTTCCGAACCATTGGTGAATTAAACATAAGAATGGCTTTCAATAAGTATTATATAATAAAAAAGTATATATATACAACTTTTTTAATATATTAAAAAAGATATGTACATGGAATAAAGAAGTTCCTATTTCTATTTCTATTTTTTTATGGGATAGAGAGCAAACGAGCATGCGGCTCACCTGATGGTAAGTGACTACCCATGAACTACCCATGAACAACTTCAACACCAGGGGAATTGCAGATGCGTTGCCGGCCTTTTAAAAAGGAGTAGGCTCTTTTCTTGAAGGTCCCTAAGTCGTATCGGTACGGAAAAGTCGCTGGTGGTAATCGATTCCACAAGGAAGTTGTGTGAAGAAGAAAACTTCTTCTAAATCGCACAGTGGTGGACCGCCAATCATCCAGATGGTATGGATAGTATCGCGAGTTTTGTCGCGATGTGCGATAGTGAAATTGAGCGGCTGGAATTAGTCCGAACAATTCCTCAGAGCACTCCCCATGATAGATGCGATAAAAAACGCAAAGAGATGCAACATCTCTACGCAGTGCCAGTAAGTAAAGCCGATCGTAAAGAATTCGGTCGTCGACGATTCGAACCGCTTTGCGCTGGATGCGGTCAAGTGGAAGGAGCTGGCACTGGGGAGCCCCTGCCCAGAGATGGGAACAGTATTCCAAGTGAGGTCGAACCTGCGCCTTGTAAAGTTGCAAGCGGTGTGCCGGCATGAAATACTGTCTCGTTCTGCTGAGCACGCCAAGCTTTTTAGAGGCCAATTCGGCCTTCTCTTCCAAGTGTCCACGACACTGCACATCACTCGATATGTCGACACCGAGGATTCCGATACTGGCTGAGGCAACAAGGGGAGTGCCTTGAAACTGAGGAGATACGACAAGGGTTTTTTTTAGCGGTAAACGCGCAAACTTGTGTCTTCTGGGGATAGAACTGGACTAGATTTAGTCGCCCCCAGTCCGAGACTTTTTTCAACAAAGTCTTGACTTCAGACACGGGAAAACCGTTTTTCCGAGAAATATTGGCACAGTCGGTGTATAAAGCATCACCAGTGGTGTCGTCTGTATAGCAATGAACGTTACCCGTTTGCAACATATCATTGATATGCAGAAGAAACAGCGTTGGTGATAGCAAGCAGTCTTGTAGAACACCATCGTTAATGGGCTTATAATCGGAGCATGCACCGTCTACTATGACCTTGATGCTCCGATCTGCAAGAAAACTTGTGATCCAATTGCACAATTTCTCGGGAAGCTCATAGAAAGGAAGCTTCGGAAGAAGCGCTTTGTGCCAAACCCGATCGAAGGTCTTCGCTATGTCCATACTAACGGCCAACGCCTCCCCCTTGGACTCCACTGCCTCCGCCCATCTATGAGTTAGGTAACCTAGAAGATCACCGGCTGAGCGGCCTCGACGGAAACCGTACTGGCGGTCACTAATCAGTTGGTGATCCTCAAGGTACCGCATGAGCTAGCAGTTAATGATCGTTTCCATTACTTTGGAGAACAAGGAGGTGATAGCGATAGGCCCGTAGTTGGACGGATCTGAGCGGTTGCCTTTTTTAGAGACCGGGTGCACCAAAGCTGCCTTCCATGAGTTCGGGACTACGCCTAGGGAGTAGGAGTACCGGAAAAGACGCTTAAAACTGGTGCCAACTCCGGAGCACACGTCTTCAGCACAATAGGTGGAACTCCATCAGGCCCACTCGACTTGTTGACGTCCAGGGAGAAGAGTGCTTTGCGCACCAAGCGCTGTGTAAACGGCAGTTCCTGCATGGAGCACTCACACCGCGGAATAGTCGGCGGTGTTATCCCCCCGTCATCGAGAGTCGAGTTGGAAGCAAAAAGAGAGCCTAGCAGATCGGCTTTCTCCTTTGCGGCATGGGCCAGTGAGTCGTCCACCCTGTGCAGAGATGACAGAGATGGCTGACAGAAGTTCCCTTGGACAGCCTTGGCGAGAGACCAGAATGCACGTGTTCCCGAAGGGAAGCGAACTAGTTTCTCGCCAATTCTGCCGATGTGCTCAGACTTTGCCTTGGCAATGACACTTTTGAAGGACCTGGAGGCGAAATTATACTTCTTTTTAAGAGCGCTGGTGTTTACATCCCGGGAAGTTGTTGCGTCAGCCCAGGCCTGGTAGCACTCCTGCTTATTGCGTAATGCAATCTTACAGGAGCGACCAAACCAAGGCTGAGATCTGCCTCCGATGATGATGAGATGATGGAATAAATAGTTCCATTCTCTGTAGCACCACATCAGTGACAGAGTCAGTAACAGCGCTGGGATCATCCGGCGAAAAGCAAACCCACCCCCATGGGTAGGATGCAAAGAAAGACCGCAATACGTCGCAATCCGCCGACCTGTAATGCCAAACACGGCGGCAACCTGCAGAACGTAACCGCGAGGGGAGCGTGAGTGGCACCGTACCTCGCATCAGACAATGGTTCGAAGAGCCAAGAGGAGCATCCACGGAGACCTGATATCCGTCCGGATGAGAGGTCAGCAGAAGGTTAACAGGGAAGGTACATGATCCTCCACATCTGGGATCCGCGTAGGCAAAGTAACCAATTGTGTCAAACCATATGCCAAGGCAAAGTCATTAACAGATCTACCCGCATGATCGGTTAAACGGAAGCCAAGAAAGCGTGGCAGGGGTTGCGTTTGTCTTATTGCTCCGCTTGCCCCGAGCAGGTTTCGTCTTGAGCGGTACTTCGCCCCTCCCCCCTAGACCTAGCGGGGCAGCCTGAGCACCCACGCTCAGAAAAAGTAGGGTAGCTTGGGTGTGGACACTAGGTGAGGAATCCTCCGTCACCAGGGGTGCTGGTACCCTCCTGGGGTAGTGATCTATTTAACTCCGCTACCATGTTAAGGGTGTGGGGAATTGGGCCTCCAGCCACATGCACTCACCAGGCGAAATGCAGAAGTAAACTTGTACTTCACGCTGGTATTCTGTGAGGTTGTGGTACCACCCCGGTCCGAGCCGGCCCATCCGTGTGATAGCAAAAGCTGCCGCGTGGCTCTACCACTGAAAGATTTATTTCCTTAACCACACATAACGTATCGTGTAGGATATGGGTAAGTGGTAGGTATTGTAAATAGACGCCTACACCTATCATCGATTACGAATCAAAATGTAGATGCTTTGTCGTTATTAAGAATTTATATTTTTAAGATATCCGCAGTAGAACCTGAGTAATCGATAAATCCCAAAGGATCGATAAGCTGAAGTTGCCTTGTAGCTCGAAGAACCGACGAACGGCGGGTAAGAAAGGCTCTCAAGTAACAGCCTGGCCCCCACTACTAGATGGAGTGATGACCAGGTAAGACTTACGAGAAGTGGAAACGTAGGAAGTCGATAGGTGCAAGTAGCTCAGGATGTGTTTTTGACAGCTTTAGGAGAGGCTTTTATTCTTTAGTGGAGTTATGATGGCTGTAATAACGGTGATAATGTTGAAGTCCTGCAAACGCTTAATGAGTTGACGTAGAAATATTCTACAATTCTCAATTATGAATCAATATATCAAATCATTGACCCTTGAACTGACGTGAATGCTGTATTGTCAGCAAAACAAGCCTGTGATAAAATTTAAATCTTATGCTTATTAAATCTTATCCCTAGTCATTAAGATTAAACCTAATAAAAATATTATAAACAACAATGCCATCACTAATTCCTTTTTCTATTGAATTTTCTACACGTCGTAGAGACATCCTGCAGCTATATTATAGTTGTAGCACGGATGGGTCGGCTCAACTGGGGAAGGTCCACGTACTCACAGAATACCAGCGTAAAATAGCAGCGTAATGCTGTTGTGTTTGGTATGATGAGTGTGAGACCCTTTTTAATGAAAACAAGGCATTCCATCTTATTTCGCACAGATAATAACGCATCTGCATCTTGATTCGTTATCGAGGATAGATATCTATGGACCACAATAACAATTTACAGTCATCATTATCAGGTGGACTGTGTGCTCGTTTGTCACCCGTATCCTATAAAAAAATATATTAGGCATAAAATACACAAATTAAAAGCCCCAAAATTGTTAGTATCGCACTCAAAAACCATTTGCCTGCACTTGTAGAACATTCAAAGATATGACCTACTAGTAATAAAGCCACTACATACAGTATCCCGGTTACTGGCAACGAGTTTATTTATTGGCAAAGTTCAGTAAGAGCTCTCTAGTGCCCGCGGCGATGCGAGGAATGCTGTAAGTGCGAGCCGTGAACGCATCTGGCCCATAGACTAACACAGTTTTACACTTACCAACTTGGTACGAATTGTGTCCTTTTATAAATCATTTAAATAAAAAAAAATTTTTGAAATTTGTTTAATTTTTATCTTAATATAAGTTTTATAATGCAAATACCGTTACATCCTTTTAAAGTCCACTGCGGAATGTAGGTCTTTCGCATAGATTGCCTCATAGAGGGGATATTTTCCATGGTTGACACGCTTGGGAAGCGGGTGACTACCGCAGTTTTTTATTTATAGTCGTTATTAGGAAGACGCTGCTGCCCATCTTCTGATTTGTTACGCTGTGAGTGTGGTAAGAGGCGACAGAGGGTGGGGTATGCGGTAGCGGATATTCTTACAACGCCACTACACGGTAATATGCAAGGAACTTCGTAAAATTGCTGTGTAGTGCACAATGTGCAAAAATATAAGAAATATTTTTTTCTAATATAATGTTTAAAATGGTGAAAGGTTAAGATACTTTAATGAACTTTACAGCGATAATAACAATTTCCGGTCTGTTATTTTACAGCAGTTTCTTTTGCCTAGCATGCAATGAGGGCTAATAATTTTCTGCTCACCAGATGTCGCCAGTTGACACTGAGGTAAAGTTTTTTGTTACACATTGTAATTTAATTGAGAAGTTGTTTTTTTAATGAAAGTTTATCAGTTTCTAGAGAATTATATTAATACACAAAACAATGCGTCAGTGGTTTGCTTTTTAAATTTTTGCACATTTTTAACTTTTTTTTTAATTTTTCTACTTTTATGAATATCTGTGGTTTGGTTTATTTATTTTTAATGTTATTAATATAAAATATAGCTAATAGTACAGAAAGAAATAATAACTTTTACATTTTCCGAACAAATTAATTTCCCCGCTATGAAATCAGTCAAATATTACACCTCACTTTTTAGTGGCGCCGCCCTGGTGTTAGAAAAAGTCGTGGATGCCGTCATTAAATGAAAACTTGTCTTTTGTAGGTTGCGACTAATCAGTCAGTTAGAAATTTATTTATTTTTAATCTTTATTGCATTTCCTATAACAAAGGATACAAAATGCACAAGAATATAAATGTTACATATTAAATAAACATAATTGATTTGAATAAACTTCTAAAATTTTCTTAGCTTTTATTGATTTAAATTCAATAATTAAACTCTACTAGTCTCGCCCGTGGTCAGTAAGCTGAAGTGGCAATAAGCCAGTCATAAAGTTTGAAGAACGGACTACCGATAGTGAAGAAAGATTCTCGAGTGGCAACTTTGTACGTGTGACTGTGTGCTCGTTTGTCACCCTCGTTCTATAAAAAAACATTGCTTTGTAGCATTCTTTGGGGGAGGCCTATGTTCAGCAGTGGTTTAGTGAAGAGCCGCAATGATGGTGATGATGATGATGATGATATTTACTTAAGAATTAAAATTGTTCAGTTTCATAGCGTAAATATAAAATATTTGTAAATATTAAACATTATTCGTTCTTGAACAACGGACTAATGCCGTTTCAGTTACGTTGGAACAAAATGTATACGTAATAATTAGGCATGTCATCCATTGATGGTTTGACGTTCACTTTTTTTTTGTTTTTACTAGACATTTTTTATTAATTAAAATTACAATGTTAATTATAGCAACATGTCAATAATTTGTGCTTATCGTGCAGTGGTTATCCTTGGCGTAAAAGGCGACATAAGGAAACTGAACCAGGAGATGGGCAGCAGCAAATTCCTGATCACAGGTAAGTAATATTAAAAAAAACTGCGGTTACCAACCCGCTCACCAAGCGTGGCAACTACGGCAAATATACCTCCTATGAGGTAATCTATGGGGAAGGCGCATATTCAGCCGTCGACTTTTGATAGACTTAAGTAAATTGTTACCATTTTTGTAATAATTCGTCTTAAAAAAATTAGAGTTTATTTTAATGTGTTCTAGTGTTCTAGAGTATACATACTACAGATGTCCAGGATATATAATTTATATGCCCGACGTGGTTTTGTCCATGATACTAAGGCTACCCTTTATGTGGAACTTATATTGACTCTTACTTTACTTTTGCATAAAAAATGAAAGTATGTAATGACATGACTATTTTACGTTATTAAGATCATAGAATAAGATGTGTCAAATAATTGTATGATTTGTCAATATTTTCATACAACGTAGTCTGTTTGCTCATTTATGTGTAATTTATATATAATATTTATTTTATTTTAGTTTACTATCTAACTATAATTACAGGCTAACCTTATGTGAAACCTAGTTACCTTAATTATTAGAGCATATTATAACAAAAATATATTACAAAAAATCTCAGCCGCCGAATTTCACGAACGCGCATCGCGGCAGAACTCCCGATACCATCCACACCATCTGGATGATTGGTGGTCCACCAATGTGCTTTTTACTAGGAGTTTTCTTCCTCGTACAACTTCTTTATGGAATTGTTTACCACCGGAGATTTTTCCGGACCGATACGACTTAGGGACCTTTAAGAAAAGAGCCTACTCCTTTTTAAAGGCCGGCAACGCATCTGCAATTCCTCTGGTTCCCCTGGTGTTGCAGTTGTTCATGGGCGGCGGTAGTCACTTACCATCAGGTGAGCTGCATGCACGTTTGCTCCCTCTCCTATAAAAAGTTTCAATTTAAATCTCACAGGTAACGCATGTGATGGTTACGTATTATGATTCTGATTCGAGGATAAGTGTAGTTGTCTTCAGCATCCAATAAACATCAGATAGGTTGTGTGCTCATTTGTCACCCTTGGGTAATGTAACAAATCATAACACTTCGTAAACAGTAAAAATATTCAACACAAGTTTGAACATATTTGTTCAATACGAAAATATTAAATATGATCGAAGATTTAGATCTTTTTCAGTGTACAACATCGGTGAATACGAGTAAAAATTTAATATTATAATCTCAATGGACTCATGCTTCAATATTTTACAGTTTTTGTAATACTTATATTAATTACTAGCAGTGCCCGCGACTTCGTTCGCGTGGAATTAATATTTTTTATATGATGATTGATGATGATTTATTTATACTTTTAAATGTCGCGAAGATCTATAAAGACACTAATCTAGATAGAAACATTCAGTTAGTCAGTCAATCAGACAAACTAACTAATGAACAAATAGACAGGCCCACAAACGAACTAATGGACGGACCCACTATCGAACCAAGAAACGAATTTGGCAAACTAAACGCTTGTATTTCATAATATTGTAAATAAACAATAAAATGACCGCAATAATGTAATGCATAATTTGCTACCAAATTTCTCTAGCCAACACTTGGTTTCTATAGAACAGATAAGAGAATGCCCGAAATAAGCAAACTCCAACTTCTTATTAGTTTGTGGCAAGCTCTATCATCAATTATCTGTATGAGGCCATTATTTTCAAACAATTTTATATTATTTTATTACGTGGGAGAGCCATGCTGCAGCTATATTACTGATATGGTTGTAGCACGAATGGGTCGGCTCGAACGGGAAAGACCACGCTCTCACAGAATACCAGCGTAAAATAGCAGCTTAACGCTGCTGTGTTTCGTATGGTGAGTGTAGAGAACCGGAGACCCTTTTTACTGGAAACGAGGCATTCCATCTTAGTCCTCACGGGTGACAACGCATTTGCATTTTGATTCGTGATCGAGGATAGATGTAGATGTCTATGGGCCGCAGCAACCATTTACCATCAGGTTGACTGTGTGCTCGCGTGTCACCCTTATCCTATAAAAAAAAATTGAAATGGAAACTACAATCCTATGTCTATCTAAAATGAAAATAAAATTACACAGACAGACAGAAGGACAACGTTTCCAAAAAAAATATTTTGGCATCTGTGTCGATCATATATATACCCCATTTCATATTTCAAAAAAATATTCAATGTACAGAAATCGTCGTGTTAGTTTTATTATAGTATAGATTATTTGTTTTCAATACTAGATATTTTTTAACGTTTCTCAAATGCTTTTATATTTTTTTTTCTTTTACCTTGCATAATATACTAAATTTAGTTGCCGAGGAATTGATTTATCATCTTTTTAAGGGAACGTATTTAAAAAAGCCCTGTTTGTTATAATATGCTCTAATAATTAAGGTAACTAGGTTTCACATAAGGTTAGCCTGTAATTATAGTTAGATAGTAAACTAAAATAAAATAAATATTATATATAAATTACACATAAATGAGCAAACAGACTACGTTGTATGAAAATATTGACAAATCATACAATTATTTGACACATTATGTTTACTTTATTTATGACTTGAATAATTTGACATAAAATATTATACAATTTATAAATGATGACATGTAATGTTCTGTCTGTATATATATTTAAATCTCATTGTGTCTGTGACTCATGTTTACCATTAGTTGTTTGTTTAGTCTATTAACTTATTTTTAGCTCTAAGTAGATTAAAATGTAACCACTTTTAAATTTGCATGACAATTATAAGTCAAACATGAGGACATACCACTATATTATCATCTTTTTACTACCATTTTTAAAGCAAATAAACATTTATGATTTCTGATTCTGATTTCAGAAACCTGTTTCCTATTATAAAGCCAAATTTCATTTTGTTTTTTTCTAAAATCGCCTAGAATAATGTAGGTACGTCACACCTCGACACTGTCTCGACTTGTTACCTGTGAAAAACAAGCAGCAGTGTACGAGTATACATTACATTAGCCTCGTATGAACAGTAATAGAGGCAAGATAATTGTAAAAGGGGTGACAACTAGGTGGTAATACTCTTTCTTTTTTCTTTCCGTCTGGGTAGGTACCACCTTCTTACCCATTTTTGTCGCCAAATAGCAGTCCGTGTTCTGATGTGTTCTTGTCTGAAGAGAATAGAGAGCCGGTGTACCTAGTTACCGGCTGTGAGACACTCCGTCTTTGTCCTCAGAGGTGACAACGAATCCGTAGCCTTCTTAATTTGAAGTTGTTTTGTAGGTGTTCCTTATCAGCATAGGAACTAACCATTAGGTGGACTGTAAGTTCATTTATCACTTCAATTTTATATATAAAAAAAAACTGATAAAAAATTTTTTGTCTTAATTTGAAGTTGCTTGGTTTAAAATATCATAAAATTTCTAAAGAAACAATCGCACAATTGAGTTGAGGAAAGGTTACAACACACAAAGATATACTTTAACATTTATATTATTAGCAAGGTTTTTATAAATATAAATCTTAAGAAGGCTTATTTTTGATCGAAAATTCGTTCCTAGTTTGCGAAACTGAACTCACGTTCAAAGTTTACTGACACTTTCTACCTAGATTTGTCTCGTTATGTCAGAATGACCAACACCAGAAGTTTCTCTTCCGTATCTGCATGCCAAAGATAAAGTTAGACGTTGAATTGGTTTTGTAAGCATATATTTCCTGTTCGAAGCGGGTAGTTATAAATTTAGTTTTAAAACGTTGATTTTAAATCATGATAATGGACTCTATAAAAATCGGAAGCTATCCAAAGACAGGAGATGATACAATGCCACTATGCCAAGATCTTATCTTAAACTACCCGCACTCGATAAAACGCTGATGTGATAAGTTTGGAGTTAGACTGACGGATGTAAGCGAGGGCTTTTCCGTACCTCTAGCGATATGCAACAAAGGTAGAATACCGTGAGGTTCTAATCACAGTCTCTTATTCAAGTCTGACACACCCCTTCCTTGGCCTGGAAGGCGTGTAAGCGACTTCTCCTAAAGGGAAGAGAGGTGAAGAGAGGCAATTATATGGCTGGCCCGATGCGAAGGGCTAGCCCAAGGAAGACGAGGCATTTTTAGTCCCCTGAGGATTAAAAATGTCTTGCATTGCACCTGCATCTTGTACTTAATCGAAGATGAATGGTATCTACTAGCCAGCCACAGCCATTTACCATTTGGTGGACTCTCACAATCCTCTGTCTCAACGTGTATAAAAAATCTGTATATTTTAGCTTGAATAGCACTGTTAAAAAACAGAAATTTCAGTTCCCTTGAACGGATAACGGAAAGTTGGACGTTTCAAAGCTATTGTTGGTTATACGGCTCTTGTACGATGTTGTTTTATTATTAAACGTTTAGTTACAAGATAAAGTTTACGCGTTGGTGCCGCTAACATTTTGCTCAGATAACGTTATATTCCAATGTAAACATTGGCGTTGATTCAGACTTCAGAAACATTTTCATAATTTATTGTTCTGCTTCTTCATCTGACCTTAGAGTTGCTACATCTATTATATAATATAGTATTATATTATATTGATATTCGAATTCTATATTTAAAAAATATGAAGAAGGGAAAACTACTATAATTAAATATAGGCTGGCTATAGCAAGAAAACATTACTTTCAATCATCATCATCATCATTACAGCTCTTCAACAGTCCACTACTCATTATGAGCTCCCCCAAGGAATGCCATAAAGCAAGGTCCTGAGCCACCTGCATCCATCGACTTCCTGCATCTCTTATCGGATCGTCACTCCATCCTATAGCTGGAGTCGCTGTACACTTCGCTTACCAGTACGAGGCTGCCAATTGATAACTTTTTTTCCCATCGGCTATCGGCTGTTCGAACTATATGGCCGGCCCATTGACACTTCAGCTTAATGATCCGATGAGTTATTCTATTTCTTTCAATATGAAATATTAATTTAAATTTTAATATATTGTGATCTATTTTTGCCATCAACTATATTTTTAGAGGTTATAAAAAGTCTAATTCTAAGTCTAAGTCTAAGTATATTTGATATCCAAAAGTTGGCAAAACTAACATCAACACACATAGCATTGTTTTAATGCAACAACTAAAGTAAGTTATTGAAATAATATTGAAGTGAAAAAATGTCCTCGGAACACTAAAATTTTGATCTAAACTATATGACGACTTCACAATTAATTCTAGAGGCAAGCTTTCAATTAAAAAGTTGGGACCTAAGTTAGAACCTGGCAAAGCGCCAAGTGCTGACATCACTGGAGCGAACGTTACGTGAGATTTTGAAACTACTTGAATAAATTAAATTATTCAGTTAGAATAGAGCTGAAGACAGGTAGGTGCGTATCTACTTATGAAAGAGGTATAAGAGAACATTTTAATGCGATAATATTATGAAAGTAATGATGACAGTTAAAAAAAAACAAGTGGTAAAATTAAAAACTTTGTACATTCGACTGCAATATAAATAAAATGACATCATCAATGTATTCGAAGTCAATTAAATACGCATTATTAAGGATAACTCAGAACTACTGGTCAGATCTTGATCAAATTTATATCGGACCACATGAAAAACACCAGGTTTCAAATAAAAAATAATCATCAAAATCGGTTCCTAGAAGAAAGTTCTGAGGTAACACACATAACAAAATACAGTCAAATTGAGTACCTTCTACTTTTTTGAAGTCGGTTATATAAGAAAATGAAAAGTTTTATTGTTCTTGTGGGTATATTTTCTTCTAATTCAGCCTTTTTAAGAACGCTGTTCTAGACATATTATGATTTTAAAGTGTTTTCATACTCACAGTGCTAGATAGGCGGATTTGTGTCGATGCAGGCTGCAGGCTTATGCTCTATATATAAAACATCTAAGACAGGCTTCAGTCGTATATGGTTTGAAAGTTGCCTAAAAACTGATGCGCCGATCGTTTTTCGATAAGAACTTGTGCAATACAAATGCAGCTGTAAGATGTTGTCAAAAGGGGTAATAGACATAAATAAGGTAATAAGGGTTAAGGAAAGAGGATGTCTGCGGAGTTTCCTTCTCCGGACAGAGGAATCTCATTTTGAAATGGTAGTAGATTAATAATTTAAAATTAAAAATTTGTACAACCGACTTCAATATAAATTATTAAGAGTAACTCAAAAACTATTAGTCAGACCTTAATCAAATGGGACTACGTGTAAAGCACCAGCTTTCAAATAAAAAAATAACCATCGAAATCGGTTCACCCAGAAAAAAGTTATGAGGTAACACACATTAAAAAAAACATACAGTCGAATTGAGTACCTCCTTCTGGTTGAAGTCGGTAGAAAAGTATGTTGTCGTTTGACCAACAAATTTTAATTTCATACGTCAAAAATAAAAGAGATTTCATGCCATTTATACCATTTTATTAAAAAGGAGTGAAGAAGTCCTCGTAACTGACTACGATAAGAAGCTGCAGTAAGACAGCCGATTCCCTTTAATTCTCCCATTTAAAGCCAGTCTCCAGCTGACCTAGACAGCCTCACTTTCAATGTCACTCAGATCATTTAATATTCTCGCCTTATCACCTTGGTCTTCAACATCCAATCAACACACAGCAACTCAGTCTTTAAGTCCTTTTACATTTCAAACAGGTTGAATTGATCATCTTCATCCTTTTACACGCTGATACTCTTACACTGGTAACATTGCCCCTCATCACCTGTCTATCGAATTTAAGTTCGGCACTTTTTGTATGGGTTCTCTGTCTATCTGTATAGCGCGTTTGTTAGTTGGTAACATCGTTTGAGAATTAAGTAATTTTAGAATAACCGGCTAAGTGCAAGTCGGACTCGCGCATGAAGAGTTCCGTACCATGGTAAAACACGTTTCTAGTAGGGGACCCCCTTTAATTTTTCATTTAATTTTATTGTTTGTTGTTATAGCGGCAACAAATAATAAAAATAAACAACCTAAAAACCCTCTCAGAAATGAGAAGAGGGCTGTGTCCAGCAGTGGGACGTATATATAGGCACTGTAACTTTAACTTTTTATAGCGGCAACAGAAATACACATTCTGTGAAAATTTCAACTGTGTAACTATTACGGATCATGAGATACAGCCCGCTGATAGACAGACAGACGGACGGACAGACGGACGGACAGACGGACGGACAGCGGAGGCTTATTTTTAATAAAAAAATATTTTTTTAATAACAGCGTGGAAGCACAATGACTCACGATTTGGCAGCGATTCTACAGTTCCGCGGGTTTGAATCCCATACAGAACATGAGTTGGTATGGCGTATTAATAATTTTTATGGGTTTGGATGTTTGCCCATGTGCAATTTGTATATGAAAAAACGCCACTACGGTAAGGAAAAATTCTTATGGGGATCTAAGGAGTAATGCATGCATCTATCTTTATCAACGGTGCCGGTAAAACTATAAGTGCGTTTTAGGGTACTCAGCGATCTGGGCACATAACTCCTGTCGTTTCAGAGAGAGATTTTTTTAAAAGAGGATTCCAATACGCTTTTATGCTATGCCAATGGGCGCTGACATGCTTCACATGTTATCGATTTTTTTTAATATGCACAAATGTTTTCATTTTTTTATTGAACATTGTAAATTTAGTTCGGAATTGTACACTTAACAAATGACACGTACTAAAATGTAATGTAATAAATAATAGGATAAGTTCATGATAAATTGCAGCGTAAAGCTTTCAATTAGGAAGTTGGGATGAAAACTTTATACCTGGAGAACTGCCAAACAGCGACATCGCTGGTGCGGCTGCCATATGAGGTTCAGAAACTTGAATAAATTAAGTTATTCAGTTTGAATAGCTTCGGAGACAAGTGACTGTCAAATTTGTACTTATTCCAATTTAATTGGCAAGTTTTAGACATAAACGAACATATTTTATTTAGGCTCCTATTATCACCAGGCTGTCATTCACTCAATCTATTCTTTTAACTAAAGCGGAAGGATTTTTATGTTTGTTTATACACGTTAATCTCTGGAACTACCAGTCCTATTTAAAAAAATAAAACAAATTTTGTATATCATAGCCAAATTCATGAGGAATAGTACAGGCTATCTAAAATTAGGCTACACCTCTTAGCTAGCTTTAAATATTAATATTTGTTAAGCAAGTCCGAAGACAAAGCCAAACTTCTTTATCCGCGTGCGCTAGCGTAATGGTTAGTGATACGTAAATACAATGTTCTATAAAAAGATTGATATTTTCTCCATCTAAAGAAAAGTTCCCGACACCATATGTCTATATCTTATACATACGTCACAATAAGGTATTTTGTAACAAAAAAAATATTGAAAATTAAAAAGTGATTTATGAGCGTTATTATTTGGCATGGCGTATTAATCCTTAGGATCGAAAGTTACTTCATTACCAAGACAATTTAATGTAGATAAGCTAGCTCTTTATAGCATTTGGATGCATATTTTAAAAGATAATGAAAAATTAAAATAATTCAACACTCGTCTCGGCGCGCGAACGACGCAAAACCCTAGTCGCCCGATGAGAACCGAGAGAACCAATATGTTTTAACACCACATGAAAATGTTACTAAGTATATTGTCTATGCTGAAGTATTATAAATCAATCAATCAGTGATTTCCTAAACTATACACGGATGAAACCGCGGGGCACAGCTAGTACATACATAAAATTAAAAAAAATACTAATTTAGGAAATGTTTAAAATTATAATATAGGTATAAATAACAATGTATTAAGGATTTGTTATATTGTTAAAAATATATATAATGTTATTACTACTTTGATATATTGTTAAAATTGACATTTAAAAAATATTAAAATTAATTTACATTGAATTGATTTTCATATAATTTTTAAATTATAATATGTAACACGGTAAATAAATAAATATAAAACCCCGGAGTTTCTGCTGGACCTTCTCTGAGAAGGTCTTGTTTTTACGAAGCGGTGTAGATTTTGACATTCATCAGAACTTTGAACAAGTTAATTTGAATAAAAAACTTTGTATTTGTTTTGACTACTTGCTTCCGGTTTGAAGGGTGAGAGAGTATAATTATTAATTACGACATGACCCTTTTAGTTTTAGTACTTTAATCCTCAAGGCTGGAAATGCTTCAGTGACCTTATTTTGTCTGATATTATTTGTAGGTTTTTTATATAAGTAAGGATGACGAAACGACACGAAACGAAACGAGCAAATAGTCCATCTCTCTAAGTGAAATAAATAAACAAAGAAAGGAAGAAATATTTAAAATTAAAGTGAATGCTGTGGCCCAAAGGATTTATTATTATAATCATTGAGGATCCAGGTTCTCGTTATTAAGTTATTAAGTAAGAAACGGTAACATTATTGAATAAACTTATTTTGAATTTTCGACGTTTTGAGTGCTTTACAGCACAGTGACTAAGCAACATTATGCTGAGTTTTACATTGGCATTGTGTCACGCTGAACACAGGCCTCCCATAAAGAGTGCCTAATAGGAGAGATTTTGCCATAGTTGCCACGCTTGACAAGCGGGTCGGCAACCGCAGTTCCTTACAGTTTCAAGTATTTGTTAGGAAGATGCTGCCCATCTCCTGGTTAGTATCCTTCTGTCACTTCTTACGACAGCCACGGGTATAAGAATATCTACTACCCTATATCGCAACTCCACGGGTATTGTGTCAGCGTGGTCATTTCTCTTTCCATTTGACAGCGTTTCTCTACCACGTAACAACGACACTGGCAGGTGTCCATCCGTTTCTCATTATATGTTACAAAAAACCCGCTCTCAAGAAAAAAGAAAAACTGAATAAAACCTTCTATTGAGAGGGTCAGATGCATTTGAAAATTTTCCAGTTGCAACTTCAGTTCAAAAGTAATATTTTAAAAAAGAAAAATGGACACGTATTCACGTCACGTACACTAACGGCTTGTGACTGCTAGAATTTTGCCTTTATATCTCGAATAAATAGTATCGAAAAATGTATTTACACCAATGTTAAAGGGGTCAGGCTTAACATGGGGTAACAACCTGATAAGAAATGTAGGAAGTCAATGGATGCAGATGGTTTAGGAAAGTGCTTTGTGGCATTCCTTGGGGGCCTATCGTATGTTCAGAAGTGTATTTGTGAATGGCTGTAATGAATGAATGATGTATAAATAATTCCGATAGATAGTTAGTCATCTCGTTTTTGTCAAACCGAGGACAGGAAGCAATGTGAAAAGAGCGAAACGTCGGTTACTGCGATCGTCAATCCGTTTTTGGTGAAAGAGAAAGAGAAAGAGAAACAGAAACAGAAACTTTTTTTATTCAATATAGATTATAAATAATACTTATTAAAAGTCACTTTTGTTTAATTACCACTGGTTCAGAAAAAAACCTCTGTCCTGGGAAGAACCAGCAAGAAAGCTTGTTAGCGATCACTTCATTCCCAGGAGTTGTTATCATACGTAAGTTCCTTAATATTTTAATGAGCCCTCTTATACAAACTTAGTTTTATAAAGTTTTTGAACTTTGAGCTGGTCAAATTTTGTATTTTTCTTGGATTTTGTTATAAAAGCATATATATCGCTCCAAAAATGAATTACTGATTCGGTGGAGTCGTGTAACGCAAGATGTTAAAGGTACATCATCTTTACAATGGGAGAGGCCAAAGTCCAGCTGTGGACTTTTACAGGTTTTTGAAGAAGAATAAGAAGAAGGGAGAAAAAAAAATGTATTACTAAACAAAGTTTGAGCTTGTTTGAGGAATATTAGTATACTAGCTGTTACCCGCGGCTTCACCCGCATGGTCACTGGGAAATGAACTATCCATTGCTTTTTGAATTGAAAGAAAACTGAGTTTTATAGATTTGTCAGAGATGCAGCCATTAAAAGGAAACTGAGCAAAATTGATTCGTCAGCCTATTTAAATGCATGAAAATCCTAAATTATGATAATGATATGACTTTGATAAAACGAGAAAATAAATTGCCTGACATATTTTACATACATTCAGAAAACTTCGTATCGTGTATTGTTCAAAACATCACAGACATACCAAGATTTAGGTTACGAAGTTATATGTTATTCATTTAAACTTTGAAATTCTTATCAAAGTTGCAACGTGGAAAGACACGAGAAAATTCATTTCAAAGTTTTATAATGTTGTTTAATGTGTTGATGTTTCATTTTTCAAGACCTTTTTCTTCGACACTTAAAAATATAGGTACATATCATAATTTTTGTAAATTATGACTTGCCACTGTTAGCACCCACTGTCACTTACCACTGTTAGCATACAATCAAATCATATAGTGCACAGAAAAAATTTAGGGATCTTAAAATCCTTTTCATCCCTCGACCGGTTAATGTTAATACCCTTTTAACTATCCCTGATTCCATACATGCAGCAATAAGATCTCAAAATATATTCAAATGTGTAATATTAAACTATAATTATTAAGAACTTACTTACCCTCCTATAGCTAGATGTTTGTTCTGTATTGTGTTGTCCAAACCTCGTGTATTTAGTTGTGTTTTGTTTTTAGCCACATAGTCACTCCTTTCCCACCGAAACGCCTCAAGACTAGATGTGATAGTCAAAAGGCCGGACATTGGCAGAATTATTGTTTTATACCAAGGGCCATATTAAAGAAAGAAAAATCATTTTTTTTTTTTTGCGAGGATTTTTTTATTTATTCTCTAAAAAGGATAACATGAACAGAATCATATCACAATACCTTATAGCATTCTCACGTACCTGACAGGTTTTTTTTTCATATTGTGTATAGTTTATAGGTGTGTAATTTTCTACTCCATTTTTAATAAAAAGGTGATCACCTTTTTATTAAAAATGGAGTAGTATTTTTAATTAGTGAAAAACACCACTTACATAATCAAAAATATAAAATTAAAAAGAAAACAAAAACAGAAATAAAATAAAATGGTATCCGCTTATTTTGTTGACGCTGTATTCGAAAATTTTCAGCTGACACCTACGAGAATAACTAACAGAGAATCTAGACAGAGTTTATTTTTTATTGAAATAATTGATATTATGATGAAAACAAAAGCTCAAAAAAAGTTAAAACTGTCTCGGAAAAACAAAAAAAAAACATAAAATAATTACCATGTTATTTAATAGTTTCTGAAGTCGAGGCCTTAATTTTTAAATACACTATGCCTTAGCACCGACTCATCAGAAGCTATTAAATTATGTTGATAATAATTTTGTCTTCTAAGTTTTTCAGTCTGTTTTTATTTACTTTTAAGTTTGAAATTTAATTATGTGTCCCTTTTGATTGTGGATTATGCAATATCAGTTGCATTAATAACCTTAGCAACAGCCAGAGTAAGACATAAAAGAAGATGAAAAGGAAGGAGCAAGTAGCAAAAATATTTTATTATTATATATATTTTTTTCTTTACATATAAATAGCATAATCGTTCGAAAACTGATTGTGGGACTTAAGCTCCGTTGTTCGGTGGTTATTAGTCCTAGTAACAAAATTCCATTGTAATGAAGGTAACATAAAGTTGTATCTGTTTAAAAATAATCCAAATTTTAAACCAAACTATTAATATTCGAGTCATTAAGTAGAAGAAGTGGAATATTCATAAGTATTTTGCATGGCTGGAGTTTCAATTTTCATTTTCGTATTTACATTTTTATTGCATTAGAGCTCGCTGACTGGACATGACGGCTGTCGATCAAGTTCAATTATTCCTATTAATTTTTTATAAGTAAATGATAAATAGAAGTAATATTTTACATTTAAACACAAATATACGTGGTAGAGATGCACAACTATTTTGTATATGGCTATTACAGCTATAGTGATATGGTTGTAGCACAAATGGGTCGGCTCGGCTGGAGTAGGACCAGAATACCAGCGCAAAATAGCAGATTAATGCTGCTGTTTCGTATGGTGAGTGTAGAGAACCGGAGACCCTTTTTACTAGAAATGAGGCATTCTATTTCGGTCCTCAGAGGTGACAAAGCATCTGTATTTTGATTCGTAATTGAGAATAAATGTAGATGTGTATGGTCCACAGCATCCACTTGCCATCAGTTGGACTGTGCGCTCGTTGTCGGAGTGACACCTTTATTCTAAAAAAAATATCATAAAGAAAAAATACTACAACATTGCTGATATGATAAGGCTTTCTGTGACTTGTTATGTATAAATAAAAGTCTACCGGTATTTATTTATACATAAGCAAAACAATTGTCACTTTTTAAGGCAAAAAAGTCTTTAACGTTTTATTCAGCATAACCTTAAAGAGTAAAATTCTATTCAGAATCACCGAAATCATTGAGCACAATTTGAAATATTATTAATAATTTATCACGTGCTCAGGCGTATAGTAAAACATCGTAGAGGAAACTTGCTTTTCTAGGAACGTAAGTATGTTATGGGAACATGTAAATATGCGCGTGTATTTGTTTAAAAAAATCTATTCATGTTCCTCTAATAATAAGACGCCAAACTGTAAATACTTGACAATGCTCACGAAATTGTTCAGTGGGAAAAAAGAGAGGCTTGAAACAGCACACCTTTAGTAAAGCCCTGATTGAGCGCGCTTAATTAACCTAGTATTGATTTGCATAGAGCATAGCAAATCACTTTCATAATATAGTGTCGGTTGAACATCGAAATTCTTTAAAATATAAATTAACTTAAGTACATACATTAGTATATAGTGGATTAAAAGATATAGAGCATTATTATAAAATATATAGAGCATTATTAGAAATAATAAGCAATGTTATAAATATATAATATAGAAAAGTTATTTGAAATGCTATTTTACCACTGCCTAATGAAATTGAATGATAAATAAATAAAAATTACATAATGAAAAGAATATTGTTGTTGTTGACTATTGGACGGTAGACATCATAGAACTCTTTGGGATTGTCAGGAGTACCATAACTTAATACGTGGTAGAGCCACGCTGCGGCTATGTTATGGCTGTAACACGAATGGGTCGGCTCGACTGGAGTAGGACCACGCTCTCCCAGAATACCAGCGTAAAATATCAGCTTAAGGCTGCTGTGTTTCGTATAGTGAGTGTAGAAAAACGTAGACCCTTTTTGCTGGAAACGAGGCAGGAGATAATTATGTAGATGTCTATGAGCCGCAGCTTCTCAAAATCAAAATCAAAAATGCGATAATGATTACCCAATAGCGAACAATGAAGATGTAATTTTATAAAAAAATCACATTACCAGTGGCATAGCGTTCTCACGTATATTTATCCTATAAAAGTCTCTAGATCCTAACAGAATAAATGAAGACTAAAATTAATTACACAGTAAAGTGCTGACGTGAGACCTTGATCGTGGAAAAAGTTGCGAGTACAAATACGAGTTGAGTAGAGACTCAATCATTGGGTAACTTGAATCTGGCAAATCTACTAAGATCGTTCTCTAGTTGATGTGCACCTGTATTTGATTTGATGCAATTCCCACTGGATAATTTAATTTATTCAAGTAGTTCTCAAGGCTCACGTGGCATCCGTATCAGTGGCTTCAGGGTTTGGCATCTCTCCAAACACTAACTTAGCCCTAACTTCCTAATTGAAAGTTTGACACAGGCATTAATCGTAAACTTAGTCAAGTATAACTTAAAACTGGGACCCCCACAATTTATGTTATAAGCTAACTATTTTTGAATTTTATCTCCGTTCAAAAATTTTAAAATATTATTATTTTATTTTCCGGGATAATATAAAATAGGTTTAAACGCTCTAATACAAACTAGGTTATATTTTTTGATTATTGCACAAACTTTTTAGTTAATAGTGATTGTAATAGAAATAACAATGTAGAAGCGGTGTAAGAATACCCTCTAACCAATATCGTCCCGTGGGAGTCGTAAGAGGCGACAGAGCTAAACTAAAACAGGAGATAGGTAGCAGCATCTTCCTGACAACAGCTGAATAAAATAAAAAACTGCGGTTTCCAACCTGCCTGCCAAGCGTGGCAAATATTGCTGAATTCTCCCTATGAGGCAATCTACGGGAGAGGCCTATGTTCAGTAGTGGACTTAGGCTGTGTTAGATAGACAGTTAGTAATAGAAATAAAAATGTCCTCTAATTTCTGAGAAGGGTTTAAGCGAACGAAATAACTGATTTAATTTTAACTTGCCTTTCAATTGAATTTTCTCTAATGTCTTATCAAATCATTGCAATACTCTCTGGGACAACTTTCCACGACCATCATCATCAATTAAAACTACTACTAAATACTCTTACGAAAATAATATAATCAAAAATATATCACAGTAAACTTCTTCATTCAGCTCGTGTGTCTAAAAGAACTTTTGAAACATCTAGTACACTGATAAAAATCGAAACTGGTTTGCAAACAATAGCTTGTTTGTAAAATTACAAATCGTCGCAGGTGTGACTTGTTACACGGGGACGTAAAATGTGAAACAAAATAACATCATAACTTGCTCCAAGTTTAAAATGTTTGTTTGAAAATTTGTTTACGCACAATCGCGTGATTTATTCTAAATATGTCTAGCTGAAATCGCTGTAACACCGTTGTTGGACGTTTTATTCGTTTAACGAACAAGTTAATTTACCGTTACAGGTTACAGACTTTTAAATGCCCACTGGCGGACATAGGCCTCTCCCATAGATTTCCTCATAGGAGGGAAAAAAGTAAACTGTCATTCTAGGCAGGCGGATTGGCAACCGCAGTTTTATATTTTTAGTTGTTATTTGAAAGAAGCTGCTGCCCATCTCCTAGTTTGTTTCCCTCTTTCGCCTGTTATGATACCCACAGAATGATATGGGTTTAATATACAGGGTTATTTTGCAATAACCGGCCAAATTTGCAGAGAAGGTTCAGAATAAGTAATATAGGTAAATGGTGAAGAAAAATTAATTTAAAAAAAATCTCAAACATTCCGTCCTTTTTATTTTTTAAATTCAAAATGCGTGGTAATACATTATTTTAACTGATTGTCATTCAGAAATATCTAACGCCTACTACTTTACTACGCTCGCACACATAATATAACATTGACTTTTAAATCATTTAACCCTCCAAATCACACACGAGCTTTTTACGACTTTTATCGATCCACTGCTAGATGTGCATTTTCAAAAACACGAAGCTATCTTTGTAATTTGAAAGATTTGTCAAATTCACCACGCTGGGTTGGTTCATTAAGGTGTCATCATCATCATCATCATTATTACAGCTCTTCACAAGTCCACTGCTGAACATAGGCCTCCCCCAAGGAATGCCACAAAGCACGGTCCCGAGCCACCTGCATCCATTGACTTCCTGCATGTCTTACCAGCTCGTCACTCCATCTAGTGGGGACGCCCACACTTTCCTGCCGGTATACACGAGGCCGCTACTCGAGAACCTTTTCCCCCCATCGGTTGTCGGTTCTTCGAGCTATATGGCCGGCCCATTGCCACTTCAGCTTACTAATTCTTAGGGCTATGTCGGTAACTGGTTCTACTGCAGATATCCTCATTTTCATTAAGGTGTGAATATGTACGCACTGGTGGTACAGCTTCCCATCGCCAGACTGCTCAATTTAGGTTCGACAATTTAAAATAGATAAATCGCCTTTATTTTACATGATTTAAAACAGCATGGCGATTTTCACGGAGAATCGAAATAGTTTTAAGTTTTTATTTTACTATGTAAGCTTCACGTGGTAAGTCTATATTGTTCCATTATCTATTGTACTATTATTATTAAGGACTGTATTATTATTGGAATCTCAAAATATCTCCTTGTTGTGTTATAATGCGAGGACCGTGAAGTGTTTCGCTTGACTTAAAAGTTTATTAAGCTTTCCTTATTAAAAAATACACTCATATTCTTTCATTTAGTTCCTCAGGAAGAATCCCAGGGATCATACGAATCCATCGTCAATACAACGAGTGGTAAAAATACATAATCATAACTGCGATACTTTCACTACAAAATGGAGTAGTCAAGGACACTCCTCAGTGTGCACGACGGAGCGTGCCAATTATAATCGAGCAGCGTGTTTGAAATGCATTCCTAATATAAGTGTACGGTGCCAGGTCAAAGATTGTTTACAAATACGGAATCGACATTTGCAATTTAATGGTAAAAAAAAGACTGTTTAGTTCTAAGGGACCCGGGCTATCAGTTTCTTATTGCAACCAAAGATTTTGGTTTTTTATATAATAAAGGTGACAAACGAGCAAAAATTCCACCTGTTGTTAAGTGATGCTGTTGCCCATAGACATCTAAATTTTTATCTGAGATGGAATGCCTCGTTTCTAGTCTCTTCTCTACACTCACCATATGAAACAAAGCAGCATGAAGCTGCTATTTTACGATGGTATTGTGTGAAGGCGTGGTTCTACCCCGGTCGAGCCGACCCATTTGTGTTACAACCACAATGTAGCTGCAGCGTGGCTCTACCACATATAAAAAATTCACGAACACAAACGAATCCAGCTAGTTATTTTCAAGAACGCACGAATCGACGTATTCCTTGAATGAAAAATGTTTATACCGACCCCGTTGTGCAGACAAAATGAGCAAACATAATTCCGATAAGTTTGCACTGGTAAAACTAAAATACGCTAACTTGCAACAGATTTTTATTAAAGTAATTTTTTAAATATTATGAAAATATATAAAAGTCTCTGTTTACTTTTTAATATTGTTATAAATTGTGTTGTGTTATAGTTCAAATAAGATAAATAAAACAAAATAAATAACTAAAAGTATTTTTATACTTGTGGGTGTAGTTTGTATTCTACTGGTAGGTGTAGGCTTTTTAGATAATTAATAATCAAATTATAATAATTAATAAAAAAGATAATTATCTTAATTTAGTAAAATGCCTACAAAATATAAACAGGCGTTACTTTGCGGAAATCCATTATACATCTGCGCGATAAAATAAAATGATGTGTCTTACCTAGTTTGAAGAGCACCTCCCGCCCTCCCTCAATTGTGTGCACTATCCCCGTCACCACTAATCCCAGCACCACTACTCCCAACACCACTAAACTAGGAAAAACACACCGTCGTCGATAATACGACACGTGTTTTGCCTCCATACGAGGCATCCTCAGATGAAGTAGACTCTGCGGTTGCTCACCGTTAAGTGAGCGGCGAGCCAAAATAGCTGCTATTGATACATATTTAAAGATAAAGCAATTTTAAAAATAAAGTAGTTTTATTTTTAAATCGCTTGATAGTATGCTAGTAGCATATTATTTTAATCTATCAATATTCACGCTAATTTTTCTTGAGAAATAACGATTTTTCTTAGGTGGTAAATTAAGACTATTTAAAAATGTCCTTTCTACGAATACCCCCGCTTTCATCTTTGACCAGACTTCAAACCCTTCACAAATCAGTCGGTACTGTATCAGTACAAAGAAATACCTTTTAAACCGTTATTTATTTAGGTATTTCGGGATTTCGACGTGAGTTGCTGTGTTTATATCGGGGAAGAAATGTTCAGGCATAAAAGACAATTAATGTACATCGTCCGTGATTTATTTTGGTCGATTCAAAACTCGTATACATTAACGATGGGGGAGTTGTCGATTCTACTAAATTCCTACAAACGAGCTTGTTAGAAAGTTACTTAGCCGTCGATATATTAACATTTTTATTATTTACAAAAATTTTACAAATAAAGGCAGCATTGCTTACCTACTATGGTTTTATGGCATCTATTCTACAGTACGAGATTTTGCTCCAGGGTAACGCTAGCGAACTAAATAAAGTATTCATGGTACAAAAACAATGCATACGGGTAATATGCAACATGAGTCCAATGCAATTGTACGGAAAGCCCGTAAAGCCGTGATCGAAAGCGCCTGATCTCTCTCCGGTCGTGTTGGAATACCATGAGTACTAGAGAACAATTGAGTTCGCGTACACATTTGGGCACTTTATTTCAATCCTGCGCAGAGGCTAGTCTCCGTCGAGACTGGCCGCCGTGACCGAAATTTGGTCTGGAAGTTTTATATACAATATAAACCCAGGACATATAACTATGCAGTCAATGTTGCTAATGAAGACAAAAATATATTTCGCCTTGTATTTCACAGTAAATGGTGATTTCATTCATAAATATATTCACGGCCTGAGCAATGCAAATTTTCTCGTTACGATAGTACAGTAGGTACTATCTAATAGGTTTCAATCGAACGATATAATCATATAAATAACACATGGCTAACATAAAACGATCCATCCAGAGGCGTCTGTAAACTAACGCGTCCATAAATGATCCATGTTTACATCCACACAAAACAAACGGACTATTTATTCTTGTTCGAATAACTAGTACTTAGATTAAAGGAGACGATACCAAAGGAATGTGAGTACCCTATTCCCGGCGTCATGCATCAGCGAATCTGTGTTTCGCTTTGAGGGTGAGTGATAAATAGGTACAATTGTAGGCTATAGATAATCAATTTTAGACCTCAGGAGTGACATCGAATCTGTGGCCTCTATTGTTTAATGTTTTTTTGTTCCTTTATTTGTTGTAGGTACCCATAGGTTAGCGGATTGCATGACCACTTACCATTAAATGAAGTTATATCTCTAATATATAAAAATTAATGTTTGTTTGTTCGTATTTCATGCGCATGCATACCGTTCATCAGATTGCGGTAAAACTTATTGCTTGCAAATTTATTTGAAAGTTTAATATCATTCAATTTCAAGGAATTTACCTAATTAAACAATATTACTCTTCCAAATTTAAAACGATACTTCCACAATTATTTCTTCTGAGCAGCCACGCGGGACCAGCTAGTATTATATAAAATCTTCTTTTAAAATTACAATGAGTTGATCTAATATACACCATAAAATTATAATAATCAATAAAAGTTAGGTATATATTAAGCGTCAGGTCAGCGGTTAAGGACTCATACCATACACTTTGCCTATCACATTTGTAAAATCAGAAATGTTTAATTTAATATTCGACGAAGTTATTCGCTTTTGTTTTATTCAAAAATTTCTATTAAAATGGACACAGTACAAAAGAACTGCATTATTTTTGCTATATTAATAGCACTATAGTAGACCACTTTACGTATTGTCAGTGAAATTCAGCCGCATGTGCTTCCTATTAGCCAATTTTAAAATAGTTGGAAATTGCGGTTCAGAATTTTTGCACAACTTATTTTTTTTTAAATATTCTATTTCAGTTACTCTTTGTGGCTTTAGATTTCTTGTGGTAAAAAAAATAGTGGTGTACATAAAATTTTCTTTTTAATGTAAAAGCAACCAATGATTGTTAAACATGCCTATTAGAAACGCCTAAACATTTTAATGACCTGCACATAAGCCAGTTACTATGAAATTAAAATTTTCTCAGTGATGAAGAAACAAATTTTTTTACATTTTTTGTGTCAAATTGCTGTGTGGTAGCTAATGGAGAACAATGCTAGTTTTTCCCAGGGACTTGTGGCATAGAGCAAGGTTGCGTATTAGCTCTAAATCCCTTTGCTCTTTCTAATTTTCAGTAGTCATTTGTAAGAACTTGTAACCTTATACATCTTGCGGGACTGAAGGTGCGCACCAAAGGCTCTTGTATTTTTTTATAGAATAAGGGTGACAAACGAGCACACAGTCCACACAGTCTATTCTATTCTATTCTATTCCTGATGTTAAGTGTATGCTGTGGTCGATAGACATCTGTGGAGGTTGGTTTTGAAAAACATGTATTCCACTAGCACAAAATAAAACTTAGTACCAAAATCAAAGTGTATATGCCTTCTTTACCGAGTGACCTCGATATTCATTTGTGAGGTCAAAATTTCTTTTTGATTGAACCAATAATGCACAGTTCGATAATAGCGCTAGGTTTACGTCATTATGTCATTGATATTGCATGCCACTTGAGGCGCATCATTTTTAAGTCGCAACTCCTATTCAAAGAAGAGTCCACTGTTTTTTTTTATATATGGGAGAAAGGCCAAAATATAGTAATAAACTAGCGACCCGCCCCGGGTTTGCACAAATGTTTTCTGGATCTCGACAACAGCGTCATATACTGGGTCCAATTGGAAATCTTAACCATTCTCGAATCAATTTAATCACATGCACAAAATTTCATAAAAATCGGACCATCCGTTTAGGAGTTCAGTCAGATACACACGGACAGAAGAATTATATACATAAAGATATAGCAATACTGCATAAAAATTTAAACTCAAAGAAACAAATAAATATTTTGAAAAAGGAATAACATGGCTTCGATTCTAAATTTTTTTCCATTTAAAATTCCGAGTTAAGACATAGCTAATCAATAGCTAAGAAATAGCAGCTTATCGCGGCTGTGTTTCATATGGTGAGTGAAGAGAACCGAAGACCTTTTTTACTGGAAACGAGGCATTCCATCTTAGTCCTCATGGGTGACAACGCATCTGTATTTTGATTCGTAATCTAAGATAGATGTAGATGTCTATGGGCCACAGCAACCACTTACCATCAGGTGGACTGTGTGCTCGTTTGTTACCCTTATACTATAAAAAAAAACGATTACAGTTCAAAGTGGCTAGTTTAACAAAACAGAAATTTCAAAGGAAAATACCTAACATTAAACATTACTTAGTCAGTTGTGTTTAAGTTTATATCAAATTTGTTATGTGTCAATGTAATTCCAATTTCAATATAAACATATGTATATAAAAGTAGCTAGATGGCGATACCTATATTTTGAAACGCGATATCATATTGTTTCTGACTTGATAGATGTCCGCGACCATTTCTGAAATATATTGAGTTATACCTGAGTAAATGTGTTTATTCGTTTCATACCTTTCCTACCAACTGAGGTTACCCACTAATACAGTACGCAATTATACATTGTCTTTCGAATCGGATTTATGGTTAGAAGTTGACGCCGACGGGTTTTCGCTGCTGAGGATCTCTAGCTTCTGCCAACGGGAGATTTGTGAAACACTTCACGGGAGTTGGAGTGCTACCATCACGCCGCAAGTTGTGGTTGTGAACATCAGCGAGCAAGCAAACAGAGAATAAGGAATCAATCACTAGGCTACAGGCAGACTAAGGAAAGAACAGTGTGTTGAATAAGTATGGATTACAAATTGTGAGTACTCTGCATATTATTAAATAGTGTTTGAAAAAGTGAAATAGTAAGTTTTTCAGCAATAGACAGTGTTAGCTTAGGGCAGGGTGATCCAACTTTGTATGAGATCCTAGAAATTTGCATACAATCATAATTTTGTCTATGTGTGGGTTGGGCGTATAAAAATAAAGCGATAAAAAGATATCGCTGTTTATTTCCTTCGCGTTGCTTCAGATTGCCATTTTAAAATTAGATACAAAGATACATAATTCACCTAATAGGTTTCTTAGACTTGAGCCAAAATTACTCAAATTTGGCTTAAATAAAAAGTTTAAAAATTACAGAATACAAAGCTGTAATCTGTGGCATAGGGATTAAATAGTTTATAAAAAAGTGACGGCCTCGTCCGTTTAATCTAAACGCAATTATCTTTAGTCGGTGGAAATAAGTCTAAAAGACTTGTAAAATTTTAAAAAGTTATTCTAAGGACATATCATTGGTAAATTTGCATATTATATCAAAATACAACCTATAGAAAACAAATGGAAAGAGTTTACAAATAATCACTACGAAATAATTAAAGTAAATGCAACGGAAGATTGTGACTACTTAGAAGAAGATAAATATAGTGACGCTGAATAATTTTATTTAATGTTTAAAGCGGAATTACAAGAAGTGATGGACAACCAAAGAATTCAGTTATTTATTTCGAGTGACAGGAAGGATGATGGTTCAACGGAGAATCATAAGTCTTTCGTCAAGGTACCAAAAATAATGATACCCGTGTTTTCTGGCCACTATACTGAATGGATCACTTTTAGGGATTTGCTTGTTTCGCTTGTACATAACAACGATCAACAACGTACAAAAACTACATTATTTAAAGGGACAACTTTCCGGAGAAGCCGAACAACTGTTACATGATATTCCTATTACCAATGAGAAATATCAGCAATGTTGGACTTTGTTGGAACACAGATATAACAACAAATAATTTTTAGCGAATAATATTTTAAAGCAATTTTTCGGTCTAAAAAGTGTGTCAACTGAATCTGCCAGTGCCATAAAATATTTGTTAGATGGTACCACAAGTATGTTACAGTGTCTCAATAATATGGGGATTGATACTAAGTCATGGGATATCATTGTAATTTATATAGTAAGCATGAAATTGGACAATGAATCAAGGAAACAATGGCAAGCAAAGGTTAGTGAGTTGACTAGCTATTCAAATAATTTACCTAATTTTAGTCAATTCAGAGAGTTTCTAGAGCAATGTTTTCACTCTTTGGAGTTTTTAGATCCAAAGTGTTCAGCAACTAAGGTTAAATTTAACAGCTATACTAATAATAATAATTTAAAATCAGCCCATGTTGTTCAGTCTTTACATGTATCACAAATAGTGTGTTGCTTTTGTAAATGTGATCATCGAATTAGTAGTTAGTTGTAAGGATTTTATAAAATTAGATAGTACTACCAAACGTAACTTTGTCCAACAGAACAGGTTATGTTTTAACCGCCTCGCAAATAACCATTTAGCCAGACACTGTCGTACTACAGCTTCTTGCCATATTTGTAAAAGACGACATCATTCATTATTACATAGTAGTAGTAGTAGTGTTCCTCAGTCAACTGCTAACAAGGTAGCAGATGATAAGCCCACCATCCTACCATCCGCAAATACTGCGACTGCACATGTATCACAGGTCTCATATGAAATCGAAAAAGATGAGTCACCAGCAAAGAGTAGCTTTGTTTCAAGAGGCATTGGTACTTACTCTTTGCTACCTACAGGTTAGTAGACGCTAAGTCGGAAATTGGGTCAATTCATCAGTTGCGTGCTCTTCTTAATCCAGCATCTCATCTTTCCTTTGTAACCAAATCTACTGTTCAGTTACTAAAGTTACAAAAGAGATCAGTTTTGGAGAATCTATCTGGATTAGGAGGCAAACCATGCTAAGTCGCAAAACCAAAGGCTGAAATTCCACTATGTTCATCTCACAACTCTAATTTTGCAATTAAGGTAGACGCTTACATTGTGAAAAAATTGACGGGATTATTGCAACCAAGAGAAGTACTCGTACAACCAAGGCCAGTATTGGATGAAATCAAACTTGCAGATCCGGAATTTAACATTCCTAATAAAATCGATATTTTACTAGGATCAGATGTTTACTGCTATATACTGAAGGAAGGGTTAAAAAAATGTCCTTCAGGATCATTGATGGCCCAGGATGCGGTTTTTGGATGGGTACTAACCGGACATGAGCAGACGGAATCTACATCGGGTCATATGATAATGAACTTACTGTGTCTTGAAGTCTTGCAGTGGTATGCTTGAGTTTAGTTTTAATTTTATTAATTACCGGATCCCAAACAGGTGGTATTACCCAGCCTCCCTCTCTTTTGAAATTAGGATGTTTTTTAATTTCAATAGCTTTACGTATCATTCTTGGCGGGAACCGATGTTCTTTCGCGAGAATTTGTGGTTTATCAAATCTAATGTAATGGCGGGGGCCGTCTAGGCTATGATCGCAAACTGCAGACTTCCCTGAACGTTGGTGCTTCACGTCAGCTATGTGTTATTTTACGCGGGTTTTTATTGATCGTTTTGTTTGCCCTGTATAGGAGAGACCACATTCACAATCAAGCTTGTACAATCCTGTATCTTGTAGAGGAATATTGCACTTGACGGATGGTAAGAACTGACTAATCTTCTTAGGGGGCTTGAAGAATGTTCTAATAGAAGCTCGCTTCAAGATGTAGCCAATCTTGTCTGTGACACCTCTGAGATATGGTAGTACAGCAGGCACACGCTCGACTGTGGCTGGCTTCACTCGGTTATTTTGATGTAGGCGCGGGAACCGAAGCTTGTTTTCGTGCAGAACCTGCTTGACGTGCTGAAACTCGGCGGCCAGGTGTTTGCTATCACAGATCCCTCGTGCTCTCTGTAACAAAGATTTGCCCACTGTAGCAAACTGTGAAGGATGATGGTGTTTTCACCGTTTAAATATCGGTTTGTATGGGTTTTTTTTCTATACACAGTGTGACCTATGGTGTTGTTAGGATTTCGAATGACTAACACATCTAGGAAAGCTAAAGAATTATTTGCCTCTAACTCCATAGTAAATTGACTTTTAGAGTTTATGGAATTAAGATGTTCTAAAAATGCAGTTACTTTGTCTGATGGTAAAACTGTGAAAGTATCGTCTACGTTCCGCTTGTAAAACCTTGGAGTGACTGGTGCAATAAGCAGGGCTTTCTTCTCAAAGTCCTACATGAAAATATCGGCGACAATGGGAGATACCGGTGAGCCCATCGCAACACCATCTACTTGCTTGTCTCTTCCTTCCACAATAGATAGCCAGATGTAAGGCAATATCTGAATAATACTGCATATTCCGCTGGCATGTTGTTTTCCTCTAGTTTGCTAGTTACAATTGAGACGCAGTTTTCAACAGGTAGGCATGTAAATAGAGACTGAACATCAAAACGTTTGTATCAAATCAAAATTAAGTCGTGTTGTAGCTTACTGCGGACGATTCCTGAAAATTAATTATAAAAAAAACCAAAACATACTTACATCCTGAAAAAAGAAATAAACGGAGCGTTAGATAATGTCATAAAAATAACACAAGGAAAGTATTTTAATGAAATAACAGAAATAAATAAGGAAAAAGAGATGAATAAAAAATCAAGACTTACCGTATTTACTCCATTCATAGATTCACTCGGAATACTCCGAGTTGGCAGGACGGATTTGTAATACTCAACTTAATGAAAATGAAAAAAAAAAACCAATCTTGATTCCTTCCAAATCTCACTTGGCGAAGCTTCTTGTAGCTGATGCACATATTCGAACATTGCATGGGGGAGTCAAGCTAATGCTTATTTTTTTACATTTAAGCTATTGGATAATCGGGGCCAAAAATTTTGTTAAATTTCATATTCCAAAGTGTGTCACGTGCGTTCGATATAAACATTAATTTAAAGATCCATTGATGGGGCAACTACCAGCAGAAAGGGTTTCGCCAACTAGAAATTTTCTATTCAGTGGAGTAGATAACGCGGGGCCAATAAATATAAGAGTATCTAAGGGTAGGGGCCATTAGTCATACAAAGGATACATTTGTTTATTTGTCTGATCATCATCATCATTACAGCCCTTCACAAGTCCACTGCTGAACATAGGCCTCCCCCAAGGAATGCCACAAAGCACGGTCCTGAACCACCTGCATCCATCGACTTCCTGCATGTCTTACCAGGTCGTCATTCCATCTAGTGGGGGGACGTCCTACACACGTCGGTACGAGGTCGCCACTCGAGAACCTTTTTGTCCCATCGGTTGTCGGTTCTTCGAGCTATATGGCCGGCCCATTGCCACTTCAGCTTACTAATCCGTTGGCCTATGTCGGTTACTCTGGTTCTACTGCGGATATCCTCATTTCTAAGTTTATCACGCAGAGAAACTCTGAGCATAGCCCTCTCCATAGCTCGCTGAGCGACCTTGAGCGTCCTCGTATGGCCAGCAGTGAAGGACCACGTCTCAGATCCATAAGTCATCACTGGCAACACGCACTGTTTGTACAATCTCGTTTTCAGGTTTTGAGGTAAACCTGACGAGAAGATGTGTCGTAATTTCCCGAACGCCGCCCAGCCGAGTTGAATCCGTCGATTGACCTCTCGGTCGAAGTTGGACTTACCTAGTCGGAATATTTGTCCCAGGTAAACATACTCTTCAACAACTTCTAGCTTAATGCTCCCAACAACTATCGGCATAGGTGTGACATGGACATTAAACATGATCTTTGTTTTGTCCATGTTCATCTTAAGACCTATCCGTTGGGAGACACTATTGGGGTCATTGAGCATAGTGCTGAGGTCCTGCAGCGATTCTGCCATAAGGACTATATCGTAGGCAAATCGAAGGTGAGTGATGTACTCGCCATTGATGTTAATACCGTATCCTTTCCAGTCCAGTAGCTTGAAAACGTCTTCCAATGCAGTAGTGAAGAGTTTCAGGGATATAACGTCACCCTGTCTTACACCTCTCTGCAGTCAGATAAGTTTCGTACTCTGATTCTGTACTCGGATAGCCATCGTAGCCCTACTGTACAAACACTTTAGCACTTCGATATACCGACGGTCAACTTGGAACCGCTGAAGGGACTGTAGCACCGCCCAAATTTCGACGGAATCAAAGGCTTTCTCATAGTCCACATACGCAAGGCAAAGTGGCAGATTGTACTCTTCTGTCTTCTGTACATTTTGCCGAAGGGATGTATGTGTTCTATGGTACTAAAGCCTCTTCAGAAATCGGGTGTTCGGGAGGCTGGAAGTCGTCGAGTCTGCGTGCGAGACGATTCCTATGGAGTAGTCCCACCATGGAGGACGGAATTAAAGAGCTTCTGAAGGACTTCAAGTACCGGTTTTCCACCCGCTTTCAGAAGCTCCGCTGTAATTCTATCCTCACCTGGGGCGTTGCCGTTTTTAAAGTGCTGGAGAGCCATTCTAATCTCGCTCAGACTGACGTCCGAGATATCTTCGGAATAGTGTCGGATAAGACTCGCTCTTGGATCGTTACTCACACTTGCGTGTGGGTCCAATGATGACGTGTATAGCTGCCCATAGAACCTCTCAATCTCACTCAAAATCTCAGGTATCCCGGAAACGATGCTGCCACACTCGGTCTTCAGCTTTGACAGTTGGCTCTTTCTGGCAGACAGATATCTGGCAAAGACTTTGGAGCCTTGGTTCCTCTCGATCGCTTCTTCAATACAAGCTGTATTGAAGTTGTGTAAGTCCCACCGCATGCATTTGGAGATCTGTCTGTTCAGTTGCCTGTATGCTGTCAAATCTGTTGAAGACTGCAGCTTCATTTCCCGTCTAACAGCCATGAGATTAAGGCCAATAAATATAAGAGTATCTAAGGGTAGGGGCCATAAGTCGTACAAAGGATAAATTTGTTTATTTGTCTGCATGTCTACAAAAGCTGTTCATTTAGAAGCGGTAAGTGACTTATCATCACAGGGATTTTTAGCCGCTTTCAGAAGATTCACAGCAAGTCGTGGTCATTGTAGCGATAAATACAATGACAATGGTTCTAATTTCGTTAGTGCAGCACGAGATTTAAGGGTATTATTCGATAAGCAAAATTATTTTGTACCGGAAATATCTGACTGATTAGCCACAAATGGAACGCAGTGGCATTTCATGCCCCAAATTTTGGCGGGTTGCGGGGAGCGGGAATTAAGTCCGTGAAAGGACATTTGAACAAGATCATAGGCAACTCCACATTGACCTTCGGAGAAATAACTACTTTACTGTCTCACATCGAAGCCTGCCTAAATTCGAGACCAATATCATATATCCAAGATGAAGGCGAGGCAATACCCTTAACACCGGGACACTTCTTGGTAGGTGAGCCTCTTGTCTTGCCTCCTGATCTAAGATATGAATAATCTAAGATCAGTACATTAAGAAGATGGCCACTATGTCAACGCATGCTTCAAGATTTCTGGAAATTATAGTCGCAAGAACATTTAATGCACATGATGCATAGGTACAAATGGACAAATATAACTCCTGAACCGAAAGTGGGACAAATAGCTTTGGTAAAGGAAGATGGGCTACCACCCGCTAGGTGGCTTATGGGTAAGATCGTGGAAAAACACACTGGCGTGGACGGGGTTACGCGGGTTGTTACTTTAAAAATTATAAATTCGTTTATTAAGCGACCTGTTTCAAAAAATTGTATTTTGCCTATTACAGAGTGATTGACTTGTCTGTAATAATTTTTGTTTTCTTTTCTGTGTATATTTGATAGTTTTAAATATAAATATAAATGCTATCCAAAATATGTTTAAAATTGTCATAGAAATTAGTTATTTTTGTTGATAATAATTAAAAATTAAAAATTTTGTACAACCGACTTCAATATAAATTATTATGAATAACTCAAAAACTATCGGTCAGACCTTGAACAAATTTATATGGGACCACATGAGATGCACCAGTTTTCAAATGAAATAAAATCATGGAAATCGGTTTATCCCGAAAAAAAACACACAGTCGAATTGAGTACCGTCTCCTTTTTGAAGTCGCTAGAAAAGAAGTTTAATTTTAAAATGTAATGTATTAGATTTATAAAGTTCTTTGTATTTTTGTAATACATAAAATAAGTGAATATTATTTTCCACATAAATAAAAACGTAGCAATACCATTGCTAACATAATGTTAAGTTAGAGGTTTTCCTTATCATCGATACATGATATCGTTAAGGACTGTCGTCCTTGGTGGGTAATTATGTTTAAGTTTATATAAAATTTGTAATGTGTCAATGTAATTCCAATATCAATATAAACATATGTGTATAAAAGTAACTAGATGGCGATATCTATATGTTAAAACGCGATATCATATTGTTTCTGACTAGATAGATGTCCGCGACCATTTCTGAAATATATTGAGTTATACCTGAGTACATGTGTTTATTCGTTCCATACCTTTCCTACCAAATGAGGTTACCTACTAATACAGTACGCGATTATACAAGTTGGTCAGGAAATCCTAGTCACCAATGTTTCTATGGGCATGAGGGATAATTTATTATGCGCAGGTCTGTATCAAACGACAGAAATCTTTACAGTATCGTCACAAATCTCGGAGGAAGTTACGAAAATTTTATCCGATCAGATTTACTCGAGGTCACGCAAGAGTAAACACCAGTAGTATTAAATCAAAGCAATACTCTGGTGTAGGATGTGTTTCATCCTAATGTTTATGTAGTTCAAAATTAGAAATAGTTTACGTTTACAGACGACATGACCTTCTTTACTTTTATTAGCTACATTAAACAGAACTTTGGACAGACCGCAATTATGTAGAAAAAAAATGTCATCATCATAAGAGTAATAGCCCAGACATAAAAATACTCGCCTGAAGCTGCAGCAAGGTTCTCCAACATATTAGCGACCTATTTTTTGTATCACAGTCCACCTGATGGTAAGTGTCTAAGCTAAAATTGGTCAAAATAGAATTTTAGGAGATTTTCAATTCTTATTTTTTGAGTTTCAAATCTGGAACGCAATATTTATTTACCATGATCGTCAGCTGTCCTAACTCCACTTACGGGTACGAGGCTGCTACTTGAGAATCTTTCTTTACCATCGATTTTTAGTTATCCGAGCTATATGGCCGCCCCATTACCACTTCAGCTTACTGATAATTTGGGCTATGTCACTCTGGTTGTACTGTATCTATTTACGGATTCTATCGCGCAGAGAAAAATTTTAAAATATTTTTAATTTAAAAATTTTTTCACCAGCCAACAGTTTCTATCTAAACTTATTAAGAATATAATATAAAAATCAAAAAGTTTAATTGGAGCTTCAGTAAAAATCGTTTACAATTCACACTTTCATTTGAAGAGATTAACGAACACGAATTCATTTGTTGTAGAGGGCATGGGTGTGTCTATAAACGAGCGTATTGCATGTCTACAAATTTGATTGTGGTACTGTCCGTCCATCGTTAGAATCAAAAATAATAAGGTTATGTGTAATAATTCTAATTGTCAATTGCTTGACGTAACTTCCACTAAACGAATGAGTGGTTTTATTAGAAATGTGAAACTTATAGTTTTGTATTTTAAAAGTTATATTGTTATTTTTGTTACATTAAATTTTAAATAAAATTTTATTACCGTTATCAAAGTAAGATAATAGGCTAGCACTTGGATCCTAAAAGGTATTTAGTTTAATCCAATCTCCAATCTCCTCTCTCTATTATTATATTATATATAATTACGGTTTCAAAGTCATTTATTTCTCAAAATAATTAAAACATTCACTTACATGAGAGACTTACAATGCTATAAAGTTTATTCACATAATCCAGTAAACGTAAAACGTAATATGGTATTGTAATTCTAACACTTATTATGTCTATAATCTAATATACACCAGGTTTTTTTTCTTAAACTTATTTCATATTTGATATTCACACTATTATAACTTTTACAATGTACATTAGGCGTTATTATTTTGCTAATACAATATTATACTTCAAAAGTGGGTAAATATAACTGATGTAACGGAAAGACAGATCTACAGAATATTGTACTAGAATAATTACGTGAGCGTAGTTACTAAGTATTTATGGGAGAAATTGTTTTAATAGCTTTTAAAAAAGTTAATTGTTTTTGCCTCCTTTATTTGCTTTGGTACTCTTGTTGTACTCCCTCAAACATAATATTTTTTTCCCGTAATTTGTTCGCGGAGCACTTGGAATAACGTTTCTTGCGTTTCTTATAATAAATATCGTTTATGTACAAGTTAAAGGTTATTGGAATATGTATAATTTTACGTAAAATTTTAAATTTTAAAAGACAAGTATTATGTTTATAGTTTTGTGTTATATTAAGTATTTTTGTTTCTTTATATATTACACTTGTAGGCTTTGTAAAATCATAATTAAATAATGTTTTTAAAACTTTGTTTGGGGCAATTTGTATAGCTTCCAGGTTTGTCTTTGCAGCTGAACCCCATTCTTCAATTGAGTAATCTAAATGCGGCTTGATAAGTGAATTATATATAATGTGGCGAACATTATATGGAAGACAACCCGTAATACTTTGCAATAGTCCTGACAATGATGATAATTTACTGCGTATTTTTTCGAGATGTGGTTTTCATATCAAAGGTGAACGGCAGATTTTGTACCGCATACTTTTTTGTTGTTCTGTTATAGAATTTGTACCACATATTAAGGCAACTAAGCTATTTATTTTCATGTTAGTGTACTATTTTTAGAACTTCGGATTAATTAATAATATCAATAAAAATATTCAAATAAATTATATATATTATGTAAACACATATATTATACCTAAGACATAATTGTTGCATAAAATCATAATGGTTAACGATTTAATTATAGGAATGATTTTCGTGATCAATACTTTTTTGTTCATATGGCAATTATTTTTTATTGACAGGTAAAGAAAATCTGTCTTTCAGTTCATTTCAGTTCTTTGCTGTTGTTTTTGATTGTGGTTTATGACTATAATTACAAAAACATAGTAGGCAGTTAAGTTTCGGGAGCGGTGCTGAAGCTTTTTAAAAACTACAAATATGTCTCGATGACTTTTATTAACTATTACATTACAATAATGTATTAAAACTAAATCAGTGCAATACTGACTTCCTTAACTAAATGATTACATGACTACGATGAGTTCTATAATGAATCTTAATTTAAATGCAAGGGCTTTTATAGGATGGTCAAAACAAGTCCGTTGACTGAAAGTATGACGCCTTGGTTTGACCAGCAATAACAATTATACAGTGGAGTCAGCGTCTTCTGTAACGTTACACTTCATAACGTTTTTTCAGTAATCCAATATCAAAAGCTTAATCGGCACAATTCGTGGTCAACATGTTATTGTAAAATTATGGCTACTCGCAATTATCATGTTTACGAGTAATCTAATATCAAAAGTTTAGTCAGGACAATTTGGGATCAACAGGCTATAAGGCTATTTCCAGACTGCATAACTAGGTATTGTTTTATTTACCAACACTCAAAACCACATCAGAACTTCATCGTTATCAAACTGTTGCAGTCCGCTGCTGGATATATGTAGGTATCTCCTAATGCATCCGGCTGAGTAGGTACGATCCTCATCTCAATCTACCTACTTAATGGCAAGTAAAACTCTACAAAAATAGCGACAAGCAATCTAGAACATTTACTTTATCACCAAAACAATGTTTATGTGCCTATATGTGTAGTAGTGTATTTACATTGGTACACTAGTCCATAACCTTAAAAATTAAAACTGGTTATAACTTTTACGTCCCAAGTTCTAAAAATCTAATAATTAAAAAAGTGCTTCTCTATCCCACTGACTATCAATTAAAACAAAAAATATCCCAAAACACGAAATCTTATTATCTAATTTTATCAGGATCTGTTTTATCACATGATTTATATATAGCACTGATTTTTGCAATTTTTAGAGTCTGGAAAGATGCCGTCTTTAAGGCAAAAATTGATGGCATTAGATAAATTACAAATTATTAGGTTTTAATACATTTTATAATTTTAGTGAACATACCAGAATGACCTACATTTATATTTTAAATAAACCACGGCTTCGAAATAGTTATCTTCTTTTCTTATCTTTGTGATCACCACCAGCTAGTTAATACAGCAAATGACACTAATTAATAATCATAAATATGAAACTGGACTCAATTGATCTCAGGTTTCATCTTATCGTTTTTCTTTCTTTCTCTTTCTATTTCTCTTTCTTTGATAGGGCTTCTCGTTTCGGTTGTTTAGTAAATCTACTGGGGTTTCTACCTAGATGAAAAGTTTATAACTTTTCTTTCTTTTTAAACCTCGAGCTGGTAAAAACAAATCACCAAAATCAGTCACAAAATCACTAATACATCTAAGGACCATGCTTGTTCATGCATTTGTTTTGGCCATCTTCGATTATTCACATCATCAGTTGTTACCGCAGTCGATCTGATAGTAAACGAATATTGTCGTCCATAGTAATCTACATTAGTGAAGACGGCTTATAATAAATTACAAATTAAAAAACACCTCTAACAGTTATTAATTATACACCATTAAAACACTTGTCTCTAGCGAAATTCGAACCGTCAGAGCTGAGCTAAACAATTAGCCATTGAACTACCGAGTCGTATTCACCCGCGTCCTAAACAAAGTGAGTGAGAAGACATTATTATTATTATATTATATGACAGCATGACGGCGGCGTCGTCGTACGCTGGTACAGAAAAAATTGTAAACAAAACGTGCACCAATCCGCCCCACCGCCCCACTACTAGACTTGTTTTGCGACAGAAATAAAACGACCGCGCGGTGACGGAGCGGGCAGTCTTGGCTCTGGCGTGACTCGGTGCACTGGTTGTACCAAGCTAGCTTATCCTTATTATCTTAATATAGACGCTCACGGATAATTAATTTGAAATTAATTATTATCATTAATTGTAAAAATGCCCTGGTGCAATTTATAATTAATAAAACTAAATATCATCTTGTAATCCCTGATTTCTTATTCAGCATGGCCGACCCCTTCTCCTACATCAGAAGTGGGATACGATCCACCCCCACTCTATTATGTCTTGGCACAACCACCAATGTCTTTCTTCTCTGTAATGGAAACCATGTTTAAAAAAATGGCTGATAGCATAAACACTACTTGAAAAAAGAGTGTAAGAAAAAAAATGGTTCTTACTGTCATAGCTGGGCTTTTGCCGGTCCAATGATATGGCTACAAGGAATAGTGACTTCGGACTAGCATAAACGGTACTAAAAAAAAAGGAGAAAATAGAAAAAATAATGATTCTGTTAAAAAAGTTTTGAAGGGCATATTGCCGGACCAAAACTGATTAGTGTTGCAGGGTTCAAAGGAACCAGTCCAATACTAATTGCCTGAAGGATCGACATAGACCGGACCAGAGCTGATTGTTAATATCTGCAAGGTCATTATAGACCGGACCAGAACATATTGCTGAATGTGTAAAAATTTATGATTTTTGTCAGGATAATCGAGCGATGCTTATTGTTTCAGAACTCGATTTCACGATTCTGTCGCTGCGTACGAGGACTTTTAATAACTCGACAACAATACTACCTATCAGGTTCAGATTTTATAATTTTCTCTTTTTGCACTAAACCATCATATAATACGGTGAATATGGTTCATTTTGGTTAATAAACTATAGACTTTGTTAATAAATTGATAAAAGCATCACCTATCGTATACTAACATAACTTTGAATCATGATCTTCACAAATAGCATTTACATGTGTTTTAAATAAAATGACTTCAATCTTTCAAGTCGTACAGAAGTTACACGATCACTAATAGACGCTCCAACGATTAATAGGACTACACATTGTTTGTCCGGAAGAATACAGTATCATGTCAAAGTTTGGCACTAACTGACTTAATAATACAGTTCGACTAAAAAAAGTACGTTCTACCTTTTAAATTAGGTCGAAAATTGCTTTCACCTTGAATGAACCAATCACGAAAGTTGCATCTATATCCCTCTCGCTCTTTCTGTTTCGCTAGAAAAAGGAAGAACGACACGTTCAGTGTTGCTCCTGTCCTTGAACTAGTTTGACCCGTATTGTTATTCGAAACAGAGTATTATCTATTAATGATACATAGATTCGGTTTTACCCCAAGAAGAAAAGTGTATTATTGTGATTTCTTGCTGTATTTTTCTTTAAGTAAGTATTTTATTTTCCAAATCCTATTTAGAACAGAGTTATAACACGAAAATTAACCTGTATTCTTCACTATAACGTAACGCTTAGTGTACCCCGCATTTAAATGAACAAAGTATTATTTTGAGTTGTGCCTATGATCTATTAAAAGTTTTGTGTATTTTTTTGTTTGCTACTTTATTCACCATAAGTTGTATCTTATTCAAGTATTATTACAAAATGTGTCTGTGTTCATTTGAATTTTAGTTGATGTTAATGTATCAAAGGTAAAAACTACGATGTTCTGTTTACAACTATTTAATTTAGATAGCAGTTTGTCTAATTCTGACTATGATCTTCAGTTTCATATATTCTTTATTTCAGAATGATACTACAGAAAATGTCATCAAATAACCGTCAATATAATTTGAACTCATCCGAAAATCTTGATACTAGCTTAGATGAACAAGGCCCTGGCTACATCGAATGTTTAGAAAATGTTGATTTCGCATGCGAATGTGATCCAAATGGTAAGAATAGTTATTTTTTTTATAATAGGTATTAATAACTTTAACTAGTAGTTTTGCCGTTTTGCTCAATATCGAACACAAGAAGGCGTTGTATTTTATCCGGATCTATTCAGCCATTCTGACGTTAATAAGTAATACCTAAACATCCTAACTTTTACATTTATAATATTATTAAAATAATCATTATTTTTCTTTTGATCAAAGTACGAGTAACATGAGGAACCAAAAATATTAGTAATTTAAGTATTGCAATGACACGTTTTTCTAGTTGTTCCGCTATGCCGCACTTATCAAGTTCATTGTTTTATTTATTTTCCTTATTACAAAAAATGTACAAACCAATTTGATTGAAAATATAAATGCTCCAGATCATAGTATTCCAGCATCCAGTGCTATTGAAAATTGTTTGAAAAATGATGCAAATGTTACTGATATTAATGGTGAGAATATATTTGAATGATTTTTTAATAAGAATCTATATTTTCATCATTTAAATTTTTATTTTTATTTTAGGCATATCTAACACTGAAGATCTAAGTGAAGCCGATAAAAGTGATGGACCCGATTTCGATTCAGATGACAGCGTTAAAGATCCGAACTTTAGACATAGATCAGCGTCAATATCATCAACGGATTCAAGTTCATCTTCCAGCTCCAGCTCCTCCAATTCCAGTTCATCATCATCAGCTTCTAGTACACGCTCACATTCCGCCCACCGCGAAAACATTCCACCTGCATTACACGTCTCTAGCATCGAAATCATTCCACCTGCAGACTCTCAGGTTGAAAACTTAGATTTGAACAAAACACTCACACGTAAACGACAACGAAATATTAACGACTGGAAATCGGAAGTCGCGAAACGTTTAAGAAACAGGTCAAAGCTACACATCAAAAAAACTAAAAAAAGTCATTCCAGCCAGAAAAGTAGGGCCACCATGTGGTGAGAAGTGTCATCTAAAATGTTCTGCAAATGTGTCAGAACAATAAAGACAGAACATCTTTCATGAATATTACAATTTGGGCAACATAACGATGCAGAGACAATTCATTATAAACAGCACTACTACAATTAATCCGAAATATAAATACACAAATGCGGCAAATCCTAGGCAGAGCAACAATGCATTTTATTTTTCGGTTCAAAATAATAAAGTACGTGTTTGTAAAACGTTCTTTAAATCCACACTTGCCATAAATGATCGCGTAATAAGGACTGCCTTTGAAAAGCGTATACCTACAATGAGTAACGTTGTAGCCGTAGATGGTAGAGGAAAGCATGGAAATCATGCCAAAATACCGAATATTATTAAATCCGAAATAAGGGAGCACATACAATCTATTCCGACTATGGACAGCCATTACTGTCGCAGTAATACTAATAAGCTTTATATTGATGGCAGTAAAACATTGATTGATCTCCACAGAGATTACGTTAAGTTATGTCAGACTGAATATAAGCCATATGGTAACTATGTTTTGTATAGTCATATATTTAATAATGAGTTTAATATTACCTTTTATTCACCTAAAAAAGATAGGTGTGATACTTGTGAGGCTTTCATGAATGCTACCGGGGAAGAAAAACAACGTCTTAAAGTTGAGTATGATACACATTTAGTTGAAAAAGATCTATTGAGAGCCGAGAAGGAACAAGACAAATTGAAAGGGAGCAGTGTGGTAGTTGCTGTCTATGATTTACAAGCACCAATGCCTTGTCCAAGGGGGACGTAAGTAACTTTTATTACATATCTAAAGTAAATGTTTTAAATTTTACAATAACTGATTTGAAAACAAAAGATGTTTATTGTAATGTATGGCACGAAGGGCATGGCAATCGTGGTGTGAATGAGATTGCAACTTGCGTGTGGAATTATCTTAACCAAATTGACACAAATGCTGAGCAATTAGTTGATGTAATATTCTACAGTGATAATTGCTGCGGGCAGCAGAAAAACCGTTTCATGATTTCAATGTACATCTTAGCAGTAAATAGATTTCAAAATATTCGTTCTATTACTCACAAATTCCTAATTAAGGGACACACCCAAAATGAGGGTGATAATTGCCATTCTCTAATTGAAAGAAAAATTAAAAAGTCCCTTCGTTCCACTACGATTTATACACCTGATCAGTATTTTACTTTAATTAGAACTGCTAAATCTAACGGTAAACCATTCGCAGTTAATGAATTAACCTACGACAGCTTTTACGATTTTAAAGAAGTGTCACCAAAGATTGGAAAAAACTTTTCCAAAAATATTCTGAATCAATCTGTAAAAATGAATGATTTCAGTATTATTTATGTGTCTAAATCAGACCCTGGATCTTTTTTTTACAAAACATCTTACTCTGACACCTCCTATAAGCAAATAAAAGTAGCAGGTCCACTCAGCATTCAAAACGACTTGATGTCACCGAATTTACCTGCAGCTTATTCTGAGAGGATTAAAATTACAAGTAAAAGAAACAGGGCTGTTGAAATTAGTTGAAAAACATAATTCTAAATACTATGAAGATTTTTATCAAAATTTATAAGTAACTTTTATCAAATTAATACAAATTAATCCTCATAGTACCTACTCATGGTTTCACTTATTCAATAAGGTATCACTTATTTATTTATAATAACATTCTTAAGTATGTACTATGAGGACTTTTTTCTGATTTCATTGAGGTTTTTTTTTTGTTTAATTAGTACTTAAATGTGTTTTTTTTCTCAACTAATTATTTCATAATTAGTATGTTTTTTCAGAAAGTTGTTGTTCTTCAAATATTTTGTTCAATACTCTGTTATTTACCAGGTTACACTTTGCTTGCAAAGCGTAAAGTTCCTATTAAGTTAATGTAAGTAATACTAACTTTTAACATTTTTGAGATTTTTATTTTTGTTTTTACTTTGTTAAATAATGATACTGACTAGTTCAATAAGTACCTTGTGATTTTTGTTTTGGTACAAAGACTAGAATTTAGATATAGACTAGAATAATACCTTAAGATTGTTATTTATTAGATTTTTATAAGTCAAGATTGATGCTAAGGCCTTTTTGCAATAAATAAGTGAGAATTGATTTAATTTTTTTTGTTTTTTTCATCACTTTATTCGCATTTAAAAATATATAAATACTGTTTTCTTTTTAAACTAAACATCTTGAAGAAAAGTAAAATTCAAAAGAATACAGTCACAAGTGGTAAAAAGTAAATAATTTAATAAATAATGGTAAATAGAGTAATGTCTTTAGAGATAATTATAGAGTACATACTAATACATATTAATAATAAAAAATAATCTGTTTATCTTATGGATATACCACAATATTTTTAGTTAAAAACTTTAATCGCTTCTCCTGAAAAAGTACGTTTTTAGAGTTAATACAGTATTCTTGCGGGCAAGCGACATATTATCAAACATATAACAAAAACCCTGTGGTTCCCAAAACTAGAACATAAAAAATTACATTAAATTTAAATAAATATTTATTTGTAAGTTTTCTGAAGTAAAGTTATTTCTATATGTTTGAATGGTGATTCTGATAACGCACATAACGGGAATCACAGTGTTTTTGTTACATATTGTATATGGACGGACGTATTTGCGTATGCAATTATATCATATGTATTATTATGTAATTTTGTTTTATTTTTTAATTAAATCAATTTCAAAACTTGTGATATTGGCTAGGGCAGCTGGCTCTAAGTACGCTCTTTGTTTCCTCACTTAAGTTTAAAGCTCTGAGATAAAGAATTTTTTGTACTAAATATTTCTACCTGTGATTTTTCTTCAGTTAAAGAATTCAGAAAAGAATCCCTAATTGCTTAGCAAATACGGGCTCAGGAGGAAGTAGACACTTCGTGTGCCTAAATTTATTTAACTACTACTTAAGCTTGCAAGAAAAACTAAAAAGGTCTTTGTACGTTAGTAAAAAAAATTTAACCACTAAAAATATTTTAATTAAAAATAAACTTATATAACGCGCATGGATGATGACTCTAGTAAGAATATTAGGACATAGTCGTGAAATTATTGTATTGACATCGGTTTTATGATTTTTTTTTTAAATATAAATGAGGTAACAAACGAATTTAGTCTACCTGATGGTAAATGGCTATTGCAGCTCATGAACAAACATGCAACAAACTTTATAAAAAGAGGCTACAAATGCGTCCTTACCTGAGAATTAGGATGAAATGCATCACAGACTGCCATTATACTAAATATCTTCTCTACTGTTATTTGAGTGCAGAAATAGGTGGAGGGAGGTATCTACCACGACGGTGTTCTAGGCAGAAAATAAGTCCTTACTTCACAAAAACGATCTGTTCATAATATGTCTCGAAACATTCAGATTATTCACATATCTAACAGCTTGTTATCATGATATGCATACGTGGTTAAGCTACACTGCGGTGGATTATGACCGTAGCACGTAAGTAAGCAAGTGAAGTGTGTACTCATTTGTTCTTCTTAATTCTATAAAAAAACTGAATAGTGATAACCAATGAATTCCAACTTCAAAGTATATATTATTCAATCTAAAAATCACTATATTTAGATGAGACTCTCGTGGTATACTAGAAATTATATCATAATATGCTGTTATGTTTCCTAAGGTGTGTAACGCGTTCCATTTTAGTCCTCGAGGGTGACAACTCATCTGCATTTTGAAATGCAGCTCTGAATTTGAATTTGAAATTTAATCTGCTCTTCAAGAAAATTCATTTTAAGGGTACCAACTCACAATACATCATTTTTTAATAAATCTTTTACCGTCTAGTCTATTAAGCTCTGGAATGCCCTACCCTTGCATATACGTGATGCACAAACTATTGTAATATTTAAGTGACTATTTAAAGAGCATTACTTGTCTCAATCGTTGGGACACCATTAGGATAAGTTATGTGATTATGTATTTATTGTAACTATCAGCTTTATATAATTGTTTGAGGAATTTTGTAATTTATATATATATATATATATATTTGGGAAGATATGCAAGTTTTATATATATATATATATATATATATATATATATATATATATATATATATATATATATATATATATATATATGTGTGTGTGTGTATATTATATGTTCTTCTTTATCTTTTATTGTGTATTAGTAATTTGTATTAGTTATTTTATTGCATGTATTGTCTATATATCGCATGTATTGATATTATATTATGTATATTTATATTGCACCACCTACAATGAATACTATGTTTTATTCCTTTACACGTTTGGTTGCCTGGAAGAGATCGCGATGTAGCGATAAGGCCGCCAAATTGTACATATAATCTGCTTTTTTTATGTTATCTGTATATTTGTTTGTGGTGTACAATAAAGTATATTCATTCATTCATTTTGATTATGATATAGAAATGTAGATTTTTATATAGAAATATCTCCAATTATATTTATGTAAATTATTATGTAAGATTTGAATATACTCGTATTTCTACGAGAACGTTAATGTTGCTTTTGAATAATTTATTAACATTAAATCATTTTATAGGCTATTTTACACGAGAACATAATATTATATTACCTAGGAAATTGTTTCGTACTTCATTACGATCAGTTTTACTATAAGCGAACCAGTGGTGAAACAGGGGTTAGAGTACGGTACTTTTTTACTATTCTTAGCCAGCGCTTAACTACAATCCCACTTTTTTATAGGATAGGGTGACAAACGAGCACACAGTCCACCTGATGGTAAGTGGTTGCTGTGACCCATAGAAATCTACATCTATCTTCAATAAATAATCAAAATTCAGATACGTTGTCACCCGTGAGGACTAAGATGAATTGCCTCTTTTCTAGTAAAAAGGTTCTCCGGTTCTCTACACTCACCATACGAAACACAGCAGTGTTAAGCTGCTATTTGACGCTGGTATTCTGTGAGAGCGTGGTCCTTCCCCGGTCGAGCCGACCCATTCGTGCAACAACTATACTTTATACTATATATTATTAATTTAGCTATTAATTTAGCTGCAGAATGGCTCTACCACGTATAAACCTGATGGTAAGTGAAGCGCACTGACTTAACATAAGCCTATTCACTCTTGCCTTGAAGTAAACCACACTGTAATCGGATGGAAAGACAGATGCTGGCAACTTATTCCACTCCTCTGCTGTACGCATGACGAACGATGAAGCAAACTGTTTGTCAGCAACGAAAGGGTAGAGACTCGCCGGACGTCTAGTTGTCTGATGGTGGAAGGAGAGGGAGGAATTAAGTAATGCAATTCCTGCGTACACTCTCCAAAATGCATCTTGTACAAAACCGAAAGGCTGGCTACTTTGCGCCTGTGTTCGAGGTTGGTATGATTGGCTTTAAACTTTCGTATTAAATTAAAGATTCTAGTCACCAATAAGCCTCTTATCACACGTTTCTATTGAGTTCAAAGCTGCATGGTGGCATTTTGCCGCACCAGCCCAATATATGGAAGAAATTATTTCTCCATTATTGACCTGACTAGCGCTTTATATAGAGTAAGCAGTTGTCCCGGCGTGAAGTACCGCCGCACCTTTACAAGGAATCCTAGCTTCCTTGCAGCTGCTTTGGCCTTGATTCAATTAACTGCCCGAAGTTCAGGATTGATTGAGGATATCTCAACCCCCAACAACTGAAGGCAGTTGGTGTATTCCAGTTGATTGGGGTAGGTTTTAGAGGCCAGAATTTTGAGAAGAAAAGTTAGCTTTACAGTTTGCCTTAATTTTTATATAATGCCTGTAAATATCATAAAAAATGAACTGAAAAATCACTAACTGAATGTTTTTTAAAATGCACAAATGAATATTAAGCAGTTCTAAAAATAGAGAAAAATCTGCAATCTCTTGCCAAGGGTATGAAAGATCAAAGCATTGAAAAACAAAAATTATAATTTTACAGAGATACCGTCAGTAAATGATTAGGATTTTAAACTTGTAAAATAGACTAGTATATTATTTATTCAATGTAGATCGTTACTAATAATTATTGAAAGTCAGTAATTTATTTTACCACGGAAAATACCTCTGTTCTGGCAAGAACGAGTAATAAATTTTACAATAATATACATATATTTATATGAATAATTGTAATAGAACCAACATGGTTGCAATAACCTCATTCCTAGAGATTTTTTAATTCATGTATTCTTTAATATAATAACCATTTTTGAACAGGTTTTGTATATTCAAACATTTTTAAACTTGTTGATTGACAAACCCTAAACTTCTTCAGGGATTTTGTTGTTAAAGCAAAACATTTTGTACATTGTTCCATAAATTATATATATAAACACATCAACAGAATCTAGGGACATTTCATATTTCATATTTTATCTAAAAAACATTTCGTATTTTTTTGTTTTAAACAAAATGTAAATTATTTTAATCGCCGTAGAAAATTGGTATGATAAAAAAACTTCATTTCTTCTTATAAAACTATTAATTTTAATTAAAGTTGAAAAAATATTATAAAATCTAATTACTAATAATCAGTTTAAACACCTTTACATTAATTACACATCGACATCGATTGTAGTGTATGAGGTCCCATGTTCTTTGCAAGTGTTCGTAAAGTTGTTGTTCCGTCATCAAATTTCGCGGGAAATCTCTCAAAGCTTTTCGTTGTAACATGTCCCAGGTATTTTTGCTAAGATTTAAGTCGGGTGACATCATCGTTGGAGCCAAACGCAAGTGTGAGTAACGATCCAAGAGCAAGTCTTATCCGACAATATTCCGATGATATTCTGGCGTCAGTCTGAGCAAGATTAGAATGGCTCTCCAGCACCTTAAAAACGGCAAATCCCCAGGCGAGGATGGAATTACAGCGGAGCTTCTAAAAGCGGGTGGAAAACCGGTACATGAAGTCCTTCAGAAGCTCTTTAATTCCGTCCTCCATAGTGGTATTACACCGGATGCGTGGAGCAAAAGTGTGGTCGTCTGGTTCTTCAAGAAAGGCGACAACGCTCCCTGAAGAACTACAGACCGATTTCCCTTCTGAGCCGTGTCTACGTGCTGTTTTCGAGAGTCATTACTAATCGTCTCGCACGCAGACTCGACGACTTCCAGCCTCCCGAACAAGCTGGTTTCCGAAAAGGCTTTACCACAATAGGCCACATACATACCCTTCAGCAAATTGTACAAAAGACCGAGGAGTACAATTTTCCACTATGTCTTGCGTATGCGAACTATGAGAAAGCCTTTGATTCCGTCGAAATTTGGGCGGTGCTGCAGTCCTTTAGCGGTGCCAAGTTGACCGTTGGTATATCGAAGTGCTGAAATGTTTGTACAGTAGGGTTACGATGGTTATCCGAGTACGAAACCTATCCAACTGCAGAGAGGTGTAAGATAGGGTTACGTTATATCCCTGAAACTCTTCACCGCTGCATTGGAAGACGTTTTCAAGCTACTGGACTGGAAAGGATACGGTATTAACATCAATGGCGAGTACATTACACACCTTCGATTTGCCGACGATATAGTCCTTATGGCAGAATCGCTGGAGGACTTAAGCACTAGTTGTTGGAAGCACTAAGCTCGAAGTTGTTGACGAGTATGTTTACCTGGGACAAATAGTCCGACTAGGTAAGTCCAACTTCGACCGAGAGGTCAATCGACGGATTCAACTCGGATGAGCAACGTTCGGGAAATTATGACACATCTTCTTGTCGGGTATACCTCAAAACTTGAAAACGAGATTGTACAACCAGTGCGTGTTTCCAGTGATGACCTATGGATCTGAGACGTGGTCCTTCACTGCTGGCCGTATGAGGAAGCTCAAGGTCGCTCAGCGAGCTATGGAGAGGGATATGCTCGGGGTTTCTCTGCGTGATAAACTTAGAAATGAGGATATCCGCAGTAGAACCAGAGTTACCGACATAGCCCAACGGATTAGTAAGCTGAAGTGGCAATGGGCCGGCCATATAGCTCGAAGGACCGATAACCGATGGGAAAAAAGGTTTTCAAGTGGATGCCTCCTACCGGTAGGCGAAGTGTAGGGCGACCCCCCACTAGATGGAGTGATGACCTGGTAAGACATGCAGGAAGTCAATGCATGCAAGTGGCTCAGGACCGTGCTTTGTGAAGGACTGTAATGATGATGATGATCAAGTCGGTTGACTGTGCAGGCTAATCCATAACTTGAATATCGTAGTTTCGGAGAGCGGCCGACACCAGCCGCGCCGTATGGGAAGGAGCATTAGTAAGAAATTCCTGGCCCATTTGGATTCTGTGTGGGACAACGACAGGCTCTACTACCTCCTCGTGGTATTTTTGTGCAGTCATGCTGCCTGGGATCCAAACGAGCCCACACCATGATTGTCCCGCCTTGGTATGAGTGGACCTCCTGAGGGTGCTATAGACGGGTAACTCTCCCTGGAGTTTTCTAAACGCGTGTTCTTCGTGAATCCCAAACCGGGACTCATCGGTGAACAGCACCGAAGACCATTGTTGGTCACTCCATGGTAAATGCTTCAGAGCCCACGAAAGCCGCCGACCGCAATTGCCACGTCGCAATGCTGGAACACTTCGAGCATAAAGACCAACTTCATGAGACCTCCTTCGCACGGTTTGGTCGCTTACCAGCACCTGGTGGTCCTCCACTCCAGGAAGACCACCAGGTGCTGGTAAGCGTTTGTAGAAATTGCATCGCTGTGATATTGGGTTGTCTTCTGGCGGTCATTTGGAGAAATCGATCCTGTCTCTGCGTAGTAGCACGATATCTACCCGTGTTGCGTTCAGCCACATCCCCAGTACTGCGATAACGTGACCACAACCTTGATATCACGTTTTGGCTGGTGTATAGGGCCTCAACATTGACGCGTTGAATAGCACCATTTTCTAACATGCCCACGGCTCGTAACATTTCATCTCGACTCAAATGACAACGTGAGATGACTTAAAGCTCACAGGGTACGTTAAATAAAAAAAATAAAAAACAATCTAATCCCTTTTTATTAATTAATATCAGTACAACAATTTTAATTTTTCTTGATGTAACGAATTACTAACAATTTTGCCGCCGTAATTTGTTTTTTCTTTTGTTTTGTTTTTATTTACATTTAAAAAAATTAAAATATAATAAATGAGGTTTCAATCTTTATATAAACATTTTATGGAAACTAAGAAGATTTTAAACTATAAAGTAGTAAATAATTTACGATTAAGGTATCCCTAGATTCTGTTGGTGTGTGTATATATAAAGCATATAGCTTTATATATTACACCTCTTCCTGGCTACAGTTGCGACCATTGTGACATCGAGGCAGAGAACGTTATGAATCTCCGGCCGGTACTTTTGAACTTACGAAGACGTGACCTGGCAACATATATCGCATGCACGCTGATGACTAACGAGAAGATCACGGCGCTGGAAGAAAAAAACAAAAATTGCGTAGAGATATTATAGAATTATCTGAGGTCTAAAGACGGGAGAAGGAAACTCAGAGAATACATAGCTCCTACATGTCATCGTAAGTGTGAGTAATGATCCAAGTGTAAGTTTAATCTGCCAATATTGTACCGAATATCAAAGAGTAAAATCGACCACTTTGTCTTACGTGTTAAGTATTATGAATGTCTTTGATTCCATCAAAATTTGAGCACTGCTACAGTCCTTTTAGCAATGTCAATTTCAATGTCGTTATGTCGTTAAGTCATTTTTCAGTAAGGCTAAGATAAAATACTTATACAAAACCTATCTAACTACAGATGGGTGTAAGACCCACCTCGGCTGCAGCGGCAGGCGGAAAGGGCAACCCTCTCGCCGCAGCCCACCGACACTCATCCGTAGTGGGCTCACCAAACCCACTCGGTGTGGTCACCTCGGGCCGGCCCTATACCACAGGCCAGCCAAGGGGTTCCTCTTTGTTCACCGCGGGTGACCAAGCCACGGCTACTAAGCCCCCCCGCCACGACAATGTAATGACATATACGTAATGAAGATACTCGCAATGGAACCAGAGTAATCAACAAAGCCCAACCGATCATTAAGAAGAAGTGGCAATGAGCCGGCCATATGGCTTTAAACCGATACCTGATGAAGAAAGCATCTCGAGTGGCAGCTTCGTACTGGTAAGCTAAGTGTAGGATAGCCATCAGCAGTTCAACATGCAGTGAGGACCTTGTAAGACGAGCAGGAAGTCGTTGGATGCAGTTGGTCCAGGACCGTGTTTCGTGACATTCCTTGGGAAAGACCTATGTTGAGTAGTGGATTTTTGAAGAGATTTTATGCTGATGATGGTAATGATATAACTTTCCTCATAGTGATATTCAAAGCAGTGTGGATGTGACTCTTAATAACAAAAGTCAGTTGATGCTTTGTAGGAATAGATACATTTATGTTACCAGATGAATGGACATATTTAATGTTTAACCAAAAATTGACTTGTAATACAAATTGAAGTGTCCGTCGCAACAGGAGCCTGTAATTTCACACGACACTGCTCAAAGGTCCCTTTTTATAAGAGGAGGCTAGATATTACGTAATAGTCAAAAGATTTTATGTTTCGAGTAGATTCTAGTCATCGTTGTTCAGACAAATTTGTGTAATATTGAGATACACACAAAAGTATTGTATACTTTGGGTATCTAAAAAAAAACTATAAAAAAAGATTTTGTTATTATTATTTCAATTTATAACTAGTGGATATATACGTACCGATGCCCATAAACCCTCCCATCGACATCGAATTCAATGCAAAGTCTAATTCGAAGCCGTTCGTTCAATCGTGATTGAAGAACAAACATCCAAATGAAAAAGTTCTAAACCTATATCTATATATCATATTCTAGACACACATGCAATAAAAATGTAAATTGCAGGTGTCGTTTGTACATTGACCTATCAACTTATTTAAAAATAGTACAATAGTTAACGCAAAACGGCGGTTTGTGTTTTTCTTTCATGTAGAGTTGTACAGTTGTTGTTGTTGTAGAGTTTTTACATATTTTATCCTACTTTACCGCCGGGAAAAACCATTGATTAGGATCTATCCTACCAACAACTAATGAGACTCAAGCAAAAAAATTGAGAAAAACGGCCAGAATTGATCTACGGAAAAGCAGTGGTCTTTCATCATGATAACGCCAGACCACACAAATCTTTGACCACTAAGCAATAATTGAGAGAGCTTGGTTGGGAAGTTTTAATGCATCTAACATATAGTCCTGACCTTGCACCCTCAGATTTTCACCTGTTTCGGTCTCTTCAAATTTTTTGGGTAGTATAAGGTTAAGATCAAGAGAGTATTGTCAAAACTACTTGTCGCATTTTTTTGATCAAAAATCCCAAGATTTCTACAGCAATGAGATTATGTCACCACCTACAAGATGGCAACAAGTTATCGAATAAAATGGTAAATATATATTATAATTAAATGTAATTAAACTTTGAAAAAAAAAATGTCCTTAATTTGTATATAAAATACGAAGAAACTTTTTCCCGACCTTTTATAAAGATAGTCAAGAATATTCTTGACATAGGGTTAATTTCAAAATTTACTTTAACTGACAAATTAATAACACCCTAAAAATAAACATGATTCATAATTTTAAGGATCAAGAAGTGTTTTAAAAATTCTTGGTGTAAAATAACAATTTACAACGCGCTGGTTTGAAATGGGCTAGAGACGGCTGATCCACAAAATAGTCATGCGAGGATGATCTCGATTGTATAGACATTGCCCTTAATTAAGGTGACACGTGTTATTTTCTATTGCTTGTATTAACACGCCTTTGCTATTTGTCAACTCCTTTATATAAAATCAATTATTTTAAGCTACTTTGAAGAAAAGTCTCCCTGGGTTTCCTGCAGGTTATTTTCAAGGTAGGGGATTTTCCAAACCAGAAGTTAAAATATCTTTCAATTTTTCATCTATATTTAATAAACAATATTAAAACAAAATTCTAATTTTCCAGAAGGACCTCGACATTTTATGGAACAGACTTATATTTGGATAAGTTTCCACTTCAAATGATTTCTTGCGAATATTTACCGATTTCCTTTCAATCACTTGACTTTATTTGAAACATGTTGTATATAATTTCAGGTTTCTTAAGGATAGGAGTGTCGAAGTTTCAATCAACAAATGTTTGCTCAATTTTTTGATTTCAATTGGATATGATTTGTGTGATTGAATGACTTACGAGTACGTTGGTTAAAATATCATTGCATTTATCATTTTTAAACTGATTTTACTTAATTTAAGCAAGAGTTTGACTACGATTCCACCTGTATTCCAATTGTAAATCGTTAACTTTAGCGAAGTCAGTCGAAAACAAATTAATCTGTTTGACAACACACTTCAGTAACTACTGTTGTATGTGGTTCGTCTTTACAGATTGTAAGATGAAGATTAAAATCACTAAATTAATAGAAAAGAATATCCTTAGAAATATACTCAATTTTTTTTTATTACGTTAGGCAAACTTATGTACACCTGGGTTCGAGTCTGGCAAGAGAGGCTAATCAAAGAGTCACCAGTAAGTCACTTAAAACACGTTTCAGCCCAATGATGTTAGATTATAATTTGCAGTACTAGCTCATATTTGGCAACTGTACTTAAACATAATTGCACCTTGTAATTTCTCTGTAATGTTAGCTATTTGCATGTACTACAGCGGCAACCTGCCACCTGTCATTCAATTTTATTGCGGCTGCTTCAGCCTTGGACTCAAAGCACAAAGTTTAGAGTAAGCTGCTTTTTACGGTGAATTGACGAGATATATTAATTGCGGCCCATAGTTTAGGTTTAGCTAGAATAGTTGAACCATATACATAAATCTAAATAAAAATACATTCTATAAAAGTCCCATTGCTGGTCACAGGTCTTCTCTTATTCCAAGAGGATTATGGTGCTTACTAGAGCACCTTATTTTAGACATGCAGGTATCCCACGATGTTCTTCTAAGCTGTGATACAAGATATTATGAATAGCTTAAAAGCTAAAGCGCTCGACATTCAAATCATTATGGTTACACCGAAAATTACTTAAAAATAAATCTTTTTGCACACCTCGAACACTAAACGTTGTAGTTGGGCTTTATTGTATTGTCAAGGTCACGTCACTCGCTCACATTAAATGGAGTTTATTATTCTTATACCATTCTAACACGTAAAGAATAGTAAGAGGAAACACTAATGAATAAGCCTGATGCTTTTACCACATAAGTAAAGAAACCGTTCTTTAGTCATGTGCTTTCACTACATAAGTTTTACAATACTTATATACAAGAACGTCCAATGAAAAGTTTTATTTTCGCCGTCCTTTAGGCCGTCACATATATTCGGAATTCTAGTTGGGTATTCCGTTTCGGAATTCCCATTCGGGATTCCGTAAATACATCACATACATATGTTTAAAGCCGTTAGAAATAACAAGGCTCAGTTAAGAGACGCTAGCCATTAAGTCTAGACATTCTGCCAGCGACTAATGACGATGATTTTCTAATTGCAATTCCATTGTTACTGCATCGTTGTTACTGGTTGCCCCCGTTACACCCTAAGATTGCAATATAGTCAATATTATATAAAAAGATCTATCTATCCAGAATTTTTTTTTTCAATATGGATGTCTATAAACTCTTTCGACGAATTATTAAACAAAATAAGATAAAATATTACAAAAAAGATACACATATAAGGTTTTTTTTTTTTTTTATAGGACAAGGGTGACAAACGAGCACACAGTCCACCTGATGGTAAGTGGTTGCTGAGGCCCATAGACATCTACATCTCTCCTCGCTTGCGAATCAAAATGCAGATGCGTTGTCAGCCTTAAGGACTAAGATGGAATGCCTCTTTTCCAGTAAAAAGGGTCTCCGGTTCTCTACACTCACCATACGAAACACAGCAGCATTAACCTGCTATTTTACGCTGGTATTCTGTGAGAGCGTGGTCCTTCCCCGGTCGAGCCGACCCATTCGTGCTACAACTATACCAATATAAATACTAATATAGCTGCAGCATGGCTCTACCACGTATATACGATATGTAAAACATACATAAACACACCTACTCGCTTCGGTCGTGCGACGCATGCTGGGTGCGTTCCGTACGGAATTTACGAATGTTTGTTGCGACTCATAAAAATCTATGGAAGACTTGCGTTCCGAATGGCTTTTTTCCGTACAGAATTCAGAACTGTGCGTTCGGAATTCCGTACGGAAAAAGTGGTCATGCGGAATTTCTAGCCAAGTGTGTAGTTAGTAAAAAATAGCATCTTGCCAAAAGTTTTTATTCACTGTATGAACCATTCCTTATTGAATTCATCTTTATTGTTTATGAGATAAAAACGAAAGTTTATGAACTTTAAAGTATAAGTTTCTAAATCTGCCAGTAATGACATAATTACTATAAAATACAGGTAGAAATAACATCCTGTTTTGTTAACGTGAGGTATCCAGGTGTGCCTTCTTGTTTTACTGAATATATTTTGGAAATATTTTCAAAGAGTTCTTATTTTTAAGGTACTTCATAAACATTTTATGCTGGATTCTTTATACACATTCTTTATATCGGCTATAAAAGACGAACAAAGTGTGTAAAATACAATGTATCTAAAGATGCTTTGCTTACAATCCTGCTGGTTCAATCGCGTTAGATGCGGTTTTCAACATTTTATATAAGATTGACCTATATTTGGTTTGTAAGTATGTATGAATATGTATGTGTGTGTTTATGCATTTGAACTTTATAATTCAGTTCAGTTCGGTTCAAGTCGGTACAAGTCTTTATGCTCAGTCCTAGACGCCTCGATGTGTTCAATATTAATGCAACACAAATGAATGATTTTGTAACTAAAAGGAAGGAATAGGCGTTAGTGTGTCTGTCCTTACTATCAACTTTCCGCAAATTGTATTATTGTATGTTCGATTTTTTTTGTTAAAAAACTAGAGAATCTATTGTAGTAAAAATTAACTTATCTGCCTCATTAATTTAGTGGTTGTGACCGCAATAGCTGAACATGAACATGTGGTCCCGAGGTCGGAATTGGAGTCGCGCCTAAATCAGTCTTCTTGTATTTCTGACAATAAATTCTCAGTAGCAGCCTGGAGGCAAGAAGTTGGTGATATTTCACCCCGTAAAACCCCGTAAATTTTCGTAATTATATATACTGAGAGGCCAAAGTTAATATACTCGTATTTATTTCTTTAAATTTTCCGCTTAAGACTTCCTTCGGACATATGTTATAAATTGCTCTAATGGGTCTCTTCTGCAAAACAAAGATAGTTTTTATGTCAGTTGCATTACCCTATAGCAATATTCCATATGGCATTATGCTATGGAAATAACTAAAATAAATTAATCCAGCTATTTCAACACATGTAAGGCCAATATATATTTTTACAGCATATGCTGCAGAACTAAGTTTGCTGGCTAGTTTAGATAATTTACAATTTATTTATATTTGATAATTAACAATTTCATTGGTGCCGGCGGGGTTCGATCCCCGCCGGCACCAATGAAATTAAAATAATCCCAATGAAATTGTTAATTGCAATTTTAAGTGTTTATTTACCACGTGCTCGGCGGTGAAGGAAAACATCGTGAGGAAATCTGCATGTCTGTGAAATAAAAAAAAATATTTCGAAGACATGTGAAGTTCGCCAAGACGCATTGGGGCAGCGCGGCGGACATTTCCTTGCCCTAAAACCCTCTCAGAAATGAGAGGAGGCCTGTGCCCAGCAGTAGGACGTATATAGGCTGTAACTTAACTTTTTTTTTTAGATATATGAAGGCCCCAATAAGCTTCGCGTCAACTGTTCCGAGAAAAACAGTGGATTCAATAAGACTCAGCTCCTTCCCATTTGAAATTTACTAATACACGTAGGCTTAGAGAAAACTATCTAAATCTAAAATTTATTCAAGTTGCTCGGAAAAAAGAAAACAACAAATGAAAAGAACTGTCGCATATAACCGTTTAATTTCCCCGAAGAAAAATTGCGATCAAATAATCAAAACAAGTACTTTCAATAACATTAATATTCTCCGAAGTCAAATATTTTTTATAACTTTAATATTTTTTATAATAATATATTTCTCGTGTATTTTATCAAGATCAAAGAATAACATATTGACGTAATTAATTCTAGAGTCCTTCATGTTAACTTGTGTGATGAATTAATATTGCGTCGTATCGCGTTGCCTAATTTAATGTTCTCTTGTATCTTGAGCGTTCGTTTATTACAATACGCTGTACATTTTCAGGACTTTATTTAGATTTATTAATTTATAAGTTTAACTATATTTATGCTATTTTATAACTTATACTGAGAGTTTACCAATTTTGGTTATGCGCTGGTGACTGCACCTCAACTGCTTTACTTGAAATCACTGATAACTTTTCTAATTCTTTTAACACTTTCCCATTTTAGGTTTGCTCTCGCAGCCTTAGAGTGGTACTCTTCCTATCTCACGGATATTAGCAGTCTATCCATGTAGGGAAATAGTCATCTCAGTGGTTTGACATAGTTTCTAACGAACCGCAAGGCGTTTGTTTTTCCTTTTTTGTTACCTCAGTTTTCATTAATTATATGACCTTAATATTTGTTGTTTATACACGTTCGTACTGTATGCCGACACTTTACAATTAAACGTATAATCTGATATTGAATACGTTCATAATGCGATTGACAAATTAATGCCAACCTTATCTGTTTGATTGACCTTATTGATTGATTTAACTCAAAAAGTCGTTATTAATGGTAAAGGTTCCTCCGGATCAGTAGTATCAATGGGCGTTCCTCAGGGCTCGATTCTTGGCCCATTCCTGTTCTTAGTCTATATTAATGACTAACCTTATCTTGTAGGGGACAATCACGATATAGTATTATTTGCTGATGATACCTCTTTAATTTTCAAACTCAAAAAATAAGCATTATTTACATTGTCAAAATTATATATCGAAATTAGTACATTGGTTTAACGCCAACAATTTGCTTTTAAATGGCAATAAGACAAAATGTATTAAATTTACAATACCTAATGTTAAACATTCAAATACCAATGTGCTCTTAAATGGGGGAGGAGTTGAGTCTTGTGGATACCACTGTTTTTCTTGGTATTACTATTGACGCGAAGCTTCAATGGGGTCCCCATATATCTAAATTAGCAAGCAGACTTAGTTCTGCAGCATATGCTGTAAGAAAGATTAGAAGTCTCACCAATGTTGAGACAGCTAGATTAGTTTATTTTAGTTACTTTCATAGCGTAATGTCTTATGGAATTTTGCTATGGGGTAATGCGACTGACATCGAAGCTATATTTGTTTTGCAAAAGAGAGTCGTACGGGCGATTTATAACTTGAAATTTTAATGAGTCCTTAAGAGAAAAATTTAAATAAATAAACATATTAATTTTGGCATCGCAATATATTTATGAAAATGTAATGTTGATAAGAAAAAAGATGTTCATACTTTAATCACTAGCAACAAACATAAGCTTGTAATACCAGTTAATAGACTCCACAGAATTTGTAATTCATTTATGGGGCAATGTATACGCTTTTTTAACAAAATTCCAGAAAATGTACAAATTTGTCAATAAATAAGTTTAAATGTTTTATTAAAGAAAAATTGTACAAAAACGGTTATTATAATATCAAAGAATACATAAGTGAAAAAAACCCCTGGGAATGTGATCGCCACCATGCTGGTTCTATTAAAACTCATTTAGAATTTGTACAAAAAAAAAAAAACAAAATTATTGTAAAGTGACATATGTTTAAAAAAAGTGCCGCTGTGTTTCTTGTTGATTCTTCCCAGGACAGAGGTATTTTCCGAACCAGTGGTAAATAAAAAAATTACTTTCAATAAGTAAGAGAAAAAAGTAAAGTTACAGCCTATATACGTCCCACTGCTGGGCACAGGCCTCCACTCATCATCTATATTGAATAAAAATTATTCTATTCTATTCTATTCTATTCTATTATTATTATATTCTATTATATTCTATTCTATTGGTTTTTGCACTTAGGTGTATCAGTCAATCCCATCAAATAATTTTTTTGTAGGAAATTCAAGATTGCTTGCTGGAATCGATTCCGTTAGGTCATCTCTACTTCATATTGTTCTATTAAATTGTAGGTTCCCAAAGTGGTCCAGGTCCAGGGGTCCATAGGAGACCACACGGGGATCCACGTAGACGTGAAAAGAAAACAGGGGTTCACAATTTGTAAGTGGGGGTCCACGAAAAATTTTCTGGTTTTCATAATAAATCACCATTCACTAGGTAGGTACTCAACAATATTCGAGACTCAGTTCAAACACAGAATTGAATAGAACAATAGATAATAGTAAAAGTGTACACCACATATCGATATTTGCAAAGTGCCGCCCGTGCGCTCGCTCGTCCGGGATGCTTGTTTAAACCTGCAAAGGGATGAAATGCGACTTGCGCTGTGCTTGCAATCTACATTAGTATAAATACGAATGCCAAGAACAAAACGTTACTCATTTGTTTCCGGGATTTTGAACATAAAAGTGTGACTGTGAGTGAATCGATGTTTGCAGTGCCGGAAAAAGTAAGTATCCGCCTAGTTGTTGTACGTATTTTAATTGTATATTGTAATTTATCAATCATATTATATTTGTTTTACTATTTGAGTGTAGTAGATAGTTATGTAGTAAAAATTAAATACTAGAGATTATTCAAAACTTCTATAAAAGAACAAAAAGCCAGGGAGGATTAAATTTGATGTACCTAGGTACTTTTTTGTTTAAAAATATTTCTTTACGCTACGACGGCGATTCATTAAAAGGGCGGTGTTTCCGCGGGCATTTTGTTTTTTTTTTTTATTGCAATAATTCTATTTTGCTGTGTTATAATAGCCATATTCTGGTAAAATTGCCTCAAAAACAAACGTTTTTTTACAGGTCACAACTGATACGGAAAATGGCTGCATCTAAGAAGAAATGTCGACAGTACAGTGTTGATTATTTAAAATTTGGTTTTCTTCCATCAACGGCAGACAAACAATTGGCTATGTGTCTTTTATGCAACAAAGTTCTGAGCAATGACTCTATGTAAACATCGAACCTCGAAGACCATCTAAGAAGGTGTCATCCTGAAAAAATGGGTAAAGATCTGAAGTATTTTCAAACATTGAAGGAAAAGTATGAAAAGAGACCTACCGTAAATAGTATGTTTGCTTTAACGTCTCAAAGTAACGATGATGGCTTGCGGGCATCTTACAATATTTTGTTGCTTATAGCGAAATCTGGAAAACCGCACACCATCGGAGAAGAGTTAATTTACCCCCTATTGAAGAGGTTTTAAAAACTGTTCTGCACAAACCTCCATTTGACGTACTCAAAAGAATTCCTTTAAGTAACAACACTGTACATTGACGTATTGCTGAAATAAGCTCTGATATAGAAGCTTTTTGTGTAATTATCTGCAAACCACTCATTATTCTATTCAATTGGACGAGTCTACTTTGCCTGGTAATGAAGCATTATTATTGGTATATGTTCGATTTGTTATGGACGAAGAAATCCATGAAGAGCTGCTATTCGTAAAAACTTTGAAGTCGGACACTAAAGGCGAATCGATATTTAATGTCCTGAGTGATTTTTTTACAGAAAAATCTATTCCATTTACAAAAATTATTTCGGTGGCAGCAGATGGAGCCCCTGCCATGTTCGGGCGATATCGTGGGTTTATAAGCCATCTTAAAAGAATAATACCAGGACTAATTGCAATTCACTGTGTCATCCACCGACAACACCTTGTAGCGAAAAATTTTAGTGATAGATCCAATCGCTTTAATTTGTGATTAACGCAGTTAATAAAATAAGAATCAATGCTTTGAATACCCGTTTATTTGCACTATTGTGCGATGAAAATGATGAAGATTTCCAACAACTGCTCTTACATACTGAAGTACGCTGGTTGTCCAAAGGTGCATGCTTATCGAGATTTTACTCACTTTTCGAATCAGTGATAGAGTTTCTGGAAACTAAAGCACCAGATTTAAAAGAAAATCTGATCAAATATAAAGCGGACATTGCGTACTTAACAGATTTGTTCAAAAAATTCAATGACGTTAACTTGCAGTTATAAGGGGACAGCCTTAATTTAATAAAAACAAAGGGTGTAATTTCGGCTTTTATTGGTAAATTGAAATTAATGAAGCAAAATATTAGTCGGCGCGAATTTTCCCAGTTTCCGCACTTGTTACATATAGAATGTCTTGATGAGGATATTCAGACATACGCTCAACATTTAAATACCCTGCATGATGACTTCAAAAATAGATGTGAAGATATTCTGACGATGGAAATAACACCATGGATCATAACCCCATTTAATGAACCGGAAGAGGCGAATGTGGTATTACAATTGGAGCTACTTGAGCTCAGCACCAACGAGGAACTGAAGGTGAAATTTAAAAAAGGCTATCAAACATTTTGGCTGCAGGCAGAAATCCCCGAAAAATATCCTGGGCTGTGGGAAATTACGAGAAAATTTTTGATAGCGTTTCCATATCTTGTCGAAAGAAGTTTTAGTGCCGTTACCAACCTGTTAACAAAAAAAAGGAGCAGATTGAACATCACAGAAAGGGGAGATTTGAGATTAATTCTTACAAAACTGAAGCCAAATATTGATAATGTACTTGAGTACATGCGTCTCATTAAAAGTATGACTATTTTTTATTTTGTTGATTTACATTTCAGAGTTCATTATTTATATTTTGTAAATTGTTGATTGTTTGTAATAATAAATGTTTATAATTATGTATAACCACAAGTATTATTTTAATAAATAGGACACAAGAAAATGTGCAACTTTTTTTTTAACACCCCTAATTTAGGGTGATATTTTTTAGGAGTTTTGGGAATACAGTAGAAATGTAGTAGCAGGGGGTCTACTGAAAATAGTAAAACTTTGAAAGTGGTCCACGAGAAAAAAAGTTTGGGAAATAATGTATTAAATAGTATTTTGTGCCTATATTATAATGACTGCTTGAAAAAATCTTGGCTTGTGTTATAGTTCTGCTACTTTACGATCTCTATATCGCTTAATACACACTTGCCTCTCTTGTGCAATTAATATTCTAAAATGATTAATTATGCTGATGTATTTAAAAATTATAGATTGCACATAATCTACCATATAGTGGCGGTGTAAAATTATCTAATATCCCATATCATCCCATGGGTGGTGTAGGCGACAGAGGGATACAAACCAGGAGATGGACAGCAGTGTCTACCTAATAACAACCAGGAAACAAAAACAGCAGTGGACTTCGATAGACTGAAATGAATGGACGAATGTAACCTATTAAATGAAACTAATTTTACGGATTTTATCGCTCTATCGGGACTGTCCCTCCGTGACCATGGGTGCTGCATGGCACACAAAACGTCTGGAATTAAAAAGATTAAATTAATCGCGGTAAAATCTGTAAAATTTTATCTCGATAAATACGACCATGTATCTTCTTTTCGTGCTCAGCTAAATTGGCTGCCTATCCGTCAGCGCAGATATGTTAGAATACTCTGCACCCTTTTCACAATTATGAACGATACATGTGCTCCCGAGCATCTGAAATCCAAATTTCAATACCTGGGAGATTCTCATAATCGTTCTCTCCGTTCTTCGGCTAATCTTAAATTGCTCACTCCTTTACACCGTACTGGTTATTTATCTCACTCTTTCGCCCTCACGGCCATCAGACTCTGGAACGACATACGACATATATGATGATTCTGTTCGCAAGCAGGCCGGGCCATTCCCTTATCAGCAACTCGGGGACGCGCTCGGTTGGTGCTTAGCCTTGTTCTCCGTACCCATTTATAGAGTTTAGAGAACTCCGAGTGTACTATGCTACTACTATCACTGGTTACTAGCTGCTATAATCAGCTGCTATGTTGCTAGCTACTAGTCACTATGTTCTATGTTCAGCTACTACTTGGTTCTGCTACTAGTCACTTCAGCTACTACAATGTTACTGGGCCCCGAGGCGCTTAGGTAGACTTCAAGCTTTACTTACAGTGAGCCGCTTGCCATTGTCTGTTTTACCTCTTTATTATTCAATATTTTCACTATAAAATTGTCTTAAATTACATTTACTTACGCTAATGTACTATACATTGTTAAATCGGTAATTTAGTTGTCTATTGGCACACCATAAAGGTTTCTTAATATATTAACAATGTAAAAAGTTATTAACAAAAATATCCCAAATTTTCACAATATTTGGGTACATTAATTCTTTAATTTTACTATAAGAAGGAAATAAGTTTCTTCACGCTATATATTCTTTTATTTCCTTAATCTATAAACATTAATCTAATTCAATACCATGTTTAAAATTCTTCTAGAGTATAAAAATTATTTCCATCATTTTCGGGTCTAAATATATTGCGTAATATTTGAGCTATAACGTGTCGCGCTCTGATTGGTCGACTTTTTGTTTGTACAAATAAGAGTTATTTTCTTAACTATTAAAAAACGATGCTCTACGTTATACTATCATACTAAGGGTTGTAAACATGTTGTAAAATTACACTATTGCACCTTTCACTTAGTTTTGTCACTAATACTTTTCCTATAATTACACATTTAATATTGTTTTTAATCACTTTATTTTTAAACACTTTTTGCCGTCTCGAACATACTTTAAGACCCGTTTTAAATGTTTCCAATGTATCTCATTAAAGCAATTATTATATTGACTAAGGAAACTAATAGCATTAGTTATATCTGGTCTAGTTAATTACTATCTAGTGACTCACATCTGGCTTTTTACCCATCCATTATTCAAATGGAGTTTTGTGATGAAGACCTGCAGCCGGAGATCTGTTTTTAAGATACACTGCAGTATGTACTGCCTCTGGCCACAACCTTTTCTCAAATTGGGCATCAAATAGAAGATATCTAGTTTTCTCTACAATGGACCTATTATATCTCTCACAAACTCCATTCTGCTCAGGGATATATGGATTTGTCTTCTAATTTATAATACCATACTACTTTAAATAATTCTCCGTAACTGCCGAACAAAATTCACCACCATTGTCAGTTCTCAAAATCTTGATTTTTGTTGACTTCTTATTTTCTACTAAGTTTTTGAAATGCTTTAAGCAGGTGAATGTCTCATCTTTAGACTTGAGAAAATATACAAAACGACTGTAGTCGTCTACGAACAACAGAAAGTATCTGGCGGTACCAAGTGACTTGGTTTCCATAGGCCCACAAAGGTCTGCATTTTTTTAAAATAGAAATATGGTGACAAACGAGCACGCAGTCCACCTGATGGTAAGTGGTTGCTGTGGCCCATAGACATCTACATCTATCCTCGCTTGTGAATCAAAATGCAGATGCGTTGTCAGCCTTGAGGACTAAGATGGAATGCCTCTTTTCCAGTAAAAAGGGTCTCCGGTTCTTTACACTCACCATACGAAACACAGCAGCATTAAGCTGTTATTTTACGCTAGTATTCTGCATGCACCAAATTCAAAACCCCCTTGCTTCTTGACAAACTGGTTGGAAAAGGTAATCTTGTTTGTTTACCCTTACAACATACCGTGCAATTACTTTTGTCATATTCTAATTTATTATGAAAAAAGTCAGTCCCTCCACTGCACCATTTCTCATAGTGTTAAGGTCATTGTTATTTATGTGACCAAAACGCCGGTGCAAGGTCCTACTGGTAGCCACTGCCAAGCCTGCTAGTAGCTCCTCTGATTTTAAAATATTCAACTTGTGTAAACCGTTGACTTGGTTGCTGGGCTTTTCCAATACATTCTTTCCTCTGATTATAAATGTGACATACATTCTCCTTGAATACAACACTGTTGCCACTGGATATCATTTTACTTACGGAGAAAAGGTTTGTAGTTAGGTTAAGTATACATAAAACAATGTTAACTTTTATGTTATAATCTGAATCTCCAACAAGTGTAGTTATCTGTAGATTTCCTGAACATAAAACCGGTATACTTTCCTTATTTTCCACTACAATATCTCAAGTTTCTGTATTGTACGAAATATCTGTCAACAAATTTTTGTTTGACTCGGAAATCAAATGAGTGCTCGCGCCCGAGTACCAATCTTTATCACTAAATTCGCCAGTCAAGAACATTGCACTAAATGCGTTCATCTGTTTTTCACTTTGTGTATTAGAATATCGACACTGATTTTTGTAGTGTCCTGTTCTTTTACATTTATAACATTTGATGATTTTTACCGACTTGTTAAAATTTCAAGAATAAGAAATTGGCACCAACACGGCCGACGCCATTTTTGTCTGTGCTCATTTGGCGCGCATTTTGTTGATTTTTCGCAACAAATGCGCTCTCAGATTTAGTGATTTCGACATCCTCACTCATATCCGATAATTTCGTCTTAATAGCGTCTGCACTAATGTTTATCCCCGAGTGTTCTATCGCCATAATCATTGGTGAGAACTTTTCTGGTAATCCCGCCAACAAATGCAAGCCAACTCATTCGTTATTAATCTTGAAACCTGTACTTTTAACTTTTGTGCTGTATCCACTAACTGTGTCACGTACGCAGTCATCGAGTCACAATTTCGAGACGAAGGGAGATTAAGTTTCTAAGTAGACTGATGCGGCGGGTGAAAGCAGAGTCGTTAAATAACGCCTTCAACTTGGTCCACGAGCTATGCACTGTAGTTTCACTTTTAATATGTACATACAGTGATAGGTCAATCGTCATCACCATTTTTCCTTTAGCCTTCCCGTTGTCTTGCTCACTTAACGCGTCGCTGTTCCGGATATCGATGCCTTCCAGGATTAGGAAAGTTTCAACGGCGAACGCCTAATTGACGTAATTATCCCTGCCCTTGAGCTTCGGGATATTCAAGGAATAATTTCCTTCCATTACTGTGCCAAAAAAAAACTATACATAAACTAACTTTTACTTTAACGGGACTGGGCCCATAACCTATTAAATAAAACACGGGTAGCGGTTTGGAACGTACTTACTCTTTTTTATTTGAATAACGGTAAGTTACAAAAGCATAGTTGCGCTATAGACAAGGTATTATTTTTATATAACCATAGATTACAAATAACAATTATTTACCATAAGGTGGGATAGTAGTCAATCACTGACTTATAATAAACACATCAATACGGTATTTATATTTGTATTTTATATTTTGTATTTTATATTATAAACATTGACTTTAAATGAGAATTCAGACTTTTATGAGAGAGAAAATAATGCAAGTGTGAAAACTGTACATCATGAAAATTTACTTTTTAAATTAAAAAATAAAGCAAAGTAAAAACTTTTTCAGGGCAGCTATTAATTAAGGGTTTAAATTAGTAAAAGCACCCACGACATTCATAACGCATCTGCATCGGTTGGGCTACTCAGAAAGAGGCTGTCTATATCCTGTTGAGGAATATTGTCCCAGGTCCTAATGAGATGCATAAAAAGTTGTTTTTTTGTCACCAGATTTTCAGAAAAATCCTCAGAGCTCTTCTTTGGAGCATGCTCAATGTGAATTAAAATCTGGTGATTGAGCTGACCACTCTAGGGCCATGATATCATGATCGTGTAACCAGGCTATTACCTAACACCCTGGTCGTATGTGAAAGTGAACGGGCATTGTCGTGCATACACAGGAAATTTTGACCCATTTCGTTCGATGATATCTGACGATAACTGTTCAGTGATGTCTCAGTGATCGCCAGGGTGAAAACTAGTAGCGATCACCGAATGGTTAGAGGCACACTGAACCTAAACCTTAAGTTGGAGAGGTCTCGTCTAATGAAGTCAACGCCCCGTCCCCCTCGTGGTCTAATCCAAAGTCCGGAAACCTTTCAGCTAGAGTTACAAAACCGTTTTCAGTGCCTAGAAGATTGCAATGCAGTGGACGATATGAATGACCAGCTAGTGGAAACTGTCCATGCGGTCGGAGCTAAGTTCCGCAAGACCCGCCACAGAAGAACACAAAAACTCTCCGATCACACTCTTAATCTCATGGCTGTTAGACGGGAAATGAAGCTGCAGTCTTCAGCAGACTTGACAGTATACAAGCAACTTAACAGACAGACCTCCAAATGCATTCGCCGGGACTTACGCAACTTTAATACTGCTCGTATTGAAGAAGCGATCGAGCGGAACCAGGGCTCCAAAGTCTGCTAGAGATCTGTCTGCCAGAAAGAACCAACTCGAAGCTGAAGACCGAATGTGGCATCATCGTTTCCGGGACACCTGAGATTTTGAATGAGATTGAGAGGTTCTATGGGCAGCAGTACACGTCATCGTTGGAGCCACACGCAAGTTTGAGTAACGATCCAAGAGCAAGTCTTATCTGACACTATTCCGATGATATCCCGGACGTCAGTCTGAGCGAGATTAGAATGGCTCTCCAGCACCTTAAAACGACAAGGCCCCAGGCGAGGCTGGAATTACAGCGGAGCTTCTGAAAGCGGGTGAAAAACCAATACTTGAAGTCCTTCAGAAGCTCTTTAATTCCATCCTCCATGTTGGCACTACACCAGAGGCGTGGAGCAGAAGTGCGGTGGTCTTGTTCTTCAAGAAAGGCGACAAAGCTTTATTGAAGAACTACATACCGATTTCCCTTCTGAGCCGCGTCTACGTGCTGTTTTCGAGAGTCAGTACTAATCGTTTCGCACGCAGACTCGACGACTTCCAGCCTCCCGAACAAGCCGGTTTCCGAAAAGGCTTTAGTACCGTAGACGACATACGTACCCTTCGGCAAATTGTTCAGAAGTCCGATGAGTACAATTTGCCACCACGTCTAGCGTATGTGGACTATGAGAAAGCCTATGTTTCCTTCGAAATTAGGGCGGTGCTGCAGTCCCTTCAGCGGTGCCAAGTTGACTGTCGGTATATCGAAGTGCTGAAGTGTTTGTACAAAAACAGAGTACGAAACCTATCCAACTGCAGAGAGGTGTAAGACAGGGTGACGTTATATTCCCAAAACTCTTCACCGCTGCATTGGAAGACGTTTTCAAGCTACTAGACTGGAAAGGATACGGTATTAACATCAACGGCGAGTACATCACTCACCTTCGATTTGCCGACGATATAGTCCTTATGACAGAATCGCTGGAGGACCTAAGCACTATGCTCAATGACCTCAATAGTGTCTTCCAACGGATAGGTTTTAAGATGAACATGGACAAAACAAAAGTCATGTGTTACATCCATGTCACACCTATGCCGGTAGTTGTTGGGAGCACTAAGCTCGAAGTTGTTGAGGAGTATGTTTACCTGGGACAAATAGTCCGACTAGGTAAGTCCAACTTCAACCGAATGGTCAATCCACGGATTCAACTCGGCTGGGGTCGTTCGGGAGATTACGACACATCTTCTTGTCAGGCATACCTCAAAAACTTAAAACATGATTGTTTAACCAGTGCGTGTTGCCAGTGATGACCTATGGATCTGAGACGTGGTCCTTCACTGCTGGCCATATGAGGAAGCTCAAGGTCGCTCAGCGAGTTATGGAGAGGGCTATGCTCGGGGTTTCTCTTATTGATAGACTTAAAACGGGGATATCTGCAGTAGAATCGGAGTAACCAACATAGCCCAACGGATTAGTAAGCTGAAGTGGCAATGTGCCGGTCATATAGCTCGAAGAACCGACAACCGATGCGGAAGTAAGGTTCTCGAGTGGTAGCCTCGTGCCGGTAGGCGAAGCGTAGGGCGTTCCCCCACTAGATGAAGTGACGACCTGGTAAGACATGCAGGAAGTCAATGGTTGCAGGTGGCTCGGGATCGTACATTGTGGCATTACTTGGGGGACGCCTATGTTCAGCAGTGGACTTGTGATGGGCTGTAATGATGAATTGTCTCTTTATTTTGTCATTTATTGAAAAGAGAGAGAACAACTTTAAGCACTTCTTAACTAACGTCAATTTTTATGAATAAGGCCGTATAAAGATAAAACCTTAGAGTATTTATAAGCAAACTATATAGCGCGCGTAAGCAAGTCAGAACTGTTATTAGTCACGAAATATCACGCGCGTTAATTATTTCTCTCGATGATATTTAATAGAATATTTAGTTATAATGGTGAAATGTGTATTAGAAAGTGAAAGTGTATTAGAATCCTTTGTATTCCTAACCCATATGGATCATAAAATAAAACATTTAATAGCTTTGTTATATAGGAACAACAAAGTTTAATGCGGTTAAATACAAATTTAATTTCAGTTTTCCGAAAAGCCGTGAATTAACAAATAAGTGGGTAATAGCGATAAAAAGGCCCAACTGGAAGCCCAACATAAGGAGCTCTGTATGTTCCTTGCATTTCAGTGATTCGTTCATCAAATCATCACATGATCACCAAAAATATGTTGATATTAAGATAAAATATCTTGTTCGCAAAAATGCGATAAAGCTAACAAATAGACAGCTACATAATAAATTACGCAAGTGTGAGTAACGATCCAAGAGCGAGTCTTATCCGACACTATTCCGATGATATCCCGGACGTCAGTCTGAGCGAGATTAGAATGGCTCTCCAGCACCTTAAAAACGGCAAGGCCCCAGGCGAGGATGGAATTACAGCGGAGCTTCTGAAAGCGGGTGAAAACCGGTACTTGAAGTCCTTCAGAAGCTTTTAATTCCGTCCTACATGGTGGCACTACACCGGAGGCGTGGAGCAGAAGTGGTGGTCTTGTTCTTCAAGAAAGGCGACAACGCTCTTTGAAGAACTACAGACCGATTTCCTTCTGAGCCGCGTCTACGTACTGTTTTCGAGAGTCATTACGAATCGTCTCGCACGCAGACTCGACGACTTCCAGCCTCCCGAACAAGCTGAGCCTGAAAAGGTTTTAGCACCATAGACCACATACATACCCTTCGGCAAATTGTACAGAAGTCCGAGGAGTACAATTTGCCACCATGTCTGGCGTATGTGGACTATGAGAAAGCCTTGATTCCGTCGAAATTTGGCGGTGCTGCAGTCCCTTCAGCGGTGCCAAGTTGACTGTCGGTATATCGAAGTGCTGAAGTGCTTGTACAGTAGGGCCACGATGGCTATCCGAGTACAGAACCAGAGTACAAAACCTATCCAACTGCAGAGAGGTGTAAGACAGGGTGACGTTATATCCCCGAAACTCTTCACCGCTGCATTGGAAGACGTTTTCAAGCTTCTGGACTGGAAAGGATACGGCATTAACATCAATGGCGAGTACATCACTCACCTTCGATTTGCCGATGATATAGTCCTTATGGCAGAATCGCTGGAGGACCTACACTATGCTCATGACCTCAATAGTGCCTCCCAACGGATAGGTTCTTAAGATGAACATGGACAAAACAAAGATCATGTTTAATGTCCATGTCACACCTATGCCGGTAGTTGTTGTGAGCACCAAGCTCGAAGTTGTTGACGAATATGTTTACCTGGGACAAATAGTCCGACTAGGTAAGTCCAACTTCGACCGAGAGGTCAATCGACGGATTCAACTCGGCTGGGCAGCGTTCGGGAAATTACGGCACATCTTCTCGTCAGGTATACCTCAAAACTTGAAAACGAGGCTGTACAACCAATGCGTGTTGCCAGTGATGACCTACGGAACTGAGACGTGGTCCTTCACTGCTGGCCGGATGAGGAAGCTCAAGGTCGCTCAGCGAGCTATGGAGAGGGCTATGCTCGGGGTCTCACTGCGTGATAAACTTAGAAATGAGGATATCCGCAGTAGAACCAGAGTGACCGACATAGCCCAACAGATTAGTAAGCTGAAGTGGCAATGGGCCGGCCATATAGCTCGAAGAACCGACAACCGATGGGGAAAAAGGTTCTCGAGTGGCGGCCTCGTACCGGCGGACGAAGTGTAGGCGTCCCACTAGATGGAGTGACGACCTGGTAAGACATGCAGGAAGTCGATGGATGCGGGTGGCTCAGGACCGTGCTTTGTGGCATTCCTTGGGGGAGGCCTATGTTCAGCAGTGGACTTGTGTAGGGCTGTAATGATGATGATGATGATGATGATGATAATAAATTAAACATTTTTAAGGGCCGGTAATAATTGGATTTTTGTGTTTATTTAATAATCATCGTTTTATAAATTCATTCCAGTTTTATTTAGTTGCAAAAACCTACCACATATTTACTTACCTACAATATATTTACTTACAGTCAGGTCTGGCAACTTTACCAATGGATGTTAACTTTGCCATCAGGGGTGTACTGTTACAAAATTACGATTAACACGGAAAACGTAACGAGGATAAGCAATGTTTTGGATGAAAATACAATAACTAATTGACAGCATTGCTTTCGATATGGCATGAGAGTTAATTTTGGCATTTTAACGCGGAATTGTGCCGGCGAAATAACCTCTTTGTTCAGTGCACCAGAACTTTAGTTTTTTTTTGTTTGAAATACTGAATATAGGTATCTATATCTTTGTAGTAACGTAATATTAATGGTTATCAAATGTAATATTACGTTTTTAACATGTTGGTCTTAACATTTATCTATAGAATTAACTTGGCAAAGTTACCATACTAATGATGCCATGATGTGACGGTTATTTTGCCATGTTTTGTTACAACCAAGGGTTGTCACTTTCAACCTATATTTTTAATCGATTACAACTATTTAAACAAAGTGATCTGCACTTGACATTCTATGTTTGTATCGATGTTTCACCAGCAGCCCATTAGACCGATTTTACCAAATGAGTCGTCAATCAATTCATCTTTATTAAAAGTGAAGGAAAGTAATAGTGATATCTATATTATTTTTACTGCGTTGTTAGGCATTAATAATAATATTACTACTCAGTGTTTTTCATAATTTCAACTTAGTTTATTGATATTAAACAAAACATTAATTGTCATTTTTAATGATTATTATTGTTTTGCTATTTTGGGAAAACAATATTTAGACTGATTACAATAATTATGACCTGAAATGATTTTATTACGACCCGTAATAAAATGATGATGACTAATTCAAAAACGAATACTTGTTAAAAATTATTGTGACAAGCTTTTTTTTATCTATACTATAATAGATTTAAGCTTATTATGATTGCACGAATTTTATTTTTTTACTGAAAGATCGCTCAAAACTCGCGATAAATTCTGCAATTTTGAGCATAATATGAATGGAAATGCGCAGATTCGATGATACGCTTTCATCGCTGTACTGCACAATAAATTCAAGTAGCTATATTATGAAGAATTCTGACCTCATTTTATGTTTCGATGGTTTGATCGCTATCATCTGTCATATCTTGAAAAAGGGTCAACATATCTTCAGGATATTTGGATCAGACAACGGTCCGAAGACGGATACCTGATATTCGTCCAGAAGGTCCAACAGGGAAGGTGTATGATCCTCCACATCTCGAATCTGCGTAGGCAAAGTAATAAGTTGTGTCCGACCATAGGCCAAGGCAACGTCATAAACCCACTGATCCCCTCATGATCAGTTAAGAGTGAACTGAGCCATTCAGCGTGGTGGGCGTTAAAATTACCAAGGATCACGATCACTGTGGAAGGGATCTGTTGTAGTACGGAGTCTCTAGCCATTTAGACGTAGTCGATGAGTCGGTCTGTATTGTCATTACCGCTGTGGCATCTATAGAGGCTCTCTGACGTATACACAAAGCCAAGTTGGTGCTAAATGCCACTCGGAAACGAAACTTAATCGCGCGCTCTACTCATTGCATCCCGCTCCTTCACGAAGCGCAGGAATTGCGAACGGAAATTGTTTGATATGAATTATTAGTTTATTGTCATTTATTTTGACCTTTAAATTTAAAAATTCGCAGTTTTGTGCGCCCCGCTTTAAAAGGCGCCCGTGGCACGTGTCCTACTTGCCCCACCGTAGATACGCGTCTGGCATGGGCAGCAGCGTCTTTCTAATGGCGACTAAAATAAAAAACTGCGGCTGCCAACCCGCTTGCCAAGCGTGGTAACTTTTGCAAATATCCCCCTATAAAGCAATCTGTGGGGGAGTCCTATGTATAGCAGTGGACTTTAATAGACTGTAACGGTAATGGTATGCATTTTTTGTAATCTAAAATAAAATAATGTATTAAAATATACTCGTAGGAAAAATATCTAAGTCTCAAATTTTTTTTTTTTTGCTGACACATTTAAAAAGAAAATAAAGCAACAAATGAAATAGAACTCTCGCATGGCTATACCATTTAATTTCCCCGAACGAAAAATTGTGATCAAACAATCAAAACAAGTACTTTCAAAAACATTAATATTCTTCGAAGTCGAAATTTTTCATAATTTTATATAATAATATATTTCGCGTGTATTTTATCAACATCAAAGAATGAAAATAGTATATTGACGTAATTAATTCTAGATACAGGCATTGAAGTCTCTTTATAGGGACTCTAGTGCTTGTGTCAGGATCAACGGGGTCTACTCGGACTGGTTTGGCATCCAAAAGGTGTCAGACAGGGCTGTAGCTTCCCCTGGCTGTTTAACCTATTTATGGACAGTTGTTTGCAAACTTTGAAAGTTGAAGAATGTGGGTTGAGAATGGGTGAGTTAACCGTCAAATGCCTTTTGTACGCCGATGATCAAGTCATATTTGCATCGTCGGCGGCCGAGTTGCAAATGATGGTTACGTTAATGAACCGATCATTAAAAGAAAGAGGTATGAAAGTGAACGCAAGTAAGACGAAAGTGATGGTTTTGAAAGAGAAGAAAGTAAAACGTTATGTGAAATAAGAATAGAAGGAGTTGATTGAGCAAGTGGATGAGTTTGTATATTTGGGATGTTTATTTAGTAGGGATGGTAGATATGATAAGGATATAGAACGACGAGTGAACGCAGGAAATAGAGTGAATGGGGCTCACACGCTATTGTGAAGAGTCAGAATGTGTCAAAAAGGCACGTTTGGCAATTCACAATGCTGTGTTAGTCCCTACTTTAATGTATGGTAGTGAAAGTTGGGTCTGGCAGAAGAAGCATGAGAGTAGAATAAATGCTGTAGAAATGCGGTCATTAAGGAGTATGCTAGGATGAATCTGAATGACAGGGTGAGAAATAGTGTGATAAGAGAAAAGTGTGGTTTGCAAGATGACGTTGTGACCAGGATTAAGAAAGGAATGCTTCGGTGGTTTGGTCATGTAGAAAGGATGAACGAAGAAAGAGGACAAAGCAAATTTATGCTGCAGAAGTGAACGGCAGAGTCGGAAAGGGACGCCCTAGACGAAGGTTTATCGACCAAATTGGCGATATATTGAAATGGGCCAGATTAGAGTACCTTAACCGACGAGCGTGTATGCGTAGATATATGGATGTAAAGGAGGCGAGAGAGGTGCCAGGATCGTGCCAAGTGGAAGTCCGTAGTCTCTGCCTACCCTCTGGGTGACAGGCGTGAGTGTTTATGTTATGTTAATTCTAGAGTCCTTCATGTTAACTTGTGTGATGAATTAATATTGCGTCGTATCGCGTTGCCTAATTTAATGTTCTCTTGTATCTTGAGCTTTCGTTTACAATATATTCGTATTCGTATACAATATGCTGTATATTTTCAGAACTTTATTTAAGTTTATTAATTTATAAGTTATAAAGCAGTATAAATTATATTTACTGTATTGTATATTTCACACTGAGAGTTTACCAATTTTGGTTACGCGCTAGTGACTGCAGCTCAGCTGCTTTACTTGAAATCACTGATGACACCAGAGAAGGTATGAATATTAGAAATGTTACATTGATGGTGCTTTATAACATTTCTGATGTTTTTAACTTAGTGGAATACTACATCTTTCTCGCTATTCTTTCATATTTTAGCTCCTGCGGCTTTAAAGTATTTCATTTCGTAAGTATTTCGTGTCGGATAGTAGACAATTACTGGCTTATAATGGTTAAGAAACTTCGTCGGTGTTGTAAAAGCGATAGAGAGAGAAGAACAAGAGATGGGCAACAGCATTTTCATGATAATAAATTAAAGTAATAAAAAACCAGGCATGCTCCATAGATATCCCCCTACGGGGTAATCTGTGGAGGAGCCTGGTTTCAGCAGTGGAATTTTAAAGGCTCTAATGGATGGATGGATGGAACTGTCCCTAACTTTGCAGAGGTGAAATGTGATAATCTACGTGGGAATCTATGTGGAAGGCCTATGTTCAACAGTGAACTGTCGATAGGGTATAGTGATGACGCTGGTTACGCAAATACGGAAGCACTCAGTTGTCCTAACCTGTCCGTGCTTATAACCTAGGCTAGAGTACAGTGTCAAAATAATACTGACCAACGAGATGGCTTAAGATAACATGTGTAAATGTGTGCATTTTCGATTTCGAGATTCGACCTTATGACTGTCGGCATAATATTTAAATAAATTATGTTTTAATGTTTATTATTACTTTATTACCATTCAATTAATTTAAAGCTCATTCAAACCGAAACACAGAATAGATAAAAAGTGGTATAAGCCCAGACACATTCCCAGGCAGAAAAGAAGCCGCACCTCGTAGTTAAATTTATATAAGATTCTTTCCAAGAAATAAAATAAATTATATTTAAGATAATGGTTTTATTAAAACAGTAATAGGTCTTTTAGAAATGCCTTAACATTTTGATTACCTGTCAGTGAGGCAGTCAGTATGAAATTAACAATTTCTTAGTGAGAAGTACAAAGCTTTATGAAAATTACATTATTTTGCCTGAAGATAATTGCCTTATTCTTTTTTTTTGTGTTTATCAAAATAGATCACTTAACAGGTAGAGCGGGCTCGGGGGTGTCTAGAAACTGTTGTATATAAATGGAGATCGGCAGGTGGGTGGTTAAAATTTGTGACGTTGGCTTGAGCTCCGCTGATATACATTGATACCAGAACTAAAATATTAATTTTCCCACCTTAGCAATGCAATGCAAATTAAAATATTGTACACAAACTTTTTTTTATAGGATAAGGGTGACAAACAAGCACACAATCCACCCGATGGTGAGTGGTTGCTGTGGCCCAAAGACATCTACAATTATCCTCGAGTACGAATCAACATGCAGATGAGTTGTCACCCGTGAGGACTAAGATGGAATGCCTCGTTTCCAGTAAAAAGGGTCTCCGGTTCTCTACACTCACCATAAGAAACACAGCAGCGTTAAGTTGCTATTTTACGCTGGTATTCTGTACGAGCGTTGTCCCTCCCCGGTTGAGCCAACCCATTCATGCTACAACTATACCAGTAACATAGCTGCAGCATTACTAACGTGGTATATGAAAAAATAATACATAATTTTTTTTAAACTCACTTGTCAGACGGTACGAATTTGGCGGATGGGGGCTAGGCGAGAAAAAGTGTAAGATTTTTCCGTCACGACCCCTTCCGACGTAATATAGACGGCCTTGGCGGCTATAAGGAAGCGAGATGGAATAATATCCATCTCCATCGCACTTTTTCTTATCTTACCATGAAAGAAATATTATTTTATTTTAAATAACGCTTCATTTTAATAGACGCTAGTAATTCATTTATTTGTATTATTGTTAATGAATAATATAATACGTTTATCAATAATAATATACCACGAAAGGGACTTCGTTCTAACCGAGTGTTCCATGACACTCATGCATGTTTTTTTTTTAAATTAATTTGCTCCGCATAATAATGCGTTTTATACCAGTTCATAATTGATATCGCTAAACACGAACCGCTTATCTTCATTTTTCATTGTGACCAAAATTCTACGGGCTAACGGATTGTATTGTTCTTGATATATAAGAGAACTCCATTGGATGTTACTTTGTTAATTGTAAAAACAAATAAAATAAAGTTTTTTGTATAAGGTCGAGGAAAAACTTTCTTCGCGTGCATTTGATTATTATATAGATAATAATCAAATGTAATTAAACTTTATATATATATATATATATATATATATATATAATATAATAATATATAGATAATAATCAAATGTAATTAAACTTTATATATATATATATATATATACACTGAAACAAGTGAATATCTGAGGGTGCAAGGTCAGGACTATAAGGTGGGTGCATTAACACTTCCCAACCAAGCTCTCTAAATTTTTGCTGAGTGGCCAAATATGTGTGTGGTCTGGCGTTATCATGATGAAAGACCACTCCTTTTCTGTTGATCAATTCCGGCCGTTTTTTCTCAATGTCTTGCTTGAGTCTCATTAGTTGTTGGCAGTAGAAATTTGAATCGAAGGTTTTGCCTGACCGTAAAAGCACATAATAAACGATGCCCTTCCAATCCCACCATAAACATAGCATCACCTTAGCGTGTAAATCTTTCCCATGTTCTTGTCGTAGGTGATCCACTTTTCATCACCAGTGATCAATCGTTTCAAAAATGGCTCAGTTTCATTACGGGGAGTGCTCTGAGGAATTGTTCGGACTAATTCCAGCCGCTCAATTTCACCATCGCACATCGCGACAGAACTCGAGATACCATCCATACTATCTGGATGATTGGCGGTCCAACACTGTGCGATTTAGAAGAAGTTTTCTTCCTTGCACAACTTCCTTGTGGAATCGATTACCACCAGCGATTTTTCCGGACCGATACGACTTAGGGACCTTCAAGAAAAGGGCCTACTCCTTTTTAAAAGGCCGGCAACGCATCTGCAATTCCCCTGGTGTTGCAGTTGTTCATGGGCGGCGGTAGTCACTTACCATCAGGTGAGCCGCATGCTCGTTTGCCCCCTCTCCTATAAAAAAAACGTTTCAATAGAGAATCGCAAATGAGTACACGATTTATTAGGTTTCTTTCAGTGAGCTCGTGTGGTATCCAAATATCGAGCTTTTTGTATAGCCAGACTTTTTCAAATGGGTCAGAACTGTTTTGCGGTCAATCCTCTATTCCTCGGCTATGTCATAACTTTTTCAAAAATGGCATCGACTTTATCCGTATGTGGGCGAACAGAGAGAGCTGCATATTTAACATCAAAATTCTCGGACTGAAAACACTTGCACCAACTTTGTGCTACTCTTACTGACACTGCATAAACGTCACGATTTTTTTTTCGCAGCTTGAGTAGCATTTTTCCCTTTATTGTAATTATAAACTTCAGAATGTATTGAATTTCTTAGTTAGTTTCACTCATTTTGGCGGACAGAAAAACAATTGAAAAATGACTTTTTACTTTTTTCATATTTTTCTTAATGTCCTATATACTCGTATATTGATATTAAAACCAGCCAGATACAAACAGTACAACCAAAGAGATTTTTCTTCCATTTTATACAAACCAAATAAGAAGAAACTTTTTTCCCCACCTATTATTTACGTTCAATAATGACTGTGTTTGCATATCAAGTGGGTATAAGCATGATATCACTCGAAGGACTACTTCAAAACATTTATTCATAATTGACGTCAATTCTTATGAGTGAGGTCGTATGCATCCGATTTTTATCTAATTTTGCCTATTAATAATTAACAAAGGGGCCGTGTAATGGCGGCGTAAGTGAATCCATCATACTATTTCGTCTTGTAGGTGTCGTAAGAGGTGGAAAAAAGTTTTGTAGAAAATTCCAGAAAATCTTATGGCTTCCAATAGGTGGCATTACATCCATCTCCTTTTAATTAATATAAGCCAGTGCTTACCTACAATCCCACTTGAAGCCATAGATGCCGTCTCGTTTAACTTAAAATACCCAGATCAGGTACAGGCAGCAGCGACAAATGTGCGAGACATCTGGTTCTGCGATCGTCCATCCACCTCCCAAGCATGACCATTAACGCCCGAAATTAATAATGTATCTCGTATCCAAGATTGACCGCAGTCTTGGATTGCGGTATGTCGTTGGATTGATCTCCAATCCGCGTGCCAATAACTCAACTCGGCAATCCCAATTTTTTTTCGACGACGGATTGCTAGAAATCCTTTCCCTCTTGACCGTTCCTTTTGATGTAAAATATCGATTGCATAAAATTTTATTATGTGTGTTTTAAAAACAAATAACTCACGTAACCACTTAAAAAATCATTCGAAACAATGTTTGTTGTTAGTACAAGTAATATTATGCCTAAAAATTTACGGAAATTATAATTTCACAGTCTAGTTTTGGTATTAAAACTATGACGTTATTTAGTTGAAATGGAGCGTGTGACGTAGGCGTCTTGCATTTGAATTTGACAATGACATATTAGTTATTTCCGTGTAGCAAACTTCAAAAATATTATCTTGTTATATATAAATTAGTAATTAAAGTATAATGGATTCAGAAATCGTAAGTACCTTATTGTTTTATATATTATGGTTCTAAGTTGCGCGCGCTTTCATAATGACGCTTACCATTCCCGCCTTATTTGTAACATTGTTGTTAATCATTGTAATTTTCTTTTACTAGGTAAAAGGTAAACCTCTTACAAAAGAAGAGTCAAAGTTTTTGCTTGACCTAATAGAAGGTAGCAAAATAATTACCACCAAAACTACAAACGCCACCAACAACAAACTCAAAACTGAAGAGTGGATTCGTTTGGCAGAGCGATTCAATGCCACAGCTACGAATTGTCCGAGAACACCACAGCAGTTGCGTTTGAAGTGGGAAAATTTAAAGAAGAACTCGCGCAAGCGCAGCACCAAAATAAGGATCAACCAAATTAAAGTTACATACTTCTAACACATGTATAATGTATATCTTTATTCATAGTCTAAGACTTTCAATGGCATGTTGTAAAATAATGTTAAATCTAATATTCTTATTGCAGACTGGTGGTGGCCCTGCTGATTATAAACCCCCAGATGACATATTAGACCGGGTGATCAGTCTATTAGGAAGTACAGTCTGTGGGTTTACTGTACCGTTTGGGGCTGACAAGGAAACAGCTTGGTTTGATGTTAGTGGTGGTGGTGGTGATAGTGAAGGTGGAATAAGTGGTGATAGTGAAAAATTTTGAAATGTGACGGTGCAGACACCACAAATTATTGTAGATTTAAATGAAACTAATTATCTAATGAAAAACGTATTGAGACTGTGGTTGCTGACTACCAATTTGTTTTGTGTTGTTAATTGTGTAACATACATGATTGTAAGCTGTTTGTTTTTAAATCCCGCTGGGATTCTTGCTGGTTCTTCCCAGGATAGAGGTTTTTTTCCGAACCAGTGGTAATTAAAGATGAGTGACTTTCAATAACTATTATTTATAATCTACATTGAATAAAAAACTTTCTGTTTCTATTTCTGTCTAAATGAAATAGTGGTAAAGAATTTTTTTTTTTATTATGAATTTAAATTAAATTGCTTATAATAAAAATTTTAATCACCATCATATTATTGTTTAATTTTACACTGTTATTTTGAATAAACTAATTTAACAGATTTTATTCTTTAATTTATACTTGTTTATAATTCTTAAGCTTTTAAATAATAATTTAATATTAAAAATTTTGTACAACCGAGTTCAATATAAATTATTAAGGATAACTTAAAAACTATTGGTGAGACCTTGATCAAAATATATCGGTTGACCTAGAAAAAGTTATGAGGTAACACACAAAAAAAACTAATTGAGTTCTCCTCCTTTTTGAAGTCTGTAGAAAATAATTTTATATGCATACAATGAATACCCACCGGCGTTTAACTTAAAATCAAACTTACAAATTACTGTTTTCATTAATACTTCAACTGAGTTACTTTTAGCAAACAATTGTTTATTACAGTATTATTTGTTGACACCTAAATTTTAATCATGCATACAATTATAAGGTCTAACTTATTTTCAACCAGCTTTAGCAATATTTTATTGATTTGTGTAATTCTAGGCTTTAAAATATTTTTTATTAATGCAATAATCATTAAAATAAGTAAAATTTTCATTTATTTATTTTATGCATTCCCTATAACAAAGAATAAAAGTTAATGCCATTAGGCATTCTCTACTAGTCAACCCATAGTTATATTTTTTGTGAAGTAATTATGTTATGATAAAAATAATTATGAAACAGGACAGGAATTGATTTAGGTAGACTTGTTCTTTTGTAGCATGGGGTTTCTTTCAGATTAAAACTGAGACCTATCAACTTATTTGAAATTATTGATTCACTGTTGAGGGCCTTACTCAAATTTGGAAATAAAATTTAACTTGGGTTTAAAATTTGTATGTAATAAAGCAAACATTGATTAGAAAAGTATTTATTTATCTAAAACAATTATTTATAAGGGCTGCTCTTTCACTGACATCTTGAACTTCAGAAAGTACACATCTTCATTTATTTCCACTGTTGGCAGTTCCACTTGAATGAACTTCCTAAGTTGTAGTTCCTACAAATATTGTGCAACACTGCGGTGGCAATTATTATTTTCTGAACCTTAGGCAATGATAAACGCAGTGTTAATGTTACAACAGGGAAGCGACGCTTCCAGACACCAAATATTCTGAGAAAAAGATAAAAGTATAATATTAGAATTGACCTTTTTAAATGGATTATGGAATATCAAAAGCTCAAGGTTCAAAGGAGTAGACTGTCATCTAAATAATTACAATGCAAACTTCATTCCCCATTTTCCCATCCTCGTTTTATCTCCACTTTATATGGGACCAACTCTGAAGTCCATAATATAAACTATTGAATAAAAAAGCATCATTAAAGTAATTTCTCAATTGATAAAGATATATGTATGAAAAAATATAGTAGAATTGAGAACCTCCTCTTTTCTGCTAAAAATAAAATACCTAATACTTATACACTAATATCTAAACAAAGTAGCTACCTTTCAATAATATTCCTAGTTTTATGTGTGTTTCATTATAGCGCTGTTCAGCTTCAGTAACGATTTATAACAGGTGTTATTAATATGGCCTGTTTGGGTAAGCACTGTCACCAAGCATACAGCGGTTACCAAAACAGACCTGCATCACATTGGGCTGTAAATAAAGACATATTTAATTAAGTACATTATGATAACATTGAAATATAACAAAAGCAAATAAATCTATTAACCAGTCAGAAACCTCTGAGAATTGAGTTGTTAAATATTGTGACATCATGTGTTGAGCCTGGCCAACGGGCAATCACATTCATGAATCTCAAATCAGCATCACAGATTGCTTGGACATTTAAGGAAAAGTAACCTTTACGATTCCTAAATTCTTCACCATTACATGACCTAGAACAAATCATAGTTAGTGTATCTTTTTATATATAATAAAAGTGTCAAACAAGCATGCAGTTCACCTGATGGTAAGAAAATACTGCCCATAGGCCTACATCTGATCTCCATTTAAAATTAAAATGTAAATGCATTGTCACACCTGAGGATTAAGATAAAATGCCTTGTGATCACATTTACACAACATATTTAACACTGGTATTCTGTTTCTGTGAGTGTAGTTCTTCCCCTTTTGAGCCAACCTTTCTAACACATATAGAATAGTGTATGTTCTATTTATATATGATATTTATGAATAGAAAATATACAATTTTAGTCTGTATAATATTAGGAAATACTCACATGGCGATTGGATTCGTATATGAGTGCAATCAATTGCAGCAAGAACTCTAGGAAATCCTGCAATATGGTAGAATTTTTCAGCACTTTGTTGGTGTACTACAATGTATTCATCATACAAGTTGGCAATTGCTGATGATATATCACGAACTATTCTGCCTGCTGTGGATATAGATCCTCCAACAAAGTCCGCTACAGATATTAGCATCGTGCCTAACGCATAAAATCGTAATGTTAATTAAAGTTGATGAAGTAGCGAAACCCCATTGTTCCTGAAAATTTAATACCATATAAAGTAAGGTTAAGTACTATCTTTTGAAAGTAAATTGCTTTTTTAAATTTAATGTTTTACATCATCTCCAAAATTATTTACCTTGTGGAGGTTAAACGAATAAACGGCATCAATTTCATTAATAGCGAATTGAAAGCAGGTTTGGATAACCTAAACCTAAACATGAACTCGGCATCATCCATCATCTTCTTCTAATTTTTCGTGAAGAAGTGCGGTGTCTATCTTTAGCGTCGCTATCAGTATCCCAATCGGATAATTGAACCAGCACCTCCAAATCACTGTCATCACTATCACTGTAAAATATCGATATTTTCATTTTCTTCTTTTAATAAAAGTAACGCTGTGACGAAATCCCCCGTATTTCTAGGATTGCAATCCTGATCGTTTACACCGATAAAAACAAATGTCAAAATCGACAGATAGGTTATTAACACGCGCAAACTGTCATTTTCGAACAGAGGCCAATCGTTTTTCTGTGATCCGCCCTCTATAGGATAGATTGATTTTTAAGATAGCAAACTCAATGCATAGATTGTTTATTGGCACGCTTAACCCATAAAATAGATTAAAATATCAATCTGAGATAGCTAAAATTGGATCAGGATTGATTATTAATTTCGGGCGTAAATCAAGTGCTCGCTACTGTGGGAGTGGCCTCTATCAAGCAGCGCTTTTATTGGGTGATAACGGATAAAGCGAAGAAGTTATGAAAAGCCAACTGCAACTACACTCTGTGCAAAATAATTAAATAATTAATCACCAATAAAAAAACAACGTTTTCAACATGATAGAGCCATGCTATAATTATCTTATGGTTGTAGTACGAATGGGTCGGCTCGACCGGGTAAGGACCACGCACTCACATAATACTAGTGTAAAATAGTAGCTCTATGCTGCTGTGTTTCGTATAGTGAGTGTGAAGAACCAAATACCCTTTTTACTGGATACGAGGCATTCTATCTTCTATTAAGAATCAAAATACAGACACATTGTTGCCCCTGACTACTAAGTCAGGTATGACAATGCAACTGCATTTTGATTCTTAACCTAGGATAGATGTGGATGTCTATGGGCCAAAGCATCCATTTATCATCAGGTAGGTTCAGTGCTCGCTTGTCACCCTTATTCTATTTAAAAAGACCCAAGAGGTGACAATGCATCTGTTGCCTTTTTTGTTTGAAGTTTGCTGCAGATGTTTGTGGATTGCAGTAGCCATTTACCATCCGGTGACTGTTAGTTTGTTTCTTCACTTCAGTTTAAAAAAAAATAGGTCAAGAATATAAACCATCTATGACAATTAGCATATCTTTCAAGAAATTAGTTTTTTCAATGTAAAAAAGAGAACACTATATACAACTATATCCCTCCGTGCAATGGTCATCACTCCATTTAATAGGTACATCCTACACAGAGCTCACTCAAACCAGGCTTCCACCTGAGAACATTTCGCCTCCTTCTGTCTATAAATAACATTTTAATTTATCAAATTTATATTTTCCTCTTTATATCAGCCCACGCTCAGAAAATAAGCCTAAGTGAAATTCTAGCATTCTCTAAGTGGGAGTCAAGTTTGTATTTTGAATAATAATGTTAAATCTATAACATAATTATGTATTTTTGTAATAAAAAAATGGTTAATTACAAGCAATTGTCTCTCAAAAAGTTATCAAAGTATTGATTTACAATCTGTATTATAATAAGATGATGATGATTTTGATGAAGATTACCGTGTAGTGGTGTAAGATTATCCATTACCCCATATCATCCCTCGGGTGTCGTAAGAGCCGATAGATGGAAACAAACCAGGAGATGGGCAGCAGCGTCTTTCTAATAGCGACTAAAATAAAAAACTGTGGTTGCCAGCCCGTTATGAGGCAATCTATGAGAGTCTTATGACCAGCAGTGGACTTTAATAGGCTGTACCGGTAGTGGTATTTTTTTAATAAAAAAATGGTTAAATTCTTACCGTCGTAGATGCTATTGTATGGTTCGATAGCAATTGTTTCTCAAAAAATTATTAAAGAATTGATTTACACAAATCATTCTGCGGGTGTCGGGGACAGAGGGAAACAAATAAGGAGATGGGCAACAGCGTATTTTTCGCTATTGGGACTAAAATAAAAAATAAACTGCGGTTGCCAACCCGCTTACCAAGCGTGGTAACTTTGCCATATATCGTCCTATGAGGCAATATATGGGGGAGTCCTATACTCAGCAGTGGACTTAAATAGGCTGTAATGGTAATGGTATGCATTATTTGTAATCTAAAAAAAATGGTTAAATAACTACCGTCATAGATGCTCTTGTAGGGTTGGATAGCAATTGTCTCTCAAGAAGTTATTAAAAATCTGTATTGTAATATGATTATTATAATTTAACAGCTCCGTAGTGCAGTGGCTTAATATTGAGTTGCGCGCTGAGGGTCAAGGGTTCGAATCTCACACGGAATACAAATATTGTTTCAGATCAAAATTTACAATACAAAATTTGACCTGCTCAAAGTTCAAATTGTTTATTAAACTAAGTTTGTATAAAAAGGGTTATTATAATATTAAGGAATTTATGGATTATAATAACCCCTGGGAATGAGGTGATCGCTACCAAGCTATTTCTAATTTGTTGTGTTGTTAATTGTGTAACATACATGATTGTAAGCTGTTTTTTTTTTAAAATAGGTCCCTCTGGGTTTCTTGCTGGTTCTTCCCAGGACAGAGGTTTTTTTCCGAACCAGTGGTAATTAAACAAAAGAGTGACTTTCAATAAGTATTATTTATAATCTATATTGAATAAAAAAGTTTCTGTTTCTGTTTCTGTTTCAGATCTAGATTTTTAGTCTTGTGAAATTCATGTAGGTTTTTAAACTCCATCCACCATACTGGAGAAGATGCTGTTGTGGAGGTGAGGACTATAATTGAATACCTCGTTACTAGTAAAATATTTCGCATAGTTAATGATGAAATGCAAACTTTAGTAGTACATTTTTATTTTACCTGACGAAGAACTAAACCAAAGACCTACGACGTAATATTATTGTGACTTTTTAAGGCACCAACGAAGGTATGACGGATAATTGATTTGATTAATTTGACGATAGTCAGGCTTATTAATCTGAGTAACTAACTCTGCGTATCCTACTTTCCAAAAAGCTCAATTAAGCCAATGTTTAAAAAGAAAACACAAATATTTGGTTTGAAATTTATGTCATACTATGCGTATGCACCCTATATAATGAATATAAAATGCGTCGTCACTCTGAGCACTAAGACAGAATGTACTTATATGAAAAGATTTTGATTTAGCCAAAAATTGTTTGTATGTAATCCGCAGCAGCGCATCGCCCAGGCACCGCGCCGCCAACGCAATGCACCGTATGTCCTTGCTCAGAGTCTAGAAAGATTATGTTTTTATTATTGTTAAAGCCAATGTCACACAACTCACCATTAGATATGAAGGTGACGTCTTGTTGCATGTTGCTCTAGGTGCATAAAAACATTTTTATAAAAACATTTTCATAGCCAAAAAAGTAATTAATTTAGTTTTAAATATTAATATTTCATTCTTAGACTAATTCATGCTATTTAAAATGAACGTTCGAGTATTTTTACAATTATTTTTTTTACATAAATATATTGCTAGTAGTATAATTTCTATATTATTAATTAGAGTATTAAGATATTTTTTTTCTAATATACTTTAGAACAAGGAATGGCTCATACGTTATGAGCCTAAGATGTTGAAGTTAAGATATATAAAACTTTAAATATTTAGTTTTTAATATTATAGTCTCCTAGTTAGTCACAGATTTTTAATTAATCGGAGAGGGGAAAAATGTATATGAATAAATTCATTTAAAAATTTGAGGCAGTTAAAAATGGTCTATTCATACGATAAACGAACTATTAAGTTTTTCCATTTTTATACGATCATCGTTTGATTATTTATTTTTATTCGCCGATATATTTTAAATTTAAACAATAAACAACAATTAAAAACAACAATAAATATTTTTAATAATTTTAGACAATTGAATAAAATAAAGTACTTATATAGTTATATAATTATTAAATATTAATATTTACTAGTTTGATTAGGCTATTTACTTCTAATAAAACATTACACAAATCTTGCAATATCAGTGACAGAAGGTTACCTCACCTATACACCATCGGCCATGATTGACAACCACAGAATGGGGCAAGATTGTCACAATCATTGCGCGGCTGCCCACACAATCGTGCATCCTACATATTTGTATTGTCATCTGTCCGAGATGGACGTTGAAACAGTAGCAGCTGCCGCTATTTATTTTAACTATTATTGAAATGTAGACCATATCAGAGTGGTGAAAAAAAGGAAGTTGTTCTATTTTTACTTGTTCTATTTCGGTGTATGTTAACTATACACCGAAATAGAACAAGGTAAGTTTATAGAGCATCGGCGTTCGGCGATCATGTATACGCGCGCATGGTCATGGCCAAACTTCCTTTGATGTTTGTCCGAAAAACCGACACAGCGGCCGTTACGCTCGATCATTACCGATCATGGGCAGTAATAGGCGATTATGCCCTCTACACGATCGTGATCGCTAGAATTCGTCCAACATGGCCGATGGTGTATAGGCCAAATTAAGGTGTGGCAGGGAGGGGGGGGGGGATCACGAACATTATAATGATATAATTGAATTTATGCAATTATAATGATATAATTGAAGCTTTTTAATTTAAAAATTATCGAACGTATAAGTATTTTCTATTTATTAATATGGTTAATTTAAAAAGTTCTATTAGATAAAATATTTTAATAAATAGCGTATTAAATACTAATGAACGTAATATTGACCGTGTAGTAGCGATGCAAAAATATCCACTACCCCATCTCGTCCCATGGGGTGATATTATGGGGTAGTGGATTCTCTTACGGTGTACCTACAACACCATGTTGATGTTATTACCTAGGTAATGTGCGCATAAGTCCTGCCTGTTAGCCTGATTGTGTATTTAATATTATAAAAAAGATGATTACAACCCAAAATATAAGATGACGTTAATTGCCATTTGTTGATTTATATCATAAAATACTATGCATTAACCGTTACCGTTACAGCATAATAAAGTTCACTACTGAACAAAGGCCTCCCCCATTCCGCTTGGCAAGCGGGTTGGCAACCGCAGTTTATTATTTTTCGACGTCATTAGAAAGACACTGCTGCCCTTCTCCTGATTTGTTTCCCTCTGTCGCCTCTTACGACACCCACATATGGGGTAGGAGATATTCTTAACATGCCACTAAATAAATGATAAAAGACGCAAAGATAAAGTAATTGAAACTAACATTAGAATAAGGTATTCTTTCATGCATATATTTTTTACATTCCTGGTCTGTATAATCAAGTCAATGCAATTTTGTATATGTATCTATTAAAAATGGCAGATTGTAAAAATGTAATTCGTACATGGTTACAAAATGTGTCATACGATGATACGGAAAAGTTGCTGATTGTTTTAAGTCAATTAATATAATTAGTAAATTAATGATAAAATATTTTACCGAAATAACCCTAATTAGTTAGTATGTTATTCATTTTATATAAGAAACAGAAAATATTTTTAAATGTATCTATTAGAACATACACCTGAGATACAGGTTTATCCTAGTTCAGGTGCCTGTTATTGTAGACTATTTTAAATTAAGACATTTATTGAATTAATTGTAAAGTTTCTTGAAATAAATTATTATTATTATTATTAAAGAAAATGGTCACTACCATGCATTAAATTACAATACAGTACTCGTACATGAACATATCAAGCTACGAATGAACGTAGAACTAAGCAAACCTATACAGTGCTATATTTATCACATAAGTTAGCCCAAAGGGTCTTTCAATTATTTATAAAGTCTGTATAATATTTTTTTTATAGGATAAGGGTGACAAATGAGCACGCAGTCCTCCAGATGGTAAGTAGTTGCTGTGACCCATAGACATCTACATCCACTAATCAAAATGCAGATGCGCTGAGACCCGTGAGGACTAAGATAGAATGCCCCGTTTCCAGTAAAAGGGGCCTCCGGTTCTCTACACTCACCATACGAAACACAGCAGCGTTACGTTGCTATTTTACGCTGGTATTCTGAGAGAGCGTGGTCCTTCTCCGGTCGAGCCGATCCATTCGTGCTACAACTATGCTACTGATATAGCTGCAGCATGCCTCTACCACGTATACATATTTTTCCATTAGACGTGCACATAACTGAATTGTGTTTTTTAATTTCATATTATCTGTATGTATAATAAAATCGTTAGTGCGTCTGTTAGTGATTGTGTAACAAATTCTGTAATTATGAAACAAAATGACTCATAACAATAGGTATTGTTAAACGTTAATATTTTGTTTTAAAATGTTGGTGTAAAAAGTCCGTAGCGAATTCAGAGTAAACTTAACGTCTAGGTACCTGAAAGAGCATAGCACTGTGTATCTTTCACAATTTATTTTTAATAATTACCACTAGGTACTGTTTTAATTTTATGTTATATATATACATAGACAAAATAAATACATACATACTTATTAATATATATATATATATATATATATATATATATATATATATACATACATATACACACACACATATATATATATATATATATATATATATATATATATATATATTAAAACTATTACATATATAACATAAATGTGCCATACATATAAACAAATAGTGTAACTAGATAAAGGTAGATCAATTATATTCAAATGAGTAGAGATTAAGCACGTCTTGCTGATAATGGCAACATTCCATAATCGGACAGCTTGTATTGTAAATGATCTGTCTAAAAATTTGTTAGTGTGAGCTGGCATTTTTAATATCAAATTTTCTGATGATCTCAAATGTCTCAAATGTGAGTCATGGAGGAACTCAAACTGTTGAGCCTGTTTAGAAAATTCGACACATGGTCATGTTTACGCAAACCTAATATGAATATTATATAAAAATTTTGAAGTCGCTCAAGCTTATCAATTTTCAGTGAGAACAAGATAGGTGACATCTGCAAAATCCAGGATTGAAAGCAGAAGAGTTTGCGCGAGCGCAATTTTAGTGGCAAATGGTAAAAAGTTTCATAGTCTTCTCAAAAAATGATCGGCTGCAAAAAGTTTACGACTAACTTTCTGTAACTGAGGACCCCAAGATAAAGTCTTTTCGATGTATACACCCAAGCTTTTGACAGTGTCACTAGTCGGGATTATATTACCATCAAATATAACTTTGTTTACTTGTGGTAAATTATATTTTGCAAGCATATGCGGAGAACCTATAATAATTACTTACATCTTCAGTGGATTAATTTTCAAACCATAGTTTTTGCTCCATTCCAAAATTATCGCTAGGTTTATGGTGTTAATAGCTACAGCTAAGTCACTAGGAGTAGTTTGTGTATATATCTGAAAATCATCTGCATATAAGTGATAGGAAGTGGTTTCAGAGCCCTGAGTCCGATGAAGCTGTAAGAGGCAAAACGCTAACAGCACTAACATCACAGAAACTAGAAGATCTATTCCATTCCATTCTATTCTATTCAATTCTATTCTATTCTATTCTATTCTGTTCCGTTCTGATCTGTTCTATTCTATTATATTCTATTCTATTATATTCTATTCTTCTTAACTAGCCCTGGATAGAGGCCTCTTTCTTTTGTAGGTAATGTTTAAAATCTCGTGTGATAGTGGCAACGGGCTAGCCATACAGCTCAAAGAACTGATAAGTCGGGTGGTAGCCTCTTACCGGTAGCCGCAGCGTTAGGTGACCTCCCACTGGATATAGTGACGACCTAGTAAAAGATGCTGCTAGTCGATGGACTGAGGTGACTCAGGACCGTGCTTTATGACATTCCTTGGAGGAATGCCTATATTCAGCAGTGGACAAGTGAATGATCATTATGACGGCGTCTTAACACGTCAATTATTACACTCACGTCACATAAAATGAGCAAACATTTCCATGAGAAATCATCGACGTAGAAATTATGGTTCCTAGCAACACAGAGTAATTATAATTTGATTGTGTTTTACATTCGTAAACGTAATTAATTTAAGGGAAACGAATAAAATATTCATAAGAAATACATCACAGCAGAAACGTGTTTAATTAAACGGCTAATTATTTTATAATTGTGTTACGTTTCTTGAAATTGAAAAAATACGCCATTGTTTGAAATTAGAATACTAATTTTCCATTTTTCTTTGTTAATTTTTTTATGCCAGTTCTTAATTACTATCTCACCTGATGTTGAGGGGTGATATAGACAAAGATGGTAAAGCGAATTGACTTAGCGAAACAAAAATCGGATACCCCTCTTTATATATAACTGCTGTTGTAAATTGACCACAGTTTCCACTTAACATCAATTAGAATTATTCGATTCACTATAGAATTAAACGCCTTACTTTGCGATTTGACTTATTTTGTACCTAATTCTCATTAATAATTAAAATATACACACGGTCAGTTCACTTTGGGTGTATGGTACCAAGCAACGCGTGCTCCTATCATATCATAATATTAATATTATATTGTTTAAAATTACGTTTCCACTTTTCCCAAATAAATTTCACATAAAGAAATTGTTATTGTGAGGATTTATTTGTTTAAATCTTCTTTTCTACATATGCTTCGTCAACCATAATAATATCACAGTCAGAGATTAATGCGCTATTGTGCGAGCTTACCCAAATTGATATCGCTAAACACAGATCGCATATCTATTTTCTTTGTGACTGAAATAATAGGGGCGAATAATTAACGTTTATTGTTTGTGATAAAACGAGTGAAAAAATATATATTTATGCCTAAATATAAATCTATTGTAAGAGATTCATAATCATCATCGCATTCATCATCATCATCATTACAGATATTCTAAAATAAAGCTGAACATAAGCCTCAAGGAATGCCTCAAAATACGGTCCTGAGCCACCTTAATCCACAATGTTTCAACTCCAGTAGTTGGAGTTTGCCCTATGCTCCTCTCACAGGTACGTAGCTGCTTCACAAGAACCTTTTTTCTCCATCGGTTGTCGGTTCTTCAAACTATATTTATGGCCGACTCATTGCCACTTCAGCTTACTGATCCGTTTGTTGTTGGGATTTAATATAAAAGAACCCATCAGCCCATTCATTCCGGAGTTGTCGTTAGAGACGACTGTGGAAAATATCACGAAGATTTATTTCATCTCATTCCGACAAAAGGTGGTATAACCATTACGATTAATGTCAGTTGATATCCAGCAACAGAAAGAGCCGTGAAATGAAATGAAATAAAATGAAATGTAAGGAAATTTTATTTTCAAAAACATGATAGGTCTAAGGTATGAGATATCTGGTACTCAGATCGCCAAGAAACCCGTAAAGGGTGGTGAAATCAGAAAAACATTATCACATTTGTGTTAAGCGAGGATATTCGATGGGGATCATCGTTAACTGTGCACTAAATTTGGCATTACGATGACCAATCCGCTTGGAAAGCGTGGCGATTAATTGAAATCCTATCTACAAGCCTATGTTCAGCAGTCAAGTTTTATGGGCTGAATAAAAAGAAGAAGAAGAAAAAGGGTGCAAGAAATTGACGTACTATTAACAGAACCTTTCAGAAATAGTATGAAACTCTTAGGATCTCAGTTCCGATGCGGCCTCAAAGACATCGGGTACTATAGCAATACAACTATACTTAATCATTAATGGGTTTACCATATTATGTTGACTTCATCTTAGATTTTAGCCTAGAACTCGTGAACGGGAACTCATACCACGCTTATACCAAAATCACATATAAAACAATAATACTCCATGCACGAACGGAGTTGTACTTTATTTAAAATATGAACCTGTCTTAGCATGAAGCACCAATGCCGTTGCAAGGATATCTAGTTTTTTTGGGACTGCTTTGATCTTGGTCTCAATGAAGCTCAAAATTTAAATTTTGAAGAAATCTCAATACACAATCAAAATATCTGAATTTTCTGAATCTGAATTTTATATATAAAGATAAGGACAAGTTATAAAAAATGCAATACTGTCACAATACAATATGCATGCAAATTTTGCAATTGCAATTTAGATCACACAATATATCAAATTGCTTTTAATCAAAGGATAGTTCGGACTACAGTTAATTAATTGGACATTGATTTGCATAACTATGAGAGTTAATATATAAATACAGTAAGCAAAACAAATTACTGGATTATTAAATGATGTGAGATATTACGTCGAATGAGTTCGACCCTCGCATCATGGTTCGATTTATTTATTTTGATTGGAAAAAGAAACATTCAGTAGATTATCATGATACTATCTACTATCTCGTTACGAGATGGAACAGACAACTTTGGCGATGTATATTATCTTGTCTCAGAGTTATGGCGTTTATTGTTGTGGTGGTGATGGTTGATGTGATGGTAGAAGTAGTAGCTCAAGCATTTATGGCAGCTTAAATCACCGCCGCCCGCTCGCCGTGTATTGACAGTGTAAGAATATTCACTGCCCCATATCGTCCTTTGGGGGTCGTAAGAGACGACAAAGGCATACTAAATCAGGAATAGACAGCAGCATCTTTCTGATAATAGTTCAAAATGATAAAACTGCGGTTGCCAACCCGCCGGCCGAGCGTGGAAACTATGGCAAATATGAGGCAACTTGTGGAGGAGGCTGATGTTCAGCGATAACCTTTTCATGGGTTGTAATGGATAAACGCCTTTGAGGCATGATTGGATAGGCTTTTTCTAAGCTAATCAGGTAATAAGGCTAATAAGCTATCATCAGGTGGGATGGTAGTCAAGTCCGGCGGCATGCTGTACATATTAAAAAAAAACACGTTTCATCATCGTCAGTTGAACATTGACCTCCCGCAAAGTTTCCAACAAAATACGGCCCTGGACCACCTGAATACATCGACTTTCTGCAGGTCACTCTATGTAGTGGAGAGCCGTCCTACACTAAGCACACACGCATTTTTGAAGTAACAAACTAACTTAAAGTCCACCTGATGGTAAGTGGCACTCCAGTCCATGGAGTCCTGCAGGCGCAGCTTACTTCAAACAAAGAAGGATGATAAGATGCGTTGTCACTTTTGAGGACTAAGATGGAATGCCCCATTGCATTGCCTGTAATTATACTATAGTCTATAACCTTCGACACGGAATACAACAGCTATTTGGCGGTGGAAATATGTAAGGCGGTGATATCTACCCCACGAAGCCTAAACAGAAAAGGATTCCTACCAATTAGTAAACTTTTTAAGATATTGGCACGATAAAATAGTTTTCTTAACATTAAAATATTTCGAGTAATAAATTTCAGAGACAATTAATTCAAAAGCTCAAATTGCAAAGTTTCGTAATGAATATTTTACGTATCGCATTATTTAATGTACATCTCGAAAGAGACTCGAGTATTGTACAACATGTTAATATTACGAGCTTTTGTTGAACGAGACTTTATTAAACTAGAGAATAATAAGAGTATCGTTTTACATACAAGTTACGCTACAACATAATGTTATATTGTTGAAATATATTTGTTACTAGCTTTTACCCGCGGCTTCGACAGCGTGGAGGTCGTAATACGACATAATTTCGAAATCTCGAGCCAATGTTCACGTTTATTATACATACCTATTTTCCCGCCAAATTGTGTAAGTTTTGGGAGCTCTGGTTATTTATATTGTGGAGGTTTGGGGTGTTTTCGTCGTGTAGTTGTGTTTGTGCCGTTGGTCCTGCTCCTAATCTCTCTCCGCTTGTGTGGGGTTGCCGTCTTATCATGAAAGTTTATGCCAGAGACTGCCTCGTTGAACTTGTGGTTGTAGTAGTGCGACTGCTGATCATAAAGTCCCGGGTTTTAATCCCAGGTAGGGACAAAAAACTTCAATTATTGAGTTTTTCCATCAATAAGTTCTCAGTAGCTGCCCGGAGTCAGGAAGTTGGCGGTGTCTCACCCTCGTGCCTCGGATAGCACGTAAAACCGTTGGGCCTGCGCCTGATCTCTCTCCAGTCGTGTCCTGCACCGATGGCTAGTCTCGGTTGCGGCTGGCCGCCGTGACTGAAATTCCTTAATAACTTTGAATAATAATTGACCTTGAAAGAAAGTTCCTTATGAATCAAATAAAATAAAATCAAATACATTTACTGTTGGACTTACGCTGATACCACCGGGAGCAGGTGGCTCCAAACGACTTTTAGGTGGTGAAAGCTATATTTGGACACGTTCGCGAAGGCTACGCTTAGGTGCGTCTTACGCACGTTTTATAGAGATGAAGCGTGTGTCTTAAAGACAGTTTGCTCTTACTAATATGGAAGCGGCTAGCACCAAATTTAGCTTGGTAAAACTTATACCCTTAGGTACTTGGCCTCCGGTTTTAAGGGGATGGGGCGTCCGATAGGGTATCGTGCCAAACGATCTCTTCGGATTTAAATTTCGAAGATTGAGGGAGGGTTTCACATAAACATAAACATACATAAACCATCACGCCTGTCACCCAGAGGGGTAAGCAGAGACCACGGACTTCCATTTGGCACGATCCTGGCACACCTCTCTCGCCTCCTTTACATCCATATATCTACGCATACACGCTCGTCGGTTAAGGGAACTCCTAATCTGGCCTTTTTTCAATATAACGCCAATTTGGTCGATAAACCTTCGTCTAGGGCGTCCTTTCCCGACTCTGCCGTTCACTTCTGCAACATAAATTTGCTTTGTTACTCTTTCCTCGTTCATTCTTTCTACATGACCAAACCACCGAAGTATTCCTTTCTTAATCCTGGTCACAACGTCATCTTGCAAACCACACTTTTCTAAATTTCTCACCCTGTCATTCAGATTCAGCCCCAGCATACTCCTTAATGACCGCACTTCTACAACATTTATTCTACTCTCATGCTTCTTCTGCCAGAGGGTTTCATTTGAAAATATATTGCTACACTTCCATTCCGAGGAGCCGCCATTCGCCTAAGCGGTTTGCAGCTCTTCAGAGCATCTTGGTGAGAAATTTCTTATTGTATTCAGCGACAAAAAGTGCCATGTCATCGGTGAAGAGAGCACTGTTAACTACTGCGTCCTTCGGGATGTCACTCGTGTAGAATTTGAAAAGAAGTGGGGAGAGGACGGAGCTTTGTAGGACCCTGGCCCTGAGGAGGCTTTAAGCAGCGGGTTTCCACTACTTGATATCGAAAAAAGCGGTTGGCAAGGAAGGCTTGGATGATGTACGTTAAGTTAACCTTACGTGAGCATGTGGCAGTTTTGTGCCCGCCAGTTGTTAACGTTAATCGTTAAGTTATTGTTATTTAACTTGTTCTAATCTGATTTCTGATTTACATAATTTTGAAAACAGACAATTGTACATTTCTAATACGGTAAGGTTTATAATTTAAAGGATCTACCCACAAGTACATAGCTATCTCTAGTTTTTAGTTAGCGCATTGATTTTAAACATCTTTTCTGAGCTTTAAAGATTGTATATTTTTCTCGTGAGTTACTCCAAAATATAACACCTTAACACAAAGTAGGTGTTACAAAACCTTGATAATCTACTAAAGCTACTTCTAATTTGAGTTTTTGTGCAAAATGCAAATCAATAGTATTTCAAATATTTTTATAAAAGCTATATGAATTGAGGCCTCAAAACACTGCAGTGTGAAACATTCACAGCGGGCATGCGAATGACATCGTTAAAGGAATTATTTATGGCATCCCATAGTCAACTTTACTATATCATGGCAAATGTTACCGCATAAAATAGGCAGAAGCGATTTAAGGCAGGATATAAAAACTTTGGGTGTTGTGAATGATCCTCGTAATTTTCACATCCGGCACTTAAGTACACAATGCTGATGTCGCATTTTCATCGTTCGCGTTGTAATATATTACAGAATCCTTTTTTTTCTGAATTAAAATAGACACATACACCACAGGCTGCCAGGGAGGGTTATAGAGCAGCTAGTCCGCCGTACTGCTTTAGTGCATGTTAGTAACTTCGTTAAGCACGTGGTATACAAGAACTTAAAATACATATTTAAAAAAATCATTACTGCCAATGAGAACGCATTACAAAATACAAAACCATTTGTTTAAAATGAAATGTAGAAATCATAATTATTTTGTTATAAAAACCCAATTTAAAATAATTTGTTTCACCAATAATAGATACGATTAAACGAGAAGACATTGTGTCATGGCGGCTTGTCAACAGTAAAACACACCCGACGCTTTCGCGATCGAAGTGTGCAAAAAAAGTGAATTGAAAGTCCCCGATGAGGACGAACGTCCAAACATAGTCACCACTCTTTCCATCAACAAGACACAAGTAGATAACATACAAAATTGTGGATGGATTATTAAAAGCTGCTATTTACTAAAATGGAAAAGTAGTTTAAAAAACAATTTCAAAGTCAGTGCTTATTTTTTATAAAAGGGACAAGCGAGCAAACGGCTGATCTAATAGCAAGTAGCTACCGCCACCTGTGAACAATTGCAACACTAGGAGAATTGAGAATTTAAAACGAGTAGGCTCTTATCATTAAGCCCTAAGTCGTATCGGTCCGGAAAAGTCGCTGGTAGTAGTAGATTTCACAAAGAAGTTGTGCGAAGAAGAAAACTTCTCGTATATCGCACAGTGCCATTAATCCAGATAATATGGATGGTATCTTGAATTTTGTCGCAATGTGCGATTGTGAAATTTAGCGGCTGGAACTAGTCCGAAAAATGAGCACTCCCCGTGGTAAATGCGACAGAATAAAATTAAGCCGTAAGGCTGATATACACGGAGTCAGTAACAATTGCCAGTGCTGGCGCCGAGGACTGACTCGCACTGTTTACACGCAGTCAGTAGTCGTGGTAACTTCTTTAGGGTGTACGCGCGTTATTGAAGTCAGTAGGCAAAAATGAATTCACGGAAACGGCAGAATTTACAACGATTAAAATATTTGTTGAGAAAATATTCCTATCTGCTGTTGAAAGAGTTGACGGAAATGTTAGAAGAGATATGTAAAAAGAAACGTCTTTGGATAAGAAAATGGATAGACGACAGAAAACAAACTGGCTTTGTTGTTAAATCAAATGAGTTTGTGATCCTGTGGTATTCAAACTGACTTTGAGAATAAGAATTTTGACGACTTGCTTTCATTGATAACAAGCTCTATTCAACGTCAAAATACATGCATGATAGATGCTTTGCCAGCCAAGCTAAAACTCGAAATAACACTGATATTTTTGGCTTCAGGAATGTCATTTTTGTCACTTTTATCGTGTATCGAAACTATCTATTTCTCATTTAGTACCAGAAGTATGCTGGGCAATATGCGCAGCTTTGAAAATACAAATTAAGGTAAGTTAGTTATTTATTAGGATAATCAAAAATTTACAGTCACATAGAATCAAAATAGTTCTAAGAGTTTTCAAAAGCATGGTAAACTATGTTAGTTTCATTGTTGCTTTCACGCCCAACTGCATCGTTATTAAAGGTTCTGTTACTGGCGTATGTAATGATTATTTGCTTAGGTCTGCACATCTAGGATTAATCGAAGTTCGCTCTAGGATAAAGTCCCAAAGAGCTGCTGCTTGATGCAGGCATCTCAGCAGGCTCAGTCCGATAAAATCCCAAAGAACTGCTGCTTGAGGCTTTCATGGTTAGGCTCGAAGAGGTAAAATCCCAAGGAACTATTACGTAGTCATGGAAACGTAACGCTTGTTTACGTTTCCATGACTACGTGTTATGTAAACTTATTAAAACAATTATATAATTAATATAAATAAATGTATTATGCATGCTTTCAGTAATATAAAAATCGTTCATTTACCCTCATTTACTAATCTATATATTTTATAATTTTATGATACGATGTGATGTCACCCTACAATACTATGCCAGCGACTGTCCAAGCACTGACTTGGTCGTTTAGACAAGGTTAATAACGCTAGCGCGGGTGACGGGGGGAGTGGACTAACTTCAAAATTTTCAAGCAGGAATATTAAGGTCAGAATTGGCGCGTAAGTGCTGTACTGCTCCCAAATCAATTTACATTATGCCAGTAGCGGGTCAGCACTGACTTGCCTCGAATTTGGAGCCAGTTAATGTCTCTGTGTAAATCAGCCATTAAAGTAAACCTTAAAGGCGTAACAATAACTTTACAAATAGTCAGAAATTAGATTTTACTGGCCTCTCATGACGGTGACTTGAAAGTTCCGAGCAGTCGAGACGTCGGAAACCTGTAAATTGAATTTCGTCCAATGTATAGTTTTCTTTATAATATAAGAAATACTTTTTTTTAAATAAACCAGTGCTTAACTACCATGAAACTTGATGGTTAGTAATGATGTAGCGGAAGGTGGTCTCTCTGTCTTAGCTCAACACTTCACTCTTATTTATTTAATCATTCTTTATTGTACTACTTATTACAAAGAATACAAAGTGCCTTGAGGCATTCTCTATTCACTTAAAGTATTCTTTGATTTTCAATCTCGTCTTCTTTTCTCTTAAGGTATTATCGTCCTTGAAGACATCCACATTGTAATAAAAAAAAAATCATAATAGTTTTCACGACAACATATTGAAAGATATAAATTACTCAATAATTAAAAATTAAAAATTTTGTACAACTGACTTCAAAATAAATTATTAAGAATAACTCAAAAATATTGGTCAGACCTTAATCAAATTTATATGGAACCACATGAAAACACCAGCTTTCAAATAAAAAAGAGTCATCGAATTCGGTGCAACCAGAAAAGAGTTATGAGTTAACACACTTAAAAAAACATACGAGTGCAGTCGAATTGAGTACCTCCTCCTTTTGAAGTCGGTAGAAAAGAGTTTAAAGGTTACTCTACCAAAATCTGTACCTTCACTATATAGCTTACAACCGCACACAAGATCGTATGTATAATAGTAAAGTGTTAGAGTTACTAATTAATCTCTTAGTATCTTCTAACAACCGTGTGATGACGGCATAAGAGAATCCTACATCTTGTTTTATCCCATGGCCCATGGGTGTCATAAAGGCGACTATGGAAAGGCGAAATGCCAGAAACATCTCATAGTCTCCGATATTGTGGTATAACCATATAAACATACACCAGACGTTAATACTCAGACCGGGAACGGGTAGCAGCGTCTAAGGCGCAGTACATCTGGTACTGTAATCGTCATTCTGCCTGGACTTTAGCATGTTAATGATGACTGCTGATGACGTATTTAAACAGCTACGTGATAGACACCCTAAAGGTACTCCTCTTCTTGCCTCAGCTGGGATCGGATCCTCGGCTGACATATCGAATGACGTTCAGTTTCGCGGTCACTTGGAAGGGAAGGCCAAATTGGTCTCTAAAAATCTTGGCGTGTTCTGTAGAGCGGGGCAGTATTTCATGCCGGCACACCGCTTGCAACTTTACAAGGCGCAAGTTCGGTCTCATGTGGAATACTGTTCTCATCTCTGAGCCAGCTCCTACCACTTGATCGCGTCCAGCGCAGAGCGGTTCGTCGGCGACCGAGTTATTTCTGATCGGCTTGACTCACTGGCGCTGCGAAGAGATGTTGCATCTCTTTGCGTATTCTATCGCATCTACCACAGGAAGTGCTCAGAGGAATTGTTCGGACTAATTACAGCCGCTCTGAATTTCACATTCGCACATCGCCGCAAAACTCGCGGTACCATCCATTCATGGGCGGTGGTAGTCACTTACCATCAGATGAACCGCATGCTCGTTTGCCCCCTCTTATATAAAAAAACGTAGAGCCACTCTGTATATAGGTACTCTGTGATCTAGAGTATTGTCTGCACAAAAAGGCCGGCTGACTATACGAAAGGCCATGCTCGCATGGGATCTTTATTAATATATACGTGAAGGGAAAAATTTATACTCACTTTTAAGATTATTGCGCGCACGGAGGAGTGTGAGATTTGATATAGTTAAAGTTTATGTGTATGCCGTTGTTAATACGTGTTACAAATGATTTATAATATAAAATAAAACATTCGTTGTTTTCGTTCACTACTGCCAATGTCAATTGTCAAACACATAATAGTCTATGTTAAAGCAGTTGCACAGAGTAGAGATTGTCTTCAAAGAAGTTTTAAATGTTGCCAACAAAGAATTACTGACTAAATGAGCTTTGACTTCGCGTGATTACTCCTGTTCCTATTTCAATAGTCTGTGGAGTGTATGTCAAGGCAAAAAAGCGTTTATTTTATATTTTGTGTATTATATAATATCTGTATTATGTATATTAATGTACAGTTGAAAACGCAGATAATACTTCAATATACTGAAAGTTGTAAGTAAAATACAGCTTGTTTAATACATATAATTAAACAATTAATAAATTAGTGAATTAGTAATGAAGTGGTCGACTGTACGAATTTCAACCACTGGATGACCACTAGTATAATGTTATGTTATGTCGTTTACTGTGGTTTTGCAGTTCCGGATAATTAGGGAGGGCAGATAATAATGATGATAAAAGAAAATCTGCGCCAGATAAACATTATATGATCAATTAAAGGAAGGTATTCGGTTCGCAAATATTTAATATAAATTCACTCTCTTATTATAATTGACTAAGATATTGGCTTTCATTATTATTCAATTTCCATATTCATAGAATCTTGATTTATCTACGGTTTTGTAATAAAGGTGTACTAGAGAAAATAATAATTTAATTCGAATAGTGTTAAGAAGAGTGAATTATCGTATGGTTGGGCGCAATTGAATCCACCACTCCCATCTTATTACAAGGGTTCTCCCGTTCTAACCATCCATAAAAGTACACTGTAGAACATAGCACTCCCCCATAGACTGTCTCAAAGGGGGAATTTTGGCAGGCGGGTTAGCAACCGTAGTTCTTATAATATTAAGTTGTTATCAGGAAGATGATGCTACCCAGTTCCTGTTTCAGTTTCTCTCTTTCACCTCTTACGATACCGTCTGGACGATATTATGGGAATGTGGATGTTCTTACACCGCCACTAAATGGTTGTACGGGGTTCTTGACAGGCAACCAAGGGAAATGCTCGAAAAATCTCATGCCCTCCGATAGATAGCGGTTTACCATAACCTCTATAATATCATCTCGAATATACATTACCGTGAGTCGTGGTACCTCAGGTGCTAAGCACACGTCGTAATTTACACAGTATGCAAGCAACCCGTGTTCGATCCTCGCCGTCACCAATGAAATTGATTATTGCAATTTTAACTGCTGATTTACCACGTGCTCGGCAGTGAAGGAAACCCAGCGGGATTTTTTTTAAACATATTTCACTTAACAATAATTTTGTTTATACAATTTTAAATGAATTTTCATAGAACCAGCATGGTGGCGATCACCCTATTCCCAGGGGTTATTTCATGCATGTATTCCTTGATATTACCCTTTTTGTACAGTTTTTGTTTAATAAAACTTTTAAACTTGTTTACTGACAAACTTTGAACATGTTCTGGGATTTTGTTGTAAAAGCGTATACATTGCCCCATAAATGAATTACTGATTCTGTGGAGTCTAGTAACTGGCATTACAAGCTTATGTTTGTTCCTAGTGTTTATAGTATGAACATCCTTATTCTTATTAAAGCTACTTATGTTTTTATGTACATAAATTACATTATCATAAATATATTGCGATGCCAAAGTTAATATGTTTATTTCTTTAAATTTTTCTCTAAGGGACTCTTTACAATTTAGGTTATAAATCGTTCGTACGGCTCTCTTTTGCAAAATAAATATGGCTTCAATATCAGTCGCATTACCCCATAGCAAAATTCCATAAGACATTACGCTATGAAAGTAACTAAAATACACTAATCTAGCTGTCTCAACATCTGTGAGACTTCTAATCTTTCTTACAGCATATGCTGCAGAACTAAGTCTACTTGCTAATTTAGATATATGGGGGCCCCATTGAAGTTTAGCGTCAATAGTAATACCAAGAAAAACAGTGGTATCCACAAGGCTCAACTCCTCCCCATTTAAGAGCACAAAATAATTCAAAGACGTGTGAAGTCCACCAACACGCGGCGCGCCTTACCCTAAAACCCTCGCAGAAATGAGAAGAGATCTGTGCCCGACAGTGGGATGTATATAGGCTGTAACTTAAGCTTTATATACATCGCCAGACCGGCGATGACGAGGAGCGTCCAGGGTTTTGTTTTTAATTTAATAGAATCAGGATGAAATTCAATTCAATTCAATTATTTATCTCTTCACAACTTACTGAATAGATAACAATAACGATGCTAGGTCCTTACTATTAAGGACCTAGCGTCGTGAGAAACTGGTGCCTATTATAGGTTTTATAACAAAAACCTGAGTTACAGGTCACCAGCCCCCTCCCTCACGGATAGGTGACATATAATACAAAAAATAATACAGAGAGAAAATATATCATAAAAAGAGTTAACAGTATAACAAACTAGATAAACTAGCAAACATCTACATCTTTCCTGGATTAAGAATCAAAATACCTCGTTACAAAAAAGGTCGCTGGATCTGTACACCTACTCTACAAAACATGACAGCATTATGCTAACCTACATTATAAATTTTAAATAAAAAATATCTTTATTTACGTTCTCCTAGCACCGATATCATTTTTTTAACTAAACTGAAGTGACAAACTGAAAGTCCACCTGATGGTAAGCTGCTACTGCATCTCATAAACACCTGCAATCAACTTGAAACAAAGAAGACTACGTTTGCGTTGTTACCGCTGAAGAATAAATGGAAAACCACAGCCCGTAATTATAATGGAAGAAAGCAATGCACGCACTGCTGCTTTAGAGTAGACACGGTAAAGAGACTGATACCTTATTTGATAGACTCCTAGGCAGAAAAGCAATCCTACCAATAAAAATGATAACAATAGGTATAATTGCAATATTTATAACTGTCCACCGTGTAGTGGCGGTGTTAGAATATCCACTACCCCATATCGTCTCGTGGGTGTCGTAAGAGGCGACAGAGGTAAACTGAAACAGGAGATGGGCAGCAGCATCTTCCTGGTAACAGCTCAAAATAATAAAAAAACTGCGGTTGCCAACCCACATGCCAAGCGGGGCAACTATGGCATAAACTCCCCTATGAGGCAATCTATAAAAGAGGCCTATGTTCAGCAGCCTATACAAAGGTTGTAATGGAATGATGGAGGTGTAATTGCTGGGACAAACAAGGAAAAACGTGAGTTACGTAGAAATCCTGAAGAATCTTCTCTGGTGGAGCCGAGCTGCAGTTATATTGTGGCCGATCACGGAAATACTACGTTCTCACGGAATACTAGCTTTAAATATCAGTATATTATTGTAGTGTTCCATATGGCGAGAACCAAAGATCAATTTTACTGGGCATTCCATCTATAAGTTACTTAAGGGTGACAACGAATACGCATTTTGATTCTCAATCGAGGAAAGATGTAAGCACAGTATATACTTTACATCACGTGGACTTTGTATTTGATTTTCATCTTTACCTGTATATTATATAGCAGATATTATTAAATTGATTTGTTTTAAAACTTATCGCAAGAAAATGTTTTATTTTTCAGAAAAAAAAAATGGTTGCTGTACCTCCTACAGTCACATTTAAAGTAAAGTTTTACATTATGACCGTCACTTGTTTAATAACCAAAAAGGACGCAATAAACATATTTATTCACCGCATAGCGGCGTAAGGAATACGGGAGCAAAGCGCACAATTTATTTATAGTTAGCGCGTCGTGTTATCGTAAATAAGAGGACTCAGTAGTTGAGACGTATGGACCGGCGCGCGCGCTCGCGCCTTCCCGTGCTTTGTGAGTTTAGTGATGTCGACAATCGGAACGTGAAATATGCGGTCCCGATTTATTTCTTGATTCAATTTTGAATTTTGTTCGATGTGATTTTGCAAATGTGTATACTTGTGACTGTGTGTATGTGTTTTGACTTCTGATTCGGTTGGAAATTTAAGGTAATTTTTAATTTAATTAACCAAAAGTGTGTTATGTTTTTCTTTTAGTTTTTTTATCATTATAGCCCGTCAAAATGTTCACCGCTGAACATAGACCTCTGTCATAAAGTTCGCTGTAGGGGAAATGGGTCGGCAACCGTAGTTTTTATTATTTTAAGCTGTTATCAGGAAGATGCTGCTGCCCATCTCCTGTTTAGGTTTCGCCCTGTCGCCTCTAACGACAAACACGAGATGATAATTATGGCCGTGTATTCCGGCCACCAAGTAGTGGCGACGTAAAAAATTAGCTCTAATATATCATTTATTACGTGAAATCTATTAACTCGCTAGTAGAATAAACTGCTCTTTTTAACCGAGTTTGACAGGAGGCTCAATAATCAATACATGTTATGTTTTTTTTTTATGAATATTCACTGAATTCTCGGAAATGGCTTAACTGATTTAAGTGTTTTTTTTTTCTATTAACTAGTTTATACTTCACTCATAAGGGTGGTAAAATAGGGGATGAAATTTTTAGTGTTTCATTTGACTATTTAGACTTTCTAGTTTTTACTTTGAGCTTGTAGCATTCCTAACGTAATAAAAAAATCCGTCGTTAAAAAACTCAGGACTAAGTAAAGTATTGAAACTACCTCCACATAGTAGCTTCTGAAGTGAGGGCTTAAATTCGTCTATACATCTGTACCTAAGTATTTACTTCGGAAGCTATTTTATTGGCTTGCTATTGATTTCAAAAAGGAGGAGGTATTTAATTCGAGTGTATGTTTCTTTTTATTTTTTTGTGTAACATTTTGTATATGTACCTCATAACTTTTTACTTGGTGAACCGATTTCGATGATTCTTTTTTTATTTGAAATATGGTGCTCATGTGTGTTCTCATGTGGTTCCATATAAATTTGATCAAGGTCTGACCAGTCGTTTTTGAGTCATCATTAATAATTTATATTGAAGTCGGTTGTACAAAAATTTTTTAATTTTACCACTTGTAGTTCCGTGAAGTCGACTTTTACTTTTTATTAAAACTCTATTTGATTTCCTGTTTTTATAATCTGTATTACCGTGTAGTAACGATGTAAGAATATTCACTAACCCATATATCATCCCGTGGGTGTCGTAAAAGGCGACAGAGGGAAACAAATCAGGAGATGGGCAGCAGCGTCTTACTAACAACGACTCAAAATAAAAAACCACGCGTGGCAACAATGGCAAATATCCGTCTGTAACACATGTCCAAGTCCTTGTACTAACACTTCTCCCTATCATCTGTACTTGATTGGTTTTGGTAGCTTTGGATATTTTTTTTTCAAAATCAATCGATCCTCAGAGCATTGCGTCATCTATATACTAAACTAGCTGTTCCCCGCGACTTCGCACGCGTGTAATTTAGGTTTTTAATTTTTTTGCGCGGAACCCTAATTCTTTTTCGTAAATAAAGGTAGCCTAAGTTACTCCTTGTAATATCAGCTGTCTGCCAGTGAAAGGCCCATCAAAATCGATCCAGCTGTTTCGGAGATTACCCGGAACAAACAGACAGACAGACAGACAAAAAATTTAAAAATTGTGTTTTTGTTATAAGTACCGTATATACTTGCATATGCATTTAGTGAAAAGCTGTTATTCTGACATTACAAACAGACACTCCAATTTTATTTATTTGTAGTATAGTATGTAGTATAGTATGTAGTATATTACAAACAGACACTCAATTGTATTTATTTGTATAGATTAACAAGGTGAACCGTATGCAGGTGTGGTGGTATTTAGAGAAACAATGTACATGTTCCCCTTAATTATCCTATTCTATCCTATCCTATACATAATATAATAAATCTGTGAAAATTATGTTCACGATTCACGCAAAAACTACTGGACGAATTTCAATGAAAATTGGTACGTAGGCAGAAAATGAGATTCTATAATACTAGGCAACTATTTAATTGGCCTACGGTAGAGTAAAAGAGAAGGGTTATGTTCTTCCTTTTTAAGTTTATTTTCAAATAATGGATGCGTATAGTTTCTTTAGTCATAAAGAGGACAACGTAGAGTTCTCAAACGTATGTTTAAGCTGTACATATAATAAATCTATAGAAAATTGTGTATAAGTGAAAATGAAATTCTCGCGCACATACGTGGTAGAGCCACGCTGCAGCTATATTAGTAGTATAATTGTAGCACGAATGGGTCGGCTCGACCGGGGAAGGACCACGCTCTCACAGAATACCAGCTTAAAATAGCAGTTTAACACTGCTGTGTTTCGTAGGGTGAGTGTAGGGAACCGGAGACCCTTTTACTGGAAAAGAGGCATTCCATCTTAGTTCTCACGGGTAACAAAGCATTTGGATTTTGATTCTTTATTGAGGATATATGTAGATGTCCATTGGTCACAGCAACCACTTACCATCAGGTGGACTGTGTGCTCGTTTTTCACCCTATCCTATAAAAAAATATACTAGAAAAGGCAGAACAAAGTCTGCCGGGCCAGCTAGTCTTAATATAAATACCCAACCTAAATTGTTCTATTTCATATATTGCATATAATTATTAAAAAACTTGAGTAATTGACGACCTGGTAAGAAATACAGGATGGCGATGAATAAACAATGCTTAGTAACGAGTTTTTTTTTTTGGTTTTGAGGATGTCTATGTGCAATGGACTTTTGAAGGACTGTAATGATGGTGATGATGGTGTTCATAATATACAAAATATCATATTGTATATACAGTGTCACTGGTTTTTCTGCAACACGTTTGTTCAAATATCTTAGTTTCTCTTAATAAACGGGGCTTAAAATTTAGCGCCAATATTTAAAATGTACGATTTGTCAACTGTATTATCAATTTATATTTACGTTTTTTTTTTCAATGAATGAGTGGGTGTGGCTTTTGAAAGGCTGTAATGATGATGATGAACTTGGAAATAGTTGATGACATATGTTTTAATTACAAATATAGTACAGATAATTAAAATATTAAAAAGAACTAAAAAGAAAAACTTTAATTATCATACAGTCCTATTCTCCCCGGGATAGTGCCAATAATGGCGGCGTTACCTCGCTGAATGGCTATACTTAGCATTTGAGTAAGAAAAGAACCAGCCCTCCCATCACCACCAAGACAAGTCGCGGATACAGTTCCTCTGTGAATATAACCCTACGTGAATTGATATTCTCTACAGCATTTCATCATCATCATCATTACAGCCCTTCACAAGTCCACTGCTAAACACGGGCCTCCCCAAGGAATGCCACAAAGCACGGTCCTGAGCCACCTGCATCCATCTACTTCCTGCATATTTTACCAGGTCGTCACTCCATCTAGTGGCGGGACGCCCTACACTTCGTCCGCCGGTACGAGGCTGCCACTCGAGAACCTTTTTTCCCCATTGGTTGTCGGTTCTTCGAGCTATATGGCCGGCCCATTGCCACTTCAGCTTACTAATCCGTTGGGCTATGTCGGTCACTCTGGTTCTACTGCGGATATCCTCATTTCTAAGTTTACCACGCAGAGAAACTCCGAGCATAGCCCTCTACATAGCTCGCTGAGCGACCTTGAGCTTTCCACCACGTCTCAGTTCCATAGGTCATCACTGGCAACACGCACTGATTGTACAGTCTCGTTTTTAAGTTTTGAGGTGTACCTGACGAGAAGATGTGCCGTAATTTCCCGAACGCTGCCCAACCGAATTGAATCCGTCGATTGACCTCTCGGTCGAAGTTGGACTTACCTAGTCAGACTATTTGTCCCAGGTAAACATACTCGTGAACAACTTCGAGCTTAGTGCTCCCAACAACTACCAGCATAGGTGTGACATGGACATTAAACATGATCTTTGTTTTGTCCATGTTCATCTTAAGACCTATCCGTTGGGAGACACTATTGAGGTCATTGAGCATAGTGCTTAGGTCCTCCAGCGATTCTGCCATAAGGACTATATCGTCGGCAAATCGAAGGTGAATGATGTACTCGCCATTGATATTAATACCTTATCCTTTCCAGTCCAGAAGCTTGAAAACGTCTTCCAATTCAGCGGTGAAGAGTTTCGGGGATATCACGTCACCCTGTCTTACACCTCTCTGTAGTTGGATAGGTTTCGTACTCTGGTTCTGTACTCGGATAGCCATCGTAGCCCTACTGTACAAGCACTTTAGCACCTCGATATACTGACAGTCAACTTGGCACCGCTGAAGGGAATGCAGCACCGCCCAAATTTCGACGGAATCAAAGGCTTTCTCATAGTCCACATACGCCAGACATAGTGGCAATTTGTACTCCTCGGACTATTGTGCTCTTCGGACTTGTACAGCATTTGGCACAAATATATAGTCATCTCTCAGATATTCATACTTGCGCCATTTGCTCAGTTTGGCCGCTTCTGATACCGCTCCGGCTCTAAGCGAGGTTGCCAAAGTGTCTACGCACGTAGCATCCCACACTAGGGCTATGTTTTATTCTTAGTCGAAACAGCCAGAATTCGTTGTTGATCATAATCACTATGGAACTTATGAAACTACTTTTCCTACGCACGTCGTACCAATGAAACATTCTCGATGGGACAGTGTTTGCCATGTCTGCCTTGCCTCCACAGAAAAGTACAGGTGTTTATTAGTTAAAAAATTGTAATATAAATCACTGACATTGTGCACAAAAATGTAAAGTAGCTTGATTAAAGGCTGATGTATTCAAAGATAAATTGAGAATTTTTTGTATACCTTTTTTAAAATTAATATTAAATAACTATTAAATCATCCGAACTTTTTAGACTGGACTCGAGTAGAGTAAATATGTAAATTTAGGTGCCAAAAGACAATATTTTAAGTCAAAGCATTGTGGGATTTTATGGCAATAAATAATTTATCTACGTGGCTTACAAACTGATCATTTGAAATTTTAATTCAGACAAAGATTTTCTTTAAAGTTTTCCTTCACAATTTCATTCAAGTAGTATATGGAGAAGTAGTATATATGAAGTAGTAGTAATGTTTATAATGATCTGTGACACTTAACCAGTTATATTGTAGACCATAGCAAACAATACTATTCCCCATTTTTAATGCCTTATCGTGAACGTCTGAGTCTTATAACTATATCACTCACTACTAACCATTCTAGATTGTACTTGTAAAATTATACCAAATATAATATAAATAAAAACGGCATTAATTTCATCATCATCATCATCAGTCCTTATATCATATATTTATTACAGAATACATGAGGTGACACCTTGACGAATAGCATTAAAAATACGTCTCACGTTATATATTATGTACTGTTACTATGTGTTATACGTAATCTATTATTTTTATTTTACATTAACAAGATAATAACTGCAAGCTGCGTATTTAAAAAAAATTATACTTAGATACATCTGTACAGTAAATCTTCATCGTCGTCATTCCGACTTCGAAGTCTACTGCTAAACATATTATATCCCCAAGGAATGCCACAAAGCCCATCCCTGAGCCATCAGCATCCATCGAGTTCTTACATCTTTTACCATGTCGTTGCTCCATCTAGTACTTTACTTTAAATAATCACCAAGAATGCATAGAAAAAATATTATTGATAAAAATCGATTGATATTAAATTTTTACGGTCAATTGCTTTCGAGTAACTGTGAGCGATATATCATGTGAGATAGAGTTGCTCATAACGTGCTCAATAAAAGTGCAGACTGACATAATGGTAAATGCGGGGGCCTTTTCAACTGTCGTAGAATGGGACTCGGTGATTTATTGAGTCACCGCAACGTGGCTTCTAATTTTCATGGTTTGTTTTTGATGTAGACGTTAATTTTATAATTCATATCATACAATTGAAAAAATAAATATTTTCCATCACAAAGAAAAATTAAATATAACATGAGATAAAAAAACTCCCATAAAAATAATAACGTCTATCACCCACAGGGGTAGGCAGAGAATACAGTCATCCATTTGGCATAATCCAGACCTCTCTCGCCTCCTTTACATCCATACAGTCGTACCTACGCATACATGCTCGTCGGTTAAGGGTATTCTTCATCTGGCCCATCTTCAACATATCCCCAATTTGGTTGATAAACTTTCATCTAGGGCGTCTCTTCCCGACTCTGCCGTACACTTCTGAAAAAAGATAAAAAAATACCAGAGAATTTGTGAGAAGTCAAATTACGAGCACGTCCCTATTTCAGCTAACTGCTGCTGTACTAAATATCAGCAGCGCTGATTTACAAATAGAGCCCAATATTTGCATTTTTTTTCGCCTATTTTTTTTAACAATGAAGCTGAGTTGCCGAAATGATCTGCAATGTGATGTTAAAATCCTTCATATCTTTTTTATTGCAATATTTATGTAAATTATTATTGTGGAAATGGGTACGATGAACCGACAACCGATGGGTAACCGGTTCGAGGCTGCCACTCGAAAACCTTACCTGATTTTCGAGAGGCAGCTTCGTACCGATAAGCGAAGTGTAAGGTAGCCTCCCACTAGATGGAGTGATGACCTGGTAAGGCATGCAGTAAGTCGATAGTTGCTAGAGGCTCGAGACCGTGTTTTGTGGCATTCGTTGGGGAGGTATATATTTGGTTGAAGACTTGTGAAGGGACTGTTATGATGATGATAGTGATGATGAAACTAAAATCAAAACAGATATTGAACGAGAGCATATTTTGAATTATTTTAAGCGCAGTTTGAACAAAATGCAAAATATAAATACACGCAGAGATGTTAGCTTAAAAGTGGTTGCCGTAAACCTAGATAGATAGAAAATTCTTTATTGTACTCAAAGGAAATTGGTACAAAAGCAAACTTAAAATTTATTATTTAAAATTACATGTATACACTTATACACACACACACACATACATACATACATACATATATATATATATATATATGGGTTATTTTGTAATAACCGACCAAATTTGCAGAGAAAGTTCAAAATCTATATATATATATTAGCCAATGGATGGTATGTGTGAATACTGAGTGCTGTATCTTCTTCTATCTATATATATATAAAAGGCAAACCTGACTTACTAATCTATCAACGCACAGCCGAAACTACTGAACGGATTTCGCTGAAATTTGGCATACAGAGAGTTATAATGACGTAGGCAGAAAGGATTTTTGAAATTCTCCCCTAAGGGTGTGAAAAAGGGGTTAAAAGTTTGTATGAAATAAAATTGAATCAAATGAGGGTGGAATATTCTTTTTAGATGCTCCTGAATAGGCAAAACATTCCTCATAAAGAATCATGTCCAGTCTTGGCTTGAAAATTTTCTAATGCGTGTAGTGATGTAAGATATTTTATATAATAGTATTTGTTTTGCTTATTTCGTATCGCATAATTGAATTTTTGAATAAAGCCAGGAAAAAAAATAAGCTTACTATGTTTATCATTCTCAATAGACTTTTGGAGACGGAACGTGTTTTACAATGGCACAAAAGCTCAGAAGCCATGCCAAAGATATTAAAAAATGAATGACATGATGAAAAAAATGAATGAATGACAGGCTGTCATTTGTTTGAATTTTGCAGTAGTTCGTTTGCTCTTGCTACGTATTGTACTTTCTGATTTTGGATTTTCTGATACCCTTACAACTTTGGCATTTTCCACGGACTTTGATACCTTCCACTTACGATTACTTTGACTTGGGTTGTATGGATACCGATTTAGTGCTTTTTGATTGGGATCTAAGACGTCATCGCTCTTGTTGGAAAGCGTTATGGAGCCTTCTACGAGATTGCATTGTATAAACTGTAACATATGTGTTAATACGATTCAGCGTTATCGGCTTGACCAAGCGTGGTGATTAATGCTCATGCCTTCTCTGTATGAGAAGAGGCCTTTGCCCAGCAGTGAGGCAGTATTAAGCTGGTATTAGGTATTATTTACTCGTCCCTGTCTGTTCATCAGACTTTTAAGAGTTCGATGGCTGAAAGCGTCGTCTGTCAAGCCGACTTCTGAAGTCTGGTCCGTTTCAACGACAGATTTTGACCGATTATTCAATGAACTATACCTATATTGCTCTAAATTGCACAAAGTAAATTGTAGAAATCAAGGATGGCCTATCATCACGCTGGTAATCCTTAAAACTCAGCATCGGCGAGATATTACGAGAATATAACTGCTGTTTGCGACCGCGCGCCGATTTGATGATGATATTACATTGAAGAGGAATTTATTTCTGAGCGATTGTAACTCTCTCAGCAATTGAGAAACAATTTGATTTTAATTATCGTATAGTTTTTGAGGTTATGACAACTGTCAGTACTTATCTGACAGCTCTCCTTATAATCTGACCTCACCTTATAACCTCAAAAACTTATTTACTTAAGACTTTAAGAAGCTTGAATGACCTTGATGAAACGGTGACCGCAGAGATTTTAGCCGAGGTGAACGCCGTCTAGCGACTACTTTCTGTATTAATTAGAAAAGTGCAAAGATTAATAGACTGCAGAGGTGACAATTATATAAGTGATATACTGCCTATTATGCTTGCGCGTCACTGAGAGTTATATCGCGGTTTAGCATCTTCAATTACATTGCACGATGTGGTGCTGTAGCTTCGTCCGGTAGGCATCACGAGCTATCAAGTGTTTAAGTTTTAAGTACGTAAGAGTTTTTATTATATTCGTTGAATCGTATTTATTGTTTCATATTAGTAGCTCTGGGTATAAGCGTTCGCTGTAAATTTCGCCCTGGTTTGATCCCGGCAGCACCAATGAAATTTTTAATTGCAATTTTAAGTGCTGATTTATTAAGTGCTCGGCGGTGAAGAAAAACATCGTGAGAAAACCTGCATATGTCTGAGGAATAAGAAAAAAAAAATTGGAAGATTTGTGAAGTTCGCCAACACAGCAAGCAGCGCGGTGGACATTTCTTTGCCCTAAAATCCTCTCAGAAGTATGAGCAGGCCTGTGCCCAGCATAGCGACTTACATAGCCTGTTACTTTACTTTTGTATCGTATACATATTATGCAATATTCTTATTCGTTTCAGATACAGAAGGGTAACTTAATGTTGACAAAAATATCATGTGGAGGCCACGAAAACGTAAAACGTCTTTGTACCTAGATAAAATGTTCTAGTGATTGTCAGTCATTTAATACGCCACATTTTCTATAGAGTTTAGAACGTTTCAGATAGCGCAAAAATAATACAAAATATTATGGGAATTATTTATTAATAATATATACATTTATATGTATTTATAAATAAAAAATGAACAATTTAAATTAAAAAAAAAACTAGTTTTACGGATTTTATCGCGTATATTAACTTATTTTATATTCCCGACGTTTCGAGTACTTTACAGCAGCTGTAAAGTACTGAAACGTCGGGAATATAAATAAGTTAATATACGCGATAAAATCCAAAACTAGTTTTATTTAAATGTAGTGTTCGCGTAAATATAAGAAATCATTAAAAAATGAACAAGCTGCAAGGTTCAACTGATAGTGTTTCTGTAAAACAATTGTAAAATTGTTGTTCTCATTTTTATCAATGGTGAATTCATGAAACGTAGTCAAGATCACTTTATATGAAATATATTTAATTAAATTGGCACATGGCGTATTTGGCCTTCTACTTAAAACTCGGCGGAAATTTGAAAAGAAAGATTTTGTCTGTTCTTAATTCTCTTGTGTACACCACTTTTCACAGACTTATTGTTTACAACTGGCGTGGTTTCCAAAATCATGATTAAGTGTCAGCTCTATGTCGTCAATCAGATCCTGAAGTTATTTGACATTGTCTTTTTGTTATATATTGTAAACTTTTTAAAAACTGACACAAACTCATCAGTTTATTATTTGTTATATTTTTTTCTATAACGTATTAGGTATTTTGGATAAGTTTGTAATTATTTATCACAAAATTTTTGCAATAAATTTCTTGAGACCTGGTAAATTTTTTTTCCATACCATTTGATGGGCCTGAGTATAATGCCAGTTGTGCTCGTTGGCTGAAGTTATTTTTTATTTTATGCACAATTGCAGACAAAACAATCTCTAAAACAAAATTTTACCTCTTCTCCTTCTAATAATAGCTCCTGCAACTGACAAGGCGGAATATTTTTTTCTATAAGACCATTTACAATAACAATTTTTAGAGTGTAACACTTTTATCAGCTGCTGTATTCATAGTGCCTTGAGCAACACTTTGCCGGGTTCTGTACAGAAAATAATAGTTTAAAAAAAATAAAAAAACAGGCGTTTGTAGATAACCGCGTGGGGTGTTGTTTCAGAAATTTATAATATCTTACCATGTCTTCCCTCCATATAGTGGGAGGCTGCCCTGCTTTTCGCTTACCGGTACGAGGTGAGGTTGCCACTCGAGAACCTTTCTTTCCATTGTTTATCGGTTTTCCAAGCAACATGGCCAGCCCATTGCCATTTCACTTTTAAAATCCGTTGGGCTATATCAGTTACTCTGGTTCTATTGCGGATATCCTCATTTCTAACTGTATCACGCAGAGAAACTTCTCTCCAATTTAAAAGTTTTATATTTTTCAGATGATGGTATGTCTAAAATTTAAAGAAAACATAAACACAAGAATTTCTTTATTTTCCTTTATGCACTTAGGGAAGCACCACTTTTATTTTATTTAAATTGTTTGATATAATTTTATAATAGTGTACATAAATATAAGTATCTGTCTCTAGATTTCCCTCCCCAATAATGTTCTATTAAAGTAATACTCATAAAAACAGCGTTTTATTAGCGTTTATTAGTTTTATTATTAATAAAAATATGCAACAATAAAATTACATAGGTATTAAAAACTATCGAAATCTATGTAACGAGATCATGTTGGTCGTTCCACATCTAAATTATATAAAAATGCATTTTTCAATTTCACTAATCAAAGTCGCCGCGAAAATTTCTTCTTTGGACACTTTAAAAATTTATTTATTTAGAAAACAACATTTACAGTTATTAACTAAATTAAGTATTTCTATTCATAAAAATATTTATAATTGAGTATAAACTCTTAAAAAACTAAAATATATTTGAACGAAGTCGCTCTAACACCGACGCGCGGTCCACCCTCGACGATGTCCGAAAACGGACTGCGATAGAGCTCGCGGGTGATTACAGGGCGACGGAGCAGGCACGCTCGCGCTAATATATTCAATTTCGGGGAAAATGATATTTTCTCGAGTAAAACGGGGAACAAAAATAAAACTCTCAATTAAAAATATTAATATTTTTAAGACCTTTTTTTTAAGTGTACAAACTATTTAAAGAGCTTGTGCCGTTTTGGAGAAATTTTGCAAAATATGACAAAGATAGATACTCTTTAGGATTTGTTTTTGTAATAAGGGGTTGACAAAAATACAATTTTGTTCAATTAAAAACATTTATTATATCCTCTTCTGTCACCCTGTATTTTTTTGCGGATTAAATGAACAGTAATTGTAATTTTTTTACTTAATTATCCAAGAATTTAGGCATTTCTACCGCACTTAAGGCCTTAATAGCATTTTTCCCTGGCATCTAAATTAAAAGATGACAACTTATTATGTCATTATAAACAATAATTGTTTTTATACAACACTAGTTGTAGGTAGACGCGACCTGTAAAACGAATCAAGTGAAAGGTCAATCAATGTATGGAAAGTGGGCATGATACTTTGCTATTAGCAAAAGTTAGAAGTATCCACGGAATTGCTTTCGCTGTGGATTCTTCTGGGATCGCAGCTACACTGCTTGTGAGTGGACGAACTGCTCATGCTACCTTCAAGTTACCACTCAATTTAACAACAGCTGATACTCCCATTTGTAATATATCGAAACAGAGTAATTTTGCTGAAGTATTAAAACATACGCAAATGAAAAATGTGAAATGATAGTGTGGGATGAAATAAACATGGCTCATAAGGGTGGCGTAGAGGCATTAAACAGAACTCTACAAGATATAAGAGGAAATAAGAAGGTAATGGGTGGTGTAACGGTTTTGCTGGCTGGAGATTTTAGACGGACTCTACCAGTAATGCCAAAAGGAACTAGAGCAGATGAAGTTAAGTTGTGTCTTAAGAGATCCACTTTATGGCCTCTAATTAAAATTCTCAAGCTCTCGAAAAATATGCGGGTACACTTAGGAGAAAAAGAGTCTGCTGGTAGATTTGCTAATCTCCTACTTGAAATCAGCAACGGTTATTAACCGATAAATGACGGAATGATAACCATCCCTGATAATTTGTGCACAGTTGTATTTACGTTACAGGAGTTAATATCCAAAATTTACCCAGATATTGCTCATATCCACGATAAGCCAATGGAATGGTTGTGTGAACGTGCCATATTAACCCCGAAAAACGACCAAGCAGTGGCAATTAACGATATACTGTTAATGTCTTTTGAGGAAGAAGAAATGGTGTACACGTCAATAGACTCTGTGGTCAACACAGATGACGCAATTAACTACCCTGTCGAATTTCTTAATTCACTGAAACCATCGGGTCTTCCACATCATAAGCTTATTCTGCGCGTGGGCACTCCTGTTATGTTGTTGGGAAATTTAAAATCTCCTCAACTGTGCAACGGAACCAGACTAAAAGTAAATGCGTTACATCGCAATGTAGTGGAAGCCATAATTATAACTGGATGAGCGCAAGGGGAAACTGTATTTGTACCAAGAATTCCCCTGATCCCGAATGATCTTCCCTTTGAATTCAAACAAATACAATCTATTCCCCTCAAAGTCTGCTTTGCAATGTACATAAACAAATCACAAGGGCAGACATTAAAATTTGCGGGTATAGACTTGAGAGAAAATTGTTTTGCATACGGGCAATTCTATGTAGCTTGCTCACGCGTAAGCTCGCCCAGTAGTCTGATAATTTTGGCACACCGTAATACATTAGCAAAAAATGTGGTGTATAAAGAAGTTTTGTAGTTTACTAGCTTTTGCCCGCGACATCCAGTTATAATTGTGGCTTGTACCAGCAGACTCTTTTTCACACACGGGCGCGATATAACCGAACTCCACGCGGACGAAGTCGCGGGCAAAAGCTAGTAAGTAATATAGGCAAATGGTGAAGAAAATTAATTAAAAAAATCTCAATATTACTGTCCTTTTTATCTTTTAAATTAAAAATGCGTGGTAATTCATTATTTTAACTTATTTTACTGTGGTGCGCACACATTCGTAACGGTAGATCGGTAGGCAAAAACGTTGTTGCCCATAAATCACATTAAATTTGGGATAACTTCAAATAAAACTAGAAGCCTTATTTACTCGTATTTTCAAAAAACTGCAATACCGGTATAACATTATTTATGTATTTGAACTTAAGTTTAAAATCTGGCTACTCTTTGAAAAATAACCCTGTATATTATTATATTCATTTCTATACAATCTAGTATATCTCCTATATAATCATAGTAATCTGTATGTATATTAATTTCCTATACAATCTAGTATAGGAAATTATAACATATAAATCAATAATATCATCAGTAGTACATAGATTTATGCATCGGGATAATTAGAATATTGTTGGTCATCGACCGGTATAAGCCTAAGTATGAAAAACGCTCTTTCAAACGATGAGAACAAGGATTGTGAAGAATACCATACAAAGTGGTTGGCAGGTATGTATGTATATTTCTAACATACAGCATGTCTGAGGAATAAAATATTTCAAGGACATATGAATTCCGCAAACACATACTGCAGCAGCACATCGGACTAATTGTACTATAACCTTTTCAGAAATGAAAGGTCAATGCCAAGGATATATGTAGGTTATTACTTTACTTCCATTTATAAATGGACTTGGATGAAAGCCTTTTAATCAAAGTACTTGAATACTATTTGGAAACTATCTTAACGTTACAGCCTATCAAAAGTCCACTGCTGAATATAGGATTGCCCCATAGATTGCTTCATAGAGGGATATTTGCCATAGTTGGCAGACGGATTTTTTTTATAGAAGAAGCGTGACAAAAGAGCATACAGTCCACCTGATGGTAAGCGGATGCTGTGGCCCATGGACATCTAAATTTATCCTCGATTAAGAATCAAAATACAGATGCTTTGTCACCCCTAAGGGCTAAGATGGAATGCCTCGCTTCCAGTAAAAAGGGTCTCCGGATCTATACACTCACCATACGAAACACAGCAGCATTAAGCTGCTATTTTACGCTGGTATCTGTAAGAGCGTGGTCCTACCCCGGTCGAGCCGACCCATTCGTGTTACAACCATATTATAGTTGCGGCGTGGCTCTACCACGTATACGGATACGGATTGGCAAAAGGAGTTTTAATTTTTTTTTGTTGTTATTAGAAAGACGCTGTACATTCCTGATTTGTTTCCACCTGTCACCTTTTACGATATCCACATAGTATAGTGGATAATCTTACTACCCCACTACGGTACGGTTAAGAGATTATCTTAGCCCTATTTAAATTCTGCCTGCTTTTATAGTCTGTGGTAGAATTTAAGGAGCGCAAAATATTTAATAACATGTGCGAATATTCATCGCCAGTAGGTGGAAATAGTTTAGCGAGAGGATGTATCAAATTGATCAGGTAGGTCCCCCTACGCGCTGCGTGCGACCCGGATTCTATTGGCGGTCGATTTAATACTATGAAAATAACCATTTTATTTAAAGACATATGTCCTACATTTTTATTAATAAAATAAAACATCTTTTAAGATAAGTACAAACCAAAACTTTTTCAACATTAAATGGAAATACTTTCTTAAAATGACAACACATTTAGTGAAATTATCATTTCAGGTAACTCTTTCCAAATATCGTTTTCTACCGACTTCAAAAAGGAGAAGGTACTCAATTCGACTGTATAACTTTTTTCTGGGCGAACTAATTTCGATGATTCTTTTTTATTTGAAAGCTGGTTTTTCTCATGTAAATTTGATCAAGGTCTGACTAATAGTTTTTGAGTTATTCCTAATAATTTATATTGAAGTCGGTTGCACAATTTTTTTTATTTTAAATTATTGTTTATCCTTTATTACTACGCCTGCGTCAAATTCTCACCACTCTATGGGTTGACTGGTAGAGAGTGCCTAATGGCATTAAATCCGCCTTTTGTATTCTTTTGTATTAAAAATAATAAATAAATAAATGTCTTAAGCATTCACCATAATATACATACAGTTGCGTCCTAGATAAATATCTCACATCTTTTTACTTGGATATCGTAAGAGTCAACAATAATAGAATTCAGGATCATGCAGTTTACTCCATGAGGATACTGAATTCTCCCATTGATCCCCGTCTTTGAACTGAACTGAACTAAATACCCAGTGCAGAGACGGGGAGAAGCATTAATGGAGTTCGAGATGCGTGAAACTGAAGTCGCCTATCCGCCTACTAAGTATGATGATTACATCGAATCGTATCCATTGAAGGATAAGCTAGGAGAGGGTAGAAGTGGTAGACTTTTATCCAGCAATGGAAAGAGAGAGAAAGAGATAAACAATCTTTCTTTATTTTTCTATTTTTTGATATTTTTTTAAAATGTTACCTTCAGACTAGGTTTTTTTCTCCTGTATCGTTTACATACATAAAATACACAAAGACAAACATCCAGATCTGGACCAATTATTTGTAGGCCTTACAAATACTTGTTCCAGTTCGTGATCGAACCCGCGGCCCTTAACGCTGCAACTCATTACTAAGCCACTGCTCCACGGAGCAGTCATCTTCTTCTTCTTTACCAGGTAATCAAAAAAAGACGTTTGAATCGAAACGATGCCTGGACATCCAATTTGCGAGAGGTGATATACCGTATCGGGCGGTGTAAGAATATCCACTACCCCGTATCGTCCTGTGGGTGTCGTAAGAGGTGACACAGGGAAATTGAAACAAGAAGTGGGTAGCAGCACCTTATTGATAACAACTGAAAACATAACAAACTGCTGTTGCCAACCCGCCTGCCAGACGTGGCAACTATAGCAAAATCGCCTCTGTGAGGCAATCTATGGGAGAGGCTATTTTCAACAGTAAACTTTTATAGGCTGTAATTAATGGATGGATGAATGTGACCGTTAATGTATTTGGCAAGCGCGGCATTTATGTGCGGCTGGGTACATTTTGCAGGCTGATATTGACTGTGAATAATGACGAGAAAATGTTCCTATACAGTTCTGTTATCATCATGTTATATGGCTTCCAGTTGACAGGAAAATATATGTTATAAGAGGGGGCAAACGAGCATGCGGCTCACCTGATGGTAAGTAACTACCGCCGCCCATGAACATCTGACGGCCTTTTAAAGAGTAGTTGAAAAATCGCTGTTGGTATTAGTAGTAATTTCACAAGGAAGTTTTGCGAGGAAGAAAACTTTAAATTCATATTTATTTTTATTTGTGACTACATGTAATAAGACGAAATAGTTGTAGTATTTTAATTCTTAATCGAGGATAGATGTAGATGTCTATGGGCCACAGCATCCACTGACCGTCAGATGCACTATGTGCTAGTTTGTCATCCTTATTGTATAAAAAATATGTTTAATAAGCTCAACTCCAGCGTCAGTTGTCGAGCGACCCTTGTAAAACCGAATTGATTTATGTAGCAATTTATTAATATTAAAGAAACTTAAGATCTGATCTAAAATTATTTTTTCAAAATTTTACTAAATGTTGGTAGTAGAAATCGGTCTAAAATTGGCGGGGTCTAATGTACTACCAGATTTAAATAAAGGTATGACTTTACTATGTTTCATTAAATCAGGAAACACACCAGATTCGACGCTTCTATTAAATATAGTGGCTAGATAAGGTGCTATTATATCTATTATAGATAAAATAACTTTAACGGAAATCCCCATAAGTCTCGTTTTCTTAACATCAATTGTTTTAAAATATTTAACGATATCTTTGGCAATACTCTATGGAATTTAAAAGTATTTGAATGTTTTACATTTTGTTTAAGCAATGATTCGGCGACAGTAGGAGAAGAATTTAATGATTTTGTTGTCAAAAAGGAACATCAGTAAATGTTTCAAAAAGCCATGTAGCAACTTCGATCAGATCGAGTTAAACTGTTGTTATATTCAATTGAAAATCCGAGTTGCGCGGTTTGACCTTGCCTGTTTCACTATTTATTATTCTCCAGGTCATTTTAATTTTGTTGGATGCAGTTTTAATTTTGTTACTTAAATGTAAAGCCTTAGCTGTGTAGCACACTTTTTAAATATTTTAGAATATGTTTTGACATAATCTCTAAATATAACACTAGTATTATATAATCTTTCATTATAAAGCTCATATAACTTTCGCCTACTTTTATAATTCCTACTGTCGCCCATTCATTAAATGATTTGCGACTGTTAAAAGAGAAAGTTTTAGAAGTAAATATTCTACTAAATTCAAGTTATAATTTTAAATAACATACCATACAAATAATTAGCACTATTTTTAAATGAAAGTGATGGAAGTTTTTATTATATTACTTCTAAACCTCTCCAAGCGATGGTCATTTATTGGAACAAACACAACTTTCTTATTTTTCTGTTTTTGTGTATGTAAGGTAATGATACCAACTGCCCACAGTGATCTGAACTTAAATTTTGAATAATTGATTTATGCAAGGGCTTAATATCTGTAAAATATTATCTATACAGGTTGCACTAGGCCCAGCAATACGTGTTGGTTCTAAGAATAAATTAACAAGATTATACGATTTAAACAATGATCTAAACTTAATACTAATGGAAGAAGTTTCAGGAGATTGATATTAAAGTCTCCACATATTACAACAGACTTGTCTGTTTACTAAGTTTGAGCAAGCTTCTTCCACAATTCTTGAAAATAGTCATAAGTAGCACATGGGGTCTGTAAACACTTACAACAATGAGGTTTGAGCTCGACACAAGCCATTTCTACAGTTCGCTCAACAGAGAGGCTCACAATATCCTTACGTTCTTTATATAATAATGATTTATCTGCTAATATTAAGGAGCCACCAGTACAGTCCACCTGATGGTAAGCGGATGCTGTGGCCCATAGACATCTAAATTTATCCTCGATTAAGAATCAAAATGCAGATGCTTTGTCACCCCTAAGGACTAAGATGGAATGCCTCGCTTCCAGTAAAAAGGGTCTCCGGATCTGTGCACTCACCATACGAAACACAGCAGCATTAAGCTGCTTTTTTACGCTGGTATCTGTGAGAGCGTGGTCCTACCCCGGTTGAGCCGACCCATTCGTGTTACAACCATATTATAGTTGCAGCGTGGCTCTACCACGTATACGGATACGGATTGGCAAAAGGAGTTTTTTATTTTTTTTAAGTTGTTATTAGAAAGACGCTGTACATTCCTGCTTTGTTTCCCCCTGTCATCTTTTACGATATCCACATAGTATAGTGGATAATATTACTACGCCACTACGGTACGGTTAAGAGATTATCTTAGCCCTATTTAAATTCTGCCTGCTTTTATAGTCTGCGGTAGAATTTAAGGAGCGCAAAATATTTAATAACATGTGCGAATATTCATCGCCAGTAGGTGGAAATAGTTTAGCGAGAGGATGTATCAAATTGATCAGGTAGGTCCCCCTACGCGCTGCGTGCGACCCGGATTCTATTAGCGGTCGATTTAATACTATGAAAATAACCATTTTATTTAAAGACATATGTCCTACATTTTTATTAATAAAATGAAAGATCTTCTCAGATAAGTACAAACCAAAACTTTTTCAACATTAAATGGAATTACTTTCTTAAAAATGACAACACATTTAGTGAAATTATCATTTCAGGTAATATCGTTCATATAAAGGTTCAATATCGTTTTCTACCGACTTCAAAAAGGAGGAGGTACTCAATTCGACTGTATAACTTTTTTCTGGGCGAACCGATTTCGATGATTCTTTTTTTATTTGAAAGCTGGTTTTTCTCATGTAAATTTTATTAAGGTCTCACTAATAGTTTTCGAGTTATTCCTAATAATTTATATTGAAGTCGGTTGCACAATTTTTTTTTATTTTAAATTATTGTTTATCCTTTATTAATACGCCGACGTCAAATTGTCACCACTCTATGGGTTGACTGGTAGAGAGTGCCTAATTGCATTAAATCCACCTTTTGTATTCTTTTGTATTAAAAATAATAAATAAATAAATGTCTTAAGCATTCACCATGATATACAGTTGCGTCCTAGATAAATATCTCACAACATCTTTTTACTTGGATATCGTAAGAGTCAACAATAATAGAATTCAGGATCATGCAGTTTACTCCATGAGGATACTGAATTCTCCCATTGATCCCCGTCTTTGAACTGAACTGAACTAAATACCCAGTGCAGAGACGGGGAGAAGCATTAATGGGGTTCGAGATGCGTGAAACTGAAGTCACCTATCCGCCTACTAAGTCTGATGATTACATCGAATCGTATCCATTGAGGGATAAGCTAGGATAGGGTAGAAGTGGTAGACTTTTACCCAGCAATGGAAAGAGAGAGAAAGAGATAAACAATCTTTATTTATTTTTCTATTTTTTGATAATTTTTTTTAAATGTTACCTTCACACTAGGTTTTTTTCTCCTGTATCGTTTACATTCATAAAATACACAAATATAAACATTCAGATCTGGAACAATTATTTGTAGGCTATACAAATACTTGTTCCAGTCCGTGATCGAACCCACGGCCCTTAGCGCTGCAACATTACTAAGCCACTGCTCCACGGTGCAGTCATCTTCTTCTTCTTCTTTACCAGGTAATAAAAAAAGACGTTTGATTCGAAACGATGCCTGGACATCTAATTTGCGAGAGGTGATATACCGTGTCGGGCGGTGTAAGAATATCCACTACCCCATATCGTCCTGTGGGTGTCGTAAGAGGTGACAGAGGGAAATTGAAACAAGAAGTGGGTAGCAGCACCTTACTGATAACAACTGAAAACATAACAAACTGCTGTTGCCAACCCACCTGCCAGACGTGGCAACTATAGCAAAATCGCCTCTGTGAGGCAATCTATGGGAGAGGCTATTTTCAACAGTAAACTTTTATAGGCTGTAATTAATGGATGGATGAATGTGACCGTTAATGTATTTGGCAAGCGCGGCATTTATGTGCGGCTGGGTACATTTTGCAGGCTGATATTGACTGTGAATAATGACGAGAAAATGTTCCTATACAGTTCTGTTATCATCATGTAACATGGCTTCTAGTTGAAAGGAAAATACCATAGCAATATAACTGTTATAAGAGGGGGCAAACGAGCATGCGGCTCACCTGATGGTAAGTAACTACCGCCGCCCATGAACATCTGCAATACCAGGGGAATGGCAGGTGCATTGACGGCCTTTTAGAGTAGTTGAAAAATCGCTGGTAGTAGTAGTAATTTCACAAGGAAGTTTTGCGAGGAAGAAAACTTTAAATTCATATTTATTTTTATTTGTGACTACATGTAATAAGACGAAATAGTTATAGTAGTTTAATTCTTAATTGAGGATAGATGTAGATGTCTATGGGCCACAGCATTCACTTACCATCAGGTGGATTGTGTGCTCGTTTGTCACCTATGTATATTCTATAAAAAAAGTGGACTTTCATAGACTGAAGTGATGAATAATTAAACTTGAAAAGTGTGTTAAACATAATGTATCCAAGAATTAAAGCCATTACTTCAGAAGCTGTTAAATGATGTGGCAATTATTTTGTTCGCTTCAGTTTTTTTGAAGTTGTTTTTATTACATTTTACAAAGTTTAATTGTTTGACCCTTTTGAGCAGACTAAACAATAACACAAGCTCAAGGTAACAGAAATAACATCGTCTACAGTTTAATTACATAAAAAATGTCATCATCTATTTTGTCATCCTTGAGACTTAATTTTTTTCTACAAATTTTAATGGGATAAGCCTTAAGGTATATCATCATCATCATTACAGCCCTTCATAAGTCCACTGCTTAACATAGGCCTCCCCCAAGGAATGCCACAAAGCACGGTCCTGAGCTATCTGCATCCATCGACTTGCTGCATGTCTTACCAGGTAGTCACTCTATCTATTAGGGGGACTCCCTACTTCGTCCGCCGGTACGAGGCCGCCACTCGAGAAACTTTTTTCCCCATTGGTTGTCGGTTCTTCGAGCTATATGGCCGGCCCATTGCCACTTCAGCTTACTAATCCGTTATGCTATGTCGGTCACCCTGGTTCTACTGCGGATATCTTCATTTCTTAGTTTATCACGCAGACGAACCCCGAGCACAGCCCTCTCCATAACTCGCTGAGCGACCTTGAGCTTCCTCATACGGCCAGCAGTAAAGGACCACGTCTCAGTTCCATAGGTCATCACTGCCAACTCGTACTGGTTGTACAGTCTCGTTTTCAAGTTTTGAGGCATACCTGACGAGAAGATGTGCCGTAATTTCCCGAACGCTGCCCAGCCGATTTGAATCCGTCGATTGACCTCTCGGTCCAAGTTAAACTTACTTAGTCGGACTATTTGCCCATCATATATGATCTCCATCATAATAGCCATCGTAGCCCTACTGTAAAAACACTTCAGCACTTCGATATACCGACAGTCAACTTGGCACCGCTGAAGGGACTGCAGCACCGCCCAAATTTCGAAGGAATCATAGGCTTTCTCGTAGTCCACATACGCCAGACATGGTGGCAAATTGTACTCCTCGGACTTCTGTATAATTTGCCGAAGGGTATGTATATGGTCAATGGCGCTAAAGCCTTTTCGGAAACCGGCTTGTTGGGAGGCTGGAAGTCGTCGAGTCTGCGAGCGAGACGATTAGTAATGACTCTCGAAAACAGCACGCAGACGCGGCTCAAAAGGGAAATCGGCTGTAGTTCGTCATGAAACCGTTGTCGCCTTTCTTGAATAACAAGACCACTGCACTTCTGCTCCACGCCTCCAGTGTAGTGCCAACATGGAGGACGGAATGAAAGAACTTCTGAAAGACTTCAAGTACCGGTTTTTCACCCGCTTTCAGAAGCTCTGCTGTAATGCTGTCCTCGCCTGGGGCCTTGCCGTTTTTAAGGTGCTGGAGAGCCATTCTAATCTCGCTCAGACTGACGTCCGGAATATCATCGGAATAGTGTCGGATAAGACTTGCTCTTCGCTCCCGTCTCACCCAGCCCGTCTCCGCTCGGGTGTAATTATGTTTTTAGCCAACTTCGAAAGAGGAGAGAGTTCTCATTTAGAGTGTTTTTAATGAAACTAATAAGACGACTTTCTAATTGTTACATTTTGCTTGTGATGTTGCTTAGTCCACTCAAAGAAGTCAACAAAAGAAGTAAAAAAAATATAAACAATTAAAACATATTTGACTTAAAACAATCAATAAAACTAGCATTCTAATTTTTTTTTATATTTGATACTTTTTTGTTCTGGATTTATGCGAGCTTCGTTGTGTGCCCTTAGATAGATTATTTCGTGTTTGCGTCCTTGCAGACTTATTCGCTAATGGAATGTCGGAATTAACATTTACTTTTGATGTCCAATATCAAAGAGAAACAAATATTCTGTTTATAATCAGGCGTCTACTTGCTTCTCTCCTAAATGTTTCATTGCGTAAATTGCAGAAAAAAATTGTTTTGAGCACGAATTCGTGCAACAGATCAAAGTACTGAACGCTTTTAACAAATATTAATCATCGAGAATTACCGCTCCACTGAAGAGGTATTTCATAAATGCGTTTGTAAGTATAATAAAAATTATGTGAACAGCTAGTAGTAACACTTCGTGCAAAAATAACATTTTATTTCTGTCGTTGTTCTTATTTTATATGCAGATTAAAAATATAGATAGCAAATAGTTGAAAGAGCTTTGATAAAAAGATTATCTTTATAAATTATGTATTAAAATTGTTGTTACGTCTTAGTGATTATGTAACTTCTGAACGACTTGGCCGATTCATATTACCTTTGTTCTGTAGAGAAAATAGTTCATATCATGATGTCGTCGACATTTCTAAGTTATAACTTTTAAAAATCCAGGATGGCCAAAGTACAACTTTTTTCCACCATTTTACTGGCGGCAAATTTCACAGTTGTTCTGTAACAATTATTATGTGTAGCTACGGCAAATTTGATTTGGAGCGTTTTGCGCCAGAGGAACGTGTTTAATTATCAAAACTTTCTACTCAAATCAATCTTTTGTACGTGGTAGAGCCATGCTGCAGCTAATTAGTAGTATAGATGTAGCGCGAATGGGTCCGCTCGACCGGGGATGGACCACGCTCTCACAAAATACCATCGCAAAATAGCAGCTAAATGATGCTATGTTTCGTATGGTGTAGAGAACCGGATACCCTTTTTACTGGAATCGAGGCATTCCATCTTAGTCCTCATGGGTGACAACGCACCTGCATTGATTTGATTTGATTGATTCGTAATCGAGGATGAACGTAGATGTGTATGGGCCACAGGAACCACTTACTATCAGGTGGACTGTGTGCTCGTTTGTCACCCTTATCGTGTAAAAAATCACTAACCTTCGCGGCTGAAATAACTCGTTTGGTGGATAAATTTGAGAAGCATGGCATTGTAACAAATAAACTAGTTTCAGTACAGTACCATCATTTTTGTAAATATTTTTGTGGATATTTGTAAAATTTGCGTCATCATAAAAATTTCTGAAAAAGCAAGCACCCCACGCTTTTTTACATTCGTTAATCACTATTTTCTTATTTTAAACGTTTTTGTTCGGTTATCTACAAAAGCGTGTTTTTTTAGTTTGTTTAAACAATTATTTAATATCTTTAAGTTTTTATATAAGTGTATACTCTTTTAATTTAAATTTTGTTAATACGTAAAACTGCTATGAGTCTTAGAAACCAGAATTAAAGATTAATTATTATTAAGGGATAAATATAGTTTTCTCATCTGATTGGGCTAAATAAAAGAGAATGATAAATATATATTAAATGAAGTAAAATAAATATTATGATTATTGAGTAATATTATGTATAGTGTTATCATCGAGTTGGGATATTATTATTATTCAGTTGGGCTATTTATTATTATTGCGGTATTTAAATAGTATTCTCATATGATTGGGCTTTATAATAAATGATAAATAATATAAAATAAAATATATGTTATTATTTATTTTTATTATTAATCTATAATTTTTGTTATTTTGTTAACAATTTTACAATTAACATTTTACCTTACTTTCTGAAATGTACATCGATGCGAAAACAATAGAAGCTCGGGTCAGAACAAATTGTTTCACGACTGTCAATAGCATTTTATCCCTTTGGCTGCGTCGAACACCATAAAGGTTCCATCTTCGCTCAGCGGGGGTACATTTGTCATGAATGGAAGGTCCATTACAAATATATTGGACGTTCGAACATTAATCATTTGTTTAGCTTGCCCTGCGTTTCCGTTGTAGTTTGACCGCCTTTATTGTTATTAATTGGGTAAAACATAAATTCTGATTCAGTATAAATGAATTTCCTCGTTGAGTAAACAAATTGTTTATTTTTAGCCGACTTCAAAAAAGAAGGAGGCTTACAATACGACTGTGTGTTTTCTTTTTTTTTTTTGTATGTATGTTACGGGATATCTTCGTCAATTGTGAACCAATTTTAATGAATTTTATTTAATTAAGTAGGGTTATAGTTCAGTGGTGGTCTCATATAAATTTGGAAAAAAATTCATACCTAAAGGAGGCAAAATAGGGGATGAAATTTTTAAAGTAACTTTTTCGACGACTTTGACAGAGTGATGTTCCTTAGTTCACTCAAGAGGGTAAAAAATATAAAAAACAAAGTAAAAGACGATTTAAAAGAACTAAAAAGAATAAAATAATTTCATTGTGTGAAGTATTTGCTTTTTTTCATTTCCTTTTTTTCTTTTTTTTTTTTTGCTTTAATTCTTCTATGCTCTATGTCTTAGCACCGACTTCATAATGCGAAATTACTTTATTCCTTTTAGTTTTTTGAAGTCGGATTTTAAAAACTTTCGTTAAAGTATAAAGCGTAACAGATCGAACAACCCAGAAAGGTTAGCAGAGACTACGTCCTTCCATTTCACACGACACGGCCACACCTCCCTCGCTTTCTCCACGTCCGTATATCCACACATACATGCTCGTTGTATGAGGGTATAGGGATACTTAATTTAACACCTGTTTTTCTAATTTGGCGCATCTTAATATAACACCTGTTTGGTCGATAAGCTTCCGTTTAGCGTGTCCCTTGTCGACACTGCCATTCACGTTTGCAGCATAAATTTGCTTTGAATCATAATCATCATCATCATTACAGCCTTTCAAAGTCTACGGCTGAACATAGACCTGTCCATAGGTTGCCTCACAAGGGGATTACTGGCTTAAGTTGCTATGCTCGGCAGAGGGGATGGCAACCGCAGTTATTTATATTCTAGCTGGTATCAAAAAGACGCTGCTACCCATCTCCTAGATTGTTTGCCTCAGTTGTCTCTAACCACACCCACGGGACGACATGGAGTAGTAAATGAAAAATTGATTTTTTTTTCAAAAAATATAGTGGTAATTTGATGAAGTGTTTTTTTCTTTGTCACTCTTTTCTTATTTATCATAAAATATACACTGTCATTAATAACCAAAAACGCTGATAAATAACTATTGACGTAAATAAGTATTGAATTAACTCTATTTTATATTTTAACTTTATAATTGATAAGACTATTCCCATTTTGGCAGGCCGATTGACGGTAATAGTACCAGACGTTTCGCACTTTTGACGTTTCTTCGCGCAACTGGTACTTTACGCTCGGCGTAAACGAGATAGCTATACTGCCATTGAATTAAGTTCGTCTAAAAATAAGTAAGTATAAAAATACTTTGTGCTAGTTTTATATAATATAGAATTCTTATCCTAAAAAAAATCGGCCTCTTAAAGCAGCACAGTCGGGGATATTGCAGTTAATTGAAATGGAATTTTGAAGAGAAATTTAGTACGAATAATTTGTCAATTTCCTTAGTAAGGTGCATTTTTGAGTGTGCGAATTAGCTGACCTAATTATACGCTACAATGTATTGTTTCGACCAATAGAAATCAAATTGGTGCTATATCGCATTACGTTTGACGTGGTAGAGCCATGTTGCAGTTATATCATGGTTGTACCGTGAAAATGTGAGATCTATAATTCACTCTGTGGTGTGTTGCCTACTGTTGATATTTTTCATGATACTTTCCCTAAATACAGGAAAAATTTAAAAGATCACTATTATAAATAATTAGTGAATGATTTAATGATAATCTAATATCCATGTTCCCTACAGCTGCTGCTTGGTTATATGCATGTTTTTATTGTCTTAGTTATATACTCGTATTATCTTTGAGTATTATTTTTTGTCACATATTTCTTTCTAAGCTATTGTAACTCTGCCCTGTCTTAATTTTTATAGTATTTTGTAATGCTGCGTCACCTATAAGGGTGCACACATCAGTCCCTAGATTAAGCCAACTTTCAATAAAAATGTAATAATGTGTGCACTGCTGGTGTCCTATGAATAAGTAAATAAATAAATGGGGCGGCTCGATCGGGGAAGAATCACGCTCACACAAAATACCAACATAAAATAGTAGCTTAATGCTGCTCGGTTTCTTGTGGTGAACGAAGATAACTGGAGATCCTCAGGTGATAGTCCTCAGGGGTGACGACGCATGTGCATTTGGATTTTTAAACAAGAATATATATATATATATATATATATATATATATATATATATATATATATATATATATTATCCACTTACTATGAATGGAATGTGCGCTCGTTTGTCACCTTTAAGCAATAAAAAACACACTTAAATCTTATATGAAAAAATACCTTTTTTCTTATTGGCTCAACATAAGTAAAAATATACAGGTTTTATTAAGACGATTAAGAAATAGAATATTCTCCTTTACGATACTCAAGTATGAACTGGTATTGATGGGATTATCATACGCCGTCATCACTAAAATAACCAAAAATTTTAAAATATAAACGCGGTAGTTATTATAGATATATTGTTATAACAAACACAAAGCTAAAGTTAAATTAAGGGGATTCGAGTTCTAAACATTATCCGCAATTATCAGATAATAATCAACTATCCGTTTAATTGCGGACGCGCGTTTACAACCGCTTATTAGGCTAGTGCTGGTGTGTGCGTATTTTGAAAGTGAAATTCACTTTTAGCGCTAACAGTTTCGAATTGACTGCGACACAAACTAATTAGGTAAGAGTATTTTGTAAATTAAAAATTACGTGTGGTGTCGATTGTTTTGATAAAGAAATAGGTATTTGATATAAAGTGCTGTTTTGACATGAACGTTAAAACATAAAAATATAAACTTTCATGCCCTTCACCCAGAGGGATAGGCGAGTCTACGGATTTTTATTTACGCTTGCTTCTTTCACATCCATATCTACTCATACATGCTCGTCGATAAAGGTACTTTTAATTTCATACATCTTCAATAGATTCATCTTAAATGAACCGCCAATTTTATCAATCAACCTCCGCCTAGGGGATCCCTTGCAACAAAAATAATTACATTGTCACTTTTTCCTCATTCTCCGTGTCCAAACAATCGAAGTATTCCTTTCATAATCCTAGTCATTTACCACGTACTCTTCGGTGAAGGAAAACATCGTGAAGAAACCTGCATTTATGAGAAATTAGAAATTTTTTATCGAAGACATGTGAAATCAAAGTAAAATCCTCTCACAAATAAGAGGATGCCTGTGCCCAGCTGTGGGACGTATATAGGCTTTAACTTTAATCCTAGACATTACATCTTGCAAAACATAACTTTCTCTTACCAGATAATTCTCACCTTAATTTACTTCTGAATGATCGCATTTCTACAGCATTAATTTTACTCTGATGCTTCTTCTACTATACTTAACTTTTGTACCATACTTTTTACCCCCATATGTAAAAAGTATGGTACTAACACAGTAATGTGGATTGCCATAGGAGCCTTTTTTGACATATTCTGACTTCCCAAAATAGCCCCGCACTCACTTTTACTCACTCTTATTCACTCTTATTTCCATATCTTTATTACGTGTACCATTCCTGATAAACACACATCTTAAATATATCTAAAATATACGTCTTAATACACAAACGCATCCACTAGCTCAATCAATTCCCGCTCTATTCTTTTTATAGAATAAGGGTGATAAACGAGCACACAGTCCACCTGATAGTAAATGGCTGATGTGGCCCTTAGACAACTACATGTATCCTCGATTAAGAATCAAAATGCAGATGCGTTATCAACCCTGTGGACTAAGATGGAATGCTTCGTTTCCAGTAAAAAGAGTCTCCGGTTCTCTACACTCACCATACAAAACACAGCAGCATTAAGCTATTTGACGCTGGTATTCTGTAAGAGCGTGGACCTCGGTCGAGCCGTTGTGGTACAACCATAACATAGCTGCATCGTTTTACTTCCTTCTGCTTCAAAAACATTTCATCATACTTGAGTTTTCCTAAGTTCACTTTTATACCGTATGCGTATGTAAATAATATTGTAATTATATCGTATTTAAGATTATTCAAAGATACAATACACAACTAGCAGTATTTGTGAACAGTAAGACCTACAAACTAACTTCACTGTCATTATTATGTATGCATACAGAAGCATGACCGACTTAGGCTGACAATTGACGAAAATGGATATTATCATTAGAAAAGAATTCTTAAATATTAACAAGGTTGCGTCTGTAATTGTGTAGAAAAACTAACGTAAGGTTAATATGTGCGACAGACAAAACAAAGACTTTAGAAGCAATACTTTTTGACGACGTTACATCTGATTCTATGGTTACCTTTTGAATAATTAAAGATTTCTTTCAGTCAAGTGAATAACATGTTTTGTAAATTTTAAATTGTTTAGGAAAACGCAAATATAGCTAAAACATATTTAAGCTATATTATTTCAAAGATACCAAGAACATTAATTTAAGATCTTTCATAAAAGTACGGATGAAAAACGAAGACACCCACGCCCATAGACACCTAAATCTATCCTCATTACAGAATCAAAATGCTGATGTGTTGTCACCCTGTATGTGTTGAATTAAGATGGAATGTCTCGTCACCAGTAAAAAGTATCTAAATTTCTGGTTACTCATTATGCTGTTATTCCACGCAAGTATGCGTACAACGGAGGTCACGTGGCCTAGTGAGACTGCTCAGCTACAACACAGTGGATACTGGGTTCGTATGCTGGTGCTAGACATGACATTTGTGCGAAAACTCACATTGTTGGTTTTCTGAAAATCCACTAATATCATAAAAATTATATCGTAACTACAACCATTAAACAAATTTATATATAATACTATTTTATAAGTCTTTACAGTATTTCACAATAAGAAAAAGTGAAAACACAGCTTTTGATGGAGTAAAATTAAAAATTCGTACTTCCATGAACTAATCGTGCAGTTGTGTTTTGAGTTTGCTTAAAACTGACTGAGAATTTAAATATTAAACTAGCAACTCTAATTTCGCCTATTTTAAGACTTCCATTCCATTTTTAAGACTAGTTCATCTTTTTAGGGAATGTGCCAAACATTTATTGATATATTTTAAGAAAAAGGGTGACAAAACGAGCACACAGTTTACCTAATGGTAAGTGCATAGCGTGACCTATATTTATTCTTGATTGGCACTGTAAGAATATCCACTAACCCATATCATCCCGTGGGTGTCGTAAGAGACGTCAGAGGAAAATAAATTGGAAGATGGGCAGCAGTGACTTTCTAATAACGACTAAAAATAAAAAAAAACTGCGGTTGCAAACGACCTTGCCAAGCATGTGCAGTGCAAAAATAAATGAGGCAATCTATGGAGGAGGCCTATGTTCAGCATTGGACTCTAATAGGCTCTAAATAACGGAAGAATCAAAAGCAACTGCGTTGTCACCCCTGAAGTCTAAGATGGAATGCCTCGTATCCAGTAAAAATGGCCTCCGGTTCTCTACACTCACTATACGAAACACAGCAGCATTAAGCTGCTATTTTATGTTGGTATTCTTTAAAGGCGTAGTCCTTCCCTGATCAAGCCGACCCATTCATGCTACAACCATAACATAACTGCAGCATGGCTCCCCACATAAATGTAAAAATCTATTGTAGGTTATTTAATTTACCACAGGTTCGGAAAATACATCTGTTGGATGGAGTAATATACTCGTAATTTAATTGTATTGCTTTTTCCAAGACAGATGTAAATAATTTAATTGGGTAATGTGCATCACACCGAGCCATAGTAGTTCAGGGGCTTAGCGCTCGCTGTCACAATACGCGAGCAACCCGGGTTCGATCCCCACCAGCACCAATGAAATTGTTAGTTGCAATTTTAAGTGCTGATTTTCCACGTACTCGGCGGTGAAAGATCGTGATGAAACCTGCATGTCTGAGAAATAAATTTAAAAATATATTTCGAAGACATGTGAAGTCCGCTAACGCGCATAGGGGCAGCGCGGCGGACATTTCCTTGCCCTAAAACCCTCTCAGAAATGAGAGGAGGCTTGTGCCCAGCAGTGGGACGTATATAGGCTGTAACTTTTATCACACCCGACCAGACTGATTTTTATCTTTTCTGGTCGCTACAGAATTATTTTTATTTTTATTGAACAGATCCTGAGCATATTCTTTTAGTCAAAAGGTATGGAGGGATATATTTGTCCCTCCATATCTTTTAGGAGTATATAACCGACTTCAATATAAATTATTAAGGATAACTCAAAAACTACTGGTCAGATCTTAATCAAATTTATATGAGACCACATGAAAAACACCAGCTTTCAAATAAAAAAAGAATCATTGAAATCGGTTCACCGAGAAAAAAGTTATGAGATAACACACATAAAAAACATACAATCGAATTGAGTACCTCCTCCTTTTTGAAGTCGGTTGAAAAAAGGCAATGTTATATAATATTTGATATGTGACTTTTTGGATTTATTATCCAAATTAAATTGTTCTGAAAAATTCTAACTGCCAAATTTCACAATCGCACATCACGACAAAGCACATTTTTTTACGTGGTAGAGCCATGCTGCAGCTATATTAGACCGAGACCCTTTTTACTGGAAGCGAGGCATTCCATCTTAGTCCTCAGGGGTGATAACGTATCTGCATTTTATGCAGATGCGTCTGCATCTACATTTTGATGTCTATGGACCACAGAAACCACCAGGCGGAATGTGTGCTCGTTTGTCATCCATATCCTATAAAAAATGTTACACACCATCTTATGCTTGGCGGTGCACCACTGTGTGATTTATTAGGAGTTTTTTTCCTCGCACGATTTCATTGTGTAATTGCCTACCACCAGCGATTTCTTCGGACCGATACCTATAATATAACGATAAAAGAGAGCCCATTTCTATTTAAAAGGCCGGCATACCAAAAATAACCTATACAAAAATAAAAATAAATTTACTGGCAATGATCAATCTCAAAGTATAAAAGGAAATCTAAGTTACTGCTTGAGCACTATAAAAACATTAAAACATAAAGCATAAAGCTAATTTGTAATAGCCTTACATTTATTTCAAAAGATGTACAAACATCTCATTAGGGATGAGATTTAAAAGTGAATCCACGTTTGTCATCAACTCAAAATGAGACAAAATAAATCCTGACGACGTGACTCTATGTTAACATGTCCTTTTGTCACTGCAAAGGAAACTGAACCTAATTTTGTTGTAATAAGTGAGTTTTAGGATGAAGAAATTACTTTGTCGAATATCAGAGTGGCGTTTGAAGTAAGCTCCTTTGATGTAGGTGACGTACTGTAAACTGTAGATGATTTGCCTCGGTTGGTGGCTTTTTCAGAGGTCGAAAATGATGTACCACGCATTGTTGAAGTTATTGTATGGTTAATTATAAGAAAAATTTAGTGGGTAATGTTAATGATGTGGGAAAAGACGAGGGGTGATGTTTATTTTAGGAGAGTTGTGAGGGTTCTTTGGAAATATGTTTGAATATGATGGATTACCTGTTCTATAAATATACAAAAATACGGAAGGGGTTTTCATTTTGACGTTGTAACAATACAATATAACTAGGCAAAACAGCAGACGCTCTATTCGGTAGGTGGCGCAGCACAATGAGTTTTACTCCGAATTCATTTCGGACTTCTTACAGTGTAAATATAAATTTTATTAATAACTCGACCACAGCGGTTATCGGGTTGAGATTTTATGGGTTTTTTTTTGCAACTAAACCATTATACTTATAAGGTGAATATGAGTCATTTTGGTTTATAAATATAGTATTTTTCTTGGGGTCGAATAACGCTGGACTGCAACACTTTTACTGACTAAATAGGTATGTTATGTGGGTATCAATTATTGGATTGTTAGTAGTCCAATTCTTCTTAGCTTTTGGTTATCCACCATTCTGTGAGGGCCTTTTTGAAGTCATATTATGTCGTTGAAGCTTAAATGAAACGATTGTCTTGTATATTGTATTTTAGCGAAAGTCATTTCGACTGTTTTTTTTTATAGGATAGGATGACAAACGAGCACACAGTCCACCTGATGGTAAGTGGTTGCTGTGGCCCATAGACATCTACATCTATCCTCGATTACGAATCAAAATGCAGATGCGTTGTCACCCGTGAGGACTAAGGTGGAATGTCTCCTTTCCAGTAAAAAGGGTCTCCGGTTCTCTACACCCACCATAGGAAACACAGCAGCATTAAGCTACTATTTTACGCTGGTATTCTGTGAGAGCGTGGTCCTTCCCCGGTCGAGCCGACCCATTCGTGCTACAACTATACTACTAATATAACTGCAGTATGGCTCTACCACGTATAAAAATGCAGCCACGTTATTATTCCTTCAAGTTTTAGTACTGGAGGGGATGAAGGGAGGAAGTATATGTTTTTATTACGGTTTGAAGAACATATAACTTTCTAATCGAAGGAAGGTTCAAAGGTAAATTAATGCTATTGCTAGGATATTACGTATAATATCAAAATGTATCCAAATTTTGTATTATTTAAAGTTAAATTTTTCATAATCAGAATAGTATCCTCACACACATCGCACCACAATACACGCTACCATATCCCTATCGCTGATTTAACAATTAATTTTTTTAATCAATTCTCTTAAGTTACCATTCCACGATAAATAAAATACTCTAATTTTAGTTAATTCATAAGAGAAGTACAAATAACAGTTATGTCCTTAAGATCGAATTTCGGTCACGGCGGCAAGTCTCAATGAATACTAGACATTTGTGCAGGCACTTGTGTACTCTCTATTCCCTCATTCTCATAGTCCGACAAGCGGAATGGCAATCCGAAACGACCGGAGAGAGAACAGGCCAACCAACGAACCAATTTACATGCTTGTCGAGGCACGGCACGGGGTTGAAACTCAGCCGAATTTCTGACTCCGGGACTATGCAACTGACAATTTCCAGACAGATAAACCAATAACTGATTTTGGCCCAACAATGGAAGTAGTTTAAGAAACATGGTTGACGTTTGGCAAACGAAATTTTAAGTTCTTACTTCGAAAAATAAAATCTTTAATTTCATTTCCGTTTCATTTCATTCCTGGAATTCGTACCCGGCAACTATACGCGGGCTATCTAATCTGACGCTTCGATATTTATAACCACATTAAAAAATTAAAGCCACACGTGCTTTTAAACACTTCCAGAAAGTCTCATAGCGTACGGATCCCATAATTATCGTTTTGTTGTTCTTTTTTACGACCGGCCGCGTAAACGTAATGAGCCACCCATAAAGTTCATTTAATGTCGCGTGTTTATTTTTGGAGAGAGAGCGGCATCTTCTTTATATCCATTGACTATTTCCTTTTTTTCCATATATCACAATTCACAGAACACCGAGTGAATGTCGGGACGATTTAAATACAGAGGGTGTTGTTGGCGCCGAAGCAATTATGGATCTGAAATGATGACGGAGGCAAATGGAATGTCAGTCATATTCACAACAGAGAAATTTTGCAATTATGTACACTTTACTGTGGCATATTGATGTAAATTACAATTGACAATTAAGTAAGACAAACGCTGAAAGGTGCTAAAATGATTTTATAGATTTATTTAGAAGATGTTCATAAATGGTATAGCGATTAAAACAGTGAAATAGGTTTAGTGGTTTCACGGCTCATAACAATGGTTTTCGCGCTCATAACTTTTTTAATAGTTATATTGCATATTTTTTTATGAAAAGCTATGTGAATATGTAATAAGTAACATTACTAAATATATGATATTAATTGTTAACAAACATAGAAATAACATATAAAAATATTTTAATAGAAATGAAAATCCAACTTCAAGAACTAAACTAGCTCTAACTTAAAATCTGTTCAGTGAAAACACAACAATCTGTGTAGTTACTAGAATGAATAATGTATATATTAAGATGAAAAGACTTTTCGCCACTAGCAAGAAAGTTCAATTTCATTTGTTTTTTAAAGAAATATAAACGTTTAAAAAATGACTATACAATAGAGTCAACTACAAATTCAAAATATTTTCAACAACACGGTAACAATTCTAAATTGGTAAATCCAATTATGCATGCATTTAGCACATTAAAATAATTACGATTAACATGATTATACGTAATTTTTTAAAGTAGTTTAAATACACACAAGTTTTCACTAATAACCTTATTACTATACTTCCAATTTTCCGATAATTTTATGTCAAACTTCAATTAAAAAAAAGTTAGGAAAATTCAAAAGTGCACGACTCATAATGCTCAAAGGTAAAAATTTACATTTTTTTTAATAGTGAAAAAATTAAAAAAAATGTAAATTGTAGTTGTATTCGTCAAAGAGTACCAGTAGCAGTCACCGAAGTACACCTTCAAGTCACTCCAGCAAGTCCGGAGTTAAGTTCTCATCATAACTAACAAAACGAGCCCAAAATCGACACACCTATTACTACTCGTTGAGGAGATCCAGTAGCAGTCATCGAAGTATACATTCAGATCACTCTTTCAAGTCCGGAAGTAGGGTCTCATCATAACTAACAAAACGAGGCCAAACTCGGCACACCTTATTCTACTCTTCGAGGAGTTCCAGTAGCATTCATCGAAGTACACTTTCATGTGACTATCAAGTCCGGAGGTAGAGGCGGATTAAATGTTGACTGCGCCTTAGGCTTTAGCCTTAGCCCTCTAGGGGCCATAGTATATTTATTATAAATTAAATATTATACTCATTTTGCAAATAAAGTATATTATAATTTATAATATAGTTTAATAATTGCAAAATAATTAGGATACGAGTACCATTAATAGGGGGGCATAAATGAAAAATATGATGATAGAGTAAGAGCGATTTAGGAGTAATCAAAAACGACGATTTTTTTCGTTTAAAAACTTTCGCGCGCGACTTTTTAACCTTGCGCCCCTAGGAACGTGTCTAGTTTGCCTTAAGGATAATCCGCCACTGTTCGGAGGTAAGGTCGCATCATAACTAACAAAACGAGCCCAAACTCAGCACACCTATTACTATTACTACTCTTCGAGGAGTTCCAGTAGCATTCACCGAAGTACACCTTCAAGTCGGGGTAAGGTCGCATCATAACTAACATAACGAGCACAATCCTGGCACACCTAGTTCTACTCGTCGAAGAGTTCCAGTAGCAGATATCGAAGTACACCTTCAGGCCTCCATAAACTCCAAGACGTATAAGTATATTTATATATAAATCATGCGTAATTTTAGCGTAACAAAATATTGTAATAAAAATCTGTGATTATAAAAATAATATCTTAACGTGGTCAAGTATGTATCAAATTTGGTTTTTGGAATATTTTGTATTTTTAAAGCGATCGTATTTTTCAGCACTAACCGCTGTAAACAAACGACCACTCACGACGGCGGCTGAGCCCGGAGTAAAAAAGTACTCCGTGGCCGGGAATGAAACAAAGTGTATTTAGTAAAATAAATTAATACAAGGCTGCTCAAATCACCGAAAAGCCGAGAAAAGCCAGCCGAAAGAAATTAATTTTAACTAAACAAAACAAAATTAAACTGCTATTTCATTGCTTCCCACATAATAAATGAAGAGTTTAAAAAATATATAGAGTTGAACAATTGATATTTTCAAAAGTTATCGTGTTTACGCAGCCACGCGGTCTTGATAAATCTAAACCTTATGTCACAAAAACCGCTTTTTTATGTAAAAATAGCAATGGATCGATTTAAAAAAAAATAAGTTCAACCATCATTTATCTTTCTGAAAATGTGGTTTTTATATAATTTATTTCTTCAATATGATTATTAGACACGATTTCATGCGACAAAACGTTGGAATATTGATTTTTAGGCGCTAGTAGAACATACCTACGCGCTTTGCGCTTAAGGCATGCAAAAAATAACTTCACATTCGGAAATCAATGCAGGCGAAGGTATAATGCATAGGAGTATTAAAGCCCCGCCTTCAGAATGTACAAAAAAAAGCATCATATAGTCCAATTTTATATATACCGCCTCCTATTTATGAAGTCGGTGAAAAAAGCTGAATTTGAAAAGATGTATTTGAAATGAGTATTTTGAATCTTATATCATTAACTTTTTAATAAAAATTACAAACCGACTTCAAAATTAAATTTAAAAAAAATTGGTTGCCTGTAAAGTCGGTATACGGGCGAAAGTTTTACGTGACAACGACTTTGAGTGGTAAAATAATTTTATTATGTCTGTCTCTCTCGCTCTTAGGCGGGCTAACCATGCCGAGTGGAAGGGACGCGTGCCTCTCACTCGCTCTCATTGTGAGCGCATAACGTGAGCGGAGCGTAACGCAGTTTCTTGAAGTGTCACCGGCAAACCAATTTATAAGACGTTGTCACGTCAAAATGTCCACTTTATAGTTTCTGTAGTCAGTGCTAATAACAAGTGTATCGAAGAATGAATGCCTCGATTTCAGATAGAAATTACTCGCTAGTTAGTTCGTTATATTTATTGAAAATTTAATGCATATTTTTTTAACTATCTACCAGATGTGTTTAATGAGTTAATTAAAAAAATAAGACTCAACAAGTTAAAAATATAAACACAAAAACAACAACGTTCGTGCCCCCATTTCAAAACTTAAATTAAAACATGCTTATTCCCATCCCTCTAATTACATTTGCGATATTATCAGTGGCCATAAACCAAGGACCGACAATGTACCCCCACGATAGGTATCTCAAGCATTAGATGATCAGCGACCAATTACCGCGTTACGGAAACCTTTTGTAAGCGATGACAGCGATACGTCAGGGTAACAAGTACGGGCTTGTAGGAATGACATACTTTAAATAGCAAACGGTCCAATATACTACGGATCATTTAAGAATTTATATTGTGTTTTACGTGTGCTATATAATAGCATATATAATAGGGACGTATATTATATATTATGATGTATATTATGTGCTATATATAATAGCGATGTGTATTATAATATACATCGGTGTTTTATACGTGGTAGAGTCACGCTGCAGCTATATTATGGTTTATCAAATGAAAGAACAATCATCAAAAGATTCTCAGGGAATATCCTTATTTCTCTCATTATTGTCAATATATTAGGTGTCAGGTTAACACTATAACAGGACTTGTGATGTTGTTAACGCACACAGACTTAACACACATGACTTGAGATAATTTGTTGTTTTATAATTGGTAGAGCCATTTTGCAGCCTATATTATAGTTATAGCAGGGGTGACAACGCATCTGCATTTTCATTCTAAATCGAGGATTTAACAGGGTTGACTGGTTGAAAATTGCATAGGGCATTAAGTCCGCCCTTAACAACCCCTAGTTAAAGATGTTTACAACAAGGATAAATAAATGTACGTGTCTATGGGCCACAGCATTCATTTACCATCAGGTAGACTGTGTACTCATTTGTCATTATTATTCTATAAAAAAATACTTCGCAATCTACAGTAGGAGTTAATAGATGAATGAGATATAATATCAAGAATCAGCTCTGAAAATTTGTATAGAAATTGACGAAACTTATAACATTCGTATTAACAGCACGACAGGATAAAAATATTATTTACTAAAAAAAATATTCTGCTAGAAAAAAATGTATTTTTGTATTGCAGTGAAGTTAATGCATTTTAGAACTACAAGTTAAATAGTTACAGACTATATACGTTCCAAGGCTGGGCACAAGCCTCCTTACGGTTCTGCGAGGTTTATGAAACAATCAGTCTGCCACTCTATTGTTGACTATAGTTTACTATGTTTAACAGACATATTTTTAGTTAATTTTCTTCTTAATTTGTAATATAATAATGAAATAATATGTGAATACCTACATCAATGCCGATAACTCGATAGGGTATGGACTTGGACCTATTATTGTAGGTCAGTAGAGTGTAGACCACTGACATGCTTCATGTTGCGCTAGGTCACGTTGCATTCGTTGAATAATATTATCCTTCACCATGCAGGTTATCCTTTATTATTATCTTTTGCCATTAATGTTGTCATTGGTAATTGTTTTTGTTTAACTGTCCCGAAAGAAGAGTTTTGTTTCTACCAAAAATACAAATGTGAAAAGAGAACCATTTCGGAATAATGACGTTTGTGGCTGTCAGCTTCGCTGATGAAAGAATTGAAGTGTATACATGCACCAAATTCCATGATTGTTCCACGAACGTTGTAAATTTAGATCTTATGATTTAAGCAACCGCTTATCAGGTACGCAAATTTACAAGTGTGTAGGTCTCACTTAGCTTTTGAGTAATGGGGATTTGAAAGTGGGGCGAAACGAGGTATAAATACGTGTATACACGCTACCGTATGTATCGAGTTTTTTCTTTTCCATTTATTTTGGCACAAATATTCATCATCGTCATCATCATCATTACAGCCCTTCACGAGTCCACTGCTGAGCAGTTCCCTAAAGGAATGCCACAAAGCGCGGTCCTGAGCCAAATGCATCCATCGACAAACATTTATTAGCAAAAAATTTACATAAACGTAACTAAAAAAGGACAAAGGTTGCCCAAACATTTCATATTTATCTTACATGATTAGACTCTTAAATCTAAACCTATTACTTGCTATGCTTTACATATAAAACACTGCAAAGCATGCATACATTATTTGCCGTATCATAGCTGCATAAGAAAAGTTGTTGGCACCCTTCCTCTAGATATATCTATGTTTATTTGTCTATTCCTTTTGTAACTTCTTTTACGTGGTAAAGCCATGCTGCAGCTATATTATGGTTGTAGCACGAATGGGTCGGCTCGACCGCGGCACCACCACGCTCTCACAGAATACCAGGGTAAAATATCAAATAAATAGTGTTGTGTTTCGTATGGTGAGTTTAGAGAATTGGTGACCCTTTTTACTCGAACGAGGCCGTGCCAATTGTACGGCCACTCGGCCAGAAATTGTTACGTCAGGCCTAGGTGCGTTAAGTGCCTTGGTGACGGCACCACTGACTACCCCCGCACGCCCGAGACGGTTGAACCCCCGAGCTGCGTCAATTGCCGCGAAGAGGGACACCCAGCGAATTATTGCTGGTGTTCCAAAGCGCCACGAAGGAAGCAGCGCGGATGTAGAAGCCGCCCCAGGGCGAAGCCAGTGTCTCTCGCTTACAGCTGCCTGCACCCAAACCCGCAACGTCTTCAATGCCCACTCCCTCGTCTCAAAACGCCACCAAGCCCGCCCCAGTCGCCGGGGTGTCCGCTCAAGGTGCCAACCATCCCGCGCCTTCCGCGCCGAAACCCAATGCTTTGGTAAAGCCTCCAGCACTAGTTGCCCCACGACCAGTGCTGCTTCCCCAGGCCCCAAAACCGAAGCCCGTCGAACAAGGCTCGTCTTCTTTCGCCGCTGACTTCTCTCTAGTCTGCAGCTTCATCAGCAACATTAACGTTACTGAATTATCTTCCTTGGCCCACAAACTCCGTGGAGCCACTACCCTACAGGATAAACTCAACGCCACGATTGAGCACATATGACTAATCGACGCAATCTGGTCCTTCCAGTGCGCCTGAATGCCTTAATTAAAACTCAAAATGCCAGTACAAACTTTAGGCAGAACTAAACCACGCTCTCTGACTATCGCGTTCTTTAATGCGAAGGGCCTCAGAGATCAAAAAGACGAGATCGCGCTCTTCCTGCGTAACCACGACGTAGACATCATGCTAGTGCAAGAGACCTTCTTGAAGCCTAGCCTTTCAGGCCGCGAGCCCTGAGTCCGATGAAGCTATAAGAGCTACATAGGCTAACAGCATTAACCTCACAGAATCCAGATCCATCTAAATCCTCAGGGTGACAACGTATCTTCGTTTTGGTTCTAAATTGAGGATAGATGTAGATTTCTATTGGCCACAGCATCCTCTTACTACCCGGTGGACTGTGTACTCATTTGTAACCCTTATTCTATAAAAAAAATGTTAACCTTGTGATACAAGTATGACGCAAGCGTTAATGTTTTTATAACAAATTATTTTGGACTAAATATAGTACAAACTTTAACTACATTTCAATCCATAGTAATATTCCAATTTTTATGGGATCTAAACGTGTTTGTGAAATGTGATTAAAATATTTCAAAATTACCGTTACCGTTACAGCCTTTTAAATTCCACTAAAGGGGGATATTTACCATAGTTGTCTTGCAAGCGGGTTGGCAAACGCAGTTTTTTATTTTTAGTCGTTTTTAGGAAGACGCTGCTGACCATCTCCTGATTCGTTTCCCTCAATTTCAAAATTATATTTCATTAATAAATTATTTTAAAATATATATTTTAAAATAAATAGTAGCAAATTGTATAGTATTAAATAAGCTAAATATTTAAAGAAAACCATTTTATTGCACATTTTGAACTACACGAAAACAACATACATTGCAAAGTGAATATGAAATAGGCATATTTATACAGGTAAAGTTCTGTACAGTTAATTAAACAGAACAAGTAGTACTTCTCATGCGAACTAAATGCCTGTACCGAGGATGCGAAACAAAAATATTCAGGCCTGAACTAATTGTAGCTAGTAGACGCGCTTTCAGAATATTCCTAACAGCTGCGCACATTCGTAAAACGAAAGTGGTCATGTTGATACATGTAACTACCACTTGTGCCAAGAGCACACTTTAAAATAGGCGTGTCAAAATTATATGTAGGTGGTAAAGTAGATCAAAATAATTTACGTTTGTAACGTACTTTGTTACTAGTCTGGTTTAGAGCTATTGAAGACGTAGACAGAAATATTAAAAAGAAATTAAATTAACAAATAACGAGAAAAGAGGCTTCTAATTCTTATTTTGTCGCCATATGTTTTTAAGAACAAAAATCTATTAAGTAATTTTTAAAAAAATCTGTGTTTAAAAAAAACATTTTCTAGAAGTTTAACAATATCCTCATTTTTGTTATATATTTTAATAAGTACATAATCATATTTTAAACATAAAATTTTAATAAGCCGAAACAGTGGATGGGCAGCATCTTCCTAATAACAAATAAACATAATACAAAAACTTGCAGTTTCCAACCCGCCTACCAAGCGTGGCATCTATGGCAAAATCCTCCCTTATTAAGCAATCTATGGGAAAGCCTATGTTCATCAGTTGGACTTTTGATAGGTTGTAATAAATGAATACTGAATTAACGAGTTTTAACACATCTGCCCGATATAGATTTACTCAAAAGGATTTGACTAATATAATCTTAGTTTAAGTATATTATGTACTTTATTTTGACTGCCTCGTTGGTCTAGTGGTTATAGTGGTGCGACTGCTGATCATGACTAGGTTCGAATCTCGGGTCGGACCAAAAAAAATCAGTGATTGAGTTTTCCATCAAGGAATTCTTAGTAGCTGCCCGGAGTCAGTAAGTTGGCGGTGTCTTACTCCCGTGCCTCAGAAAGCACGTAAAGCCGTTGGTCTTGCGCCTGATCTCTCTCCGGTCGTGTTGGCTTACCGACCCGTCGGACTATGAGAGTGAGGGAATAGAGAGTGCACCTGTGCGTGCGCATAAACTTGTGCACTATAATCCTGTCCTGCGCCGATGGCTAGTCTCCGTTGAGGCTGGCCGCCGTGACCGAAATTCGGCCTGAAGGACATTATTATTATTACTACATTATTTTGACTTTGAAAACTTAAAAAAAGTTTTCTCTACGTCTTTAAATTTTGCATAGTTTTATAGAAGGCTTGAAATTTAATATTACTCCATATTTTTAGCTGCTCTGTCGGACCCGACACGTTGACTGTCGTAATTATGTCGTCCTTTGTTAGAGCAACCGTCTGGATGGCAATTCCGCAAACGATTGTTGCGCTGCAACGCCACACTGGAAACTACGCCTGAATTAGAATTTGAAAAGCTTGAATTATGCGACAAGGTTTCACTTGTATTTAATTATAACTGAGGCAAACAGTTTTGTAGCATTTTAGCTGCAACAAGACAATGTGATTAATATAATAGAATCACTAGAATGTAACTTTTCCTACGTATTTGAAAAGTCATTTTTGAATTATTTTTACAAATACTATGCCGTATTACAATACAATTTTACTTACTTCAACCTCATGACAGGATCAACGCCTTTCAGTGCGTATTTACCCTCGTATCTTCGGGTCTAAAAAAAACGTTCTACTACTCACGGTCTTGTGCAGTTTCACCTTACTTGCTAGCTTGAAACTAGCCGATTCACGATGACCATATCGCTATCGATAGCTGTGACAACTTGTCAAAAGCTGACTTGTGGAATAAATTTGATCTGGTTTCTTTACAACATGTATCTTTGACCTTAAACCACTCCAATTATATTCGGTTCAGAGACGACTCTGTACACTGTCATTAATAAAAACATTCAAGCTTCCATCGATTCTCTTTTTCGTGATGATTTTTTTTTCGAGTATATAACTCTTTGTCACTGAGGTGTTTAGCTTTTAATTTTCAGCTTTAATTTGATCTACGCAGCTTTAGCCTACTTTATCATAAAGTGTTACAGTGGAAAGCTTGGGTTTGGCTTTACTCGTAAAATAAAAGAAATCGAAATGTCGGATGTTTAAAATAAGTTAAAATATTTATACAATGCATTTAACAAAATTGTTGACAAAGTGTAGACGGACGTTTCAAACTAAACGACGATTAGTAATAGACACACAAATTTAAAATTGTGGTCCCTTTGCCCGGATAATAACATAAAATGACAGTTGATAAAACTCATTTCATTTTATTCTTTCATTAAGCGAACTAAGGTTAATTGAATCAGTTGATTAAAATTTTCAAGGCAGAGGAAGTGGCGCATCCGTGAGGGACGCCGATTATTATTAGACGAACGGAAACGTGACGCGGGGAGTGTGACCGAAATGTTTTGAGCCCACATCGATATGCTTATTTCTATTTGAGAAAAGGAATGGAGAGGTCGCCATACGTTGATCAGTGTGTAAATACAAAAATAATTTAATAAACACGATAAACTTTCTGAAGCGCTAATTAAAAGTTATCTTTTCAATTGCGCCCCATATATTTGAGTTTTTCTTTTATTTTTGAAGAATTTTTACTATGTAGTTAATTGTGAGGTTCTCTGGAATTTTAGTTTGAGTTATGGATAAAAACGTTATATTTGTGCAATGGTATTGGTGATGCGTGGTTTAAAAATTGGTATAATGTGGACTGTAATAGGTAGTTGGAATTGGGTTTGTTGAAATTTGCAACCGACACATAAAACTGAAGGTACACACCTGGAGAACGCCAGCAGCTTCTCTTCGTATTTGAGGTTGACACTCGCGTGGTACACTCCTAGTTTTCTTGCGCGATTTACACTTATTTGATACAATTCACGGCCGTGATTTTAAATGTATAATAATTAAACATTGACATAATATGCTTCCGCGTGCGGGCGTTTTTTTACTTAGACTCCTTCTTCTACCTGGTTGTCGGTCGCAAGAAGGAATGAATGGAATGAATGAAAGGTATTATAGAGGAAATCTGATTCGTCAATAAGATTGACCAAAAAAACGCGGAATATTTCAATTTGAGAAGTGGCGGTAACAGGTATGATATAGTACTTTTTCTATAAAATAACAAAACTTATGATACATAGGACACCTTTTCTGCCTAGGAGTCCATCTGGCTAGGTATCACCCTCTTACCTACTTCTCACGCCAAGTAGAAGTGCTTGCAATCTGGTCTGAAGGATATAGAGAGCCCAGGATAATTACAAACTATGGGGCACTCCATCTTAGTCCTAAGGGGTGACAACGCTTCTGTAGGCGTCCATGGACTGTAGTATCCACTTATTAGTAGGTGGACTGTAGGTACGTTTGTCACTTCTGTTTTATAAAAAAGTATCATCCTTTCACTTATTTCTGCCACCAAGTAGCAGTTCACTTTTTTTTTCAAGGTTGACAAGCGAGCACACAGTCCTCCTGATGGTAAGTGATTGCTGTGGCCCATAGACATCTACATCTATCCTCGTTTGCAAATTAAAATGCAGATGCGTTGTCAGCCGTGAGGATTAAGAAAGAATGCCTCTTTTCCAGTAAAAAGGGTCTCCGGTTCTCTACACTCACCATACGAAACACAGCAGCATTAAGCTGCTATTTTACGCTGGTATGCACTGCTGTATTCCTTTAATTAAAGCTCTGACTTCAGAAGCGTATGTGGAAATTATCGTATTATTTTTGTTTTTGAAGTAGGTTTTTACATTTTTAATTTTTTTACCCTTTTGAGTGGAATAATAAATATAACTAGTTCAATGTAAGAACTGGAATATCGCCTATTTTTCTACCCTGGTGAATTTTTTTTTCTTAAAATTTATTTGTGGCCACTGCCTGAGTTAAAATTATTTGATATAAGAAGTATTATTAAAATCGGTTCAGCCCTTTTCGAGAAATCGGTCAAGATATATAAAAAAAACATATACATCGCATGCATATATTTTAGAACCTTCCCATTTTTTGAATTCAAAACACACCCGTTGGATATAGAACCTTGAACCTTATTGATTTTTGAACTCGGTTTAAAACAAAAAAAAATATTACGAAATATAAAATTTATTATTTATAAAAAAAAACAAATACCTATTTCTTCCACAAGTTTTGAAGATTATACTAAGTTAACTTTTGAAGTAGTTTTGCCGTCAAGAACCTATTCAACAACACTCGCAAACAATTGTTACGTGCGAAGTTTGTATGGAATTGTGAAATAAATATAAATACTACTACTTATCTTACAGTTTCTGTTGTGCTGTTTTTAACTGACTTCAAAAAAAGGAGGAGGTTCTCAATTCGAATGTATTTTTTAATGTGTGTTAACTCAGAACTTTTTTCTAGGTGAACCGATTTTGATAATTCTTTTTTTTTTTGTTTAAAAGTTCGTACTTCTCATGTGGTCCCTTATAAATTTGATCAATATCTGAACAGTAATTTTTGAGTTATCCTTAATAATGCGTATTTAATTGACTTCGACTACATACATTGATGACGTTCTCATTTTATTTATATTGAAGTCTGTTGCACAAAATTTTTAATTTTACCATTTGTTTGTGTTGTATTTTCTTTTGCATTACTTTTATATTACAATTAATATTTAGAAACAAATAAAAGTAATTAAAACTAAATAACAATAATATACTCGTATATATACAATTCAAACCATTCACGTCCCGTGAGTGTCGTAAGAGGCGATTATGGTGAAATCCAGATAGATTTTATAGCTTCCAATAGATGGCGGTATTATTCAAGGCGGTATCTCCTTTACTCTAGATGTTAAATACCCAGACCGGCGAAGGGCAGCAGCATCAAAAGTGCGAGATATCTGGCACTGTGATAGTTAATCCGCCTGCCAAGTGTGACGAATAAGGAAGTACTCCTAAAAGTCCACGGCTGGGTATGGGCCGCTGGTTGTGACCCACCCTGGGCCATGTCCAGAAGCAGACTTTCACGGGCTAATGACAAAGAAGATTAAGAAGAGAGATAGTTTCCCGTGACTGATTAGATACATGAGATTGCAGAATGGTGACTTCAAGCGTAGTTATAGACTATGATATTGACTAAAAGATCTGCAAGTTTCCGATTGAGTGCGGTATAACTATTAATGAACTAACTATTATTATCATTTATCAGATTTAAAATAAAAGGGTATTTTACGGATATCGGAAACCAGCATCAAATGTACGAGACGTCTCGTACTGCATTCGCTAATACACCTAACAAAAACGTCTGCCAATTATGAAAAAATATTTTCCATAGATCTGCAGCTGATTATTACGACTAATGTAGAAGAAGAAAAACGGGAAAGAGTTCAATGGACTTCATTTTATCACTTAATATAAATATATCTGAATATAGCGGAAATCCGCCATGTAACGCCTGAATCTAATAATGAATAGAATAGAATGAGTTAGGATAGAACAGAATAATATAGAATAGAACAGATCAGAATATAATATTTGTGATTCAATACATACAATTACACTAATAATCTACTATAATATACTTCTTGTTGTAAGTATTTTTTTTTATTATTGGAACGAAGTTCTTTATCACTGGTTCGAAAAACACCTCTGTCTTGAGTAGAATTAGCAAGAAACCCAGCGAGATTTTTTAACATAATGTTCTATAATAATATTACAACAGGTTTATATTTAGTTATTATATCTCTAAATATTATAATCGATTACTGTCCGTTAGTTTCGCAAAAACTCGAAAATAGCCGGACCGATTTAGATAAATTTTTTGTGTGTATTGGAGTGGGTCCCTGGATGATCTAAACGATTCACAATTGGACTATACTAATATAATAAAGCCGAAGAGTTTTTTTGTTTGTTTAAACGCGCTAATATCTGGAACTATCAGTCCGATTTGAAAAATATATATATAAAATATTTTTGTATATAATAGCCAGGTTCATGAGTAATAGTAATAGGTTATCTGGCATTAGCCTATACCTCTCAGCTAGCCTTAAATATTGATTTTGTTAAGCAAGTCGGAAGAAATGGCGCTCTCTAACTGCTTTATCCGCGTGCGCTGGCGTAACGTTTAGTATAACATTAATACAATGTTCTTCAAAAATTTTGGTCTTTACTCCATCTAAAAAAAAGTCCGTGATACCATTTACCTATTTCTTATACATAAGCCACAATAAGGTATTTTGTGACAAAAATAGATTGAAAATTAAAAAGTGATTTATGATGATTTTTTATATTTACGCGAACACTACACATTGAATAAAACCATTTTTTACGGATTTGAAGGCGTTTAATTTACTATTTTAATTCCCGACGTTTTGGGTGCTTTACAGCAACCCACGGTCACTGAGATGTTTGACGTTCCGATGTCACAGTTAGCCCGGCTACCTTCAGTTTTTTTAATATTAACTTTTGGTTTGATCTACGCAAAATGAGCTTACAGTATCTTGAAGTCTTGCAGTGGTATGCTTGGGTTTGGATTTAATTTTGTTAATTATAGGATCCCAAGCAGATCGCAGCACCCATCCATCTTCTCTATTGAAATTAGGATGTTTTTACATTTGAATAGCCTCGTGTATCATCCTTGGTAGGAATCGGCATTCTTTTGCGAGGATTTGTGGTCTATCAAATCTGATGTAATGGAACATGTTCACAGACATTTACGCACAGTATTAGTTGTATAAATTGTATTATTGAATAAATTGACAATAATTATAATTAATAAAACAATAAGTATAATAATTTGATAACAAAATAAACAAAAAAATATAAATAATATAATATACTTCAATTTCAAACCACTTTGTCGCTAACACTGTAAGTATGGGTATATAAAATAGAGTTAAATCATTCATACAGCAAACAAGTGGCAGTGGCTTGACTCTTTAATGTAAATCAATCCGGAATCTACTCTGTCCAAAAACCCCGACCAACGTTTTTCCGAAATACAGATAATTTGGTTTGGTCTGGATGTGATGTGATTGTGTACGTATCTCTGACAATACATTATTATTTATATTACTTGTCTTTCTCATACTTCAGCAATAAAAAAAAGTTGTTCTAAAATAGTCGATTAGTTTTTTTAGGTAAAGGAGCGTCTTCCTTATTTCTGTCGCCAATTAACAGTCCATGTACTGCTGTGTTTAGGTCTGAAGGGTATTTATAGAGAGCTAATTATATTACAGGCTGTGAGACATTCCTTCTTAGTCCACAGTGTTGACAACACATATTTTACATTTTTTTTTATTTGAAGTTCGTTGTAAGTATCCATGGGCTGAAGTAGCCATTAGCCATCAGTTTGATTGTAAGTTCGTTTGTCACTTCAGTTTAATAAAAAATGTCGTAAATTGTCAAAGTTGTCAAATACCAGCTAGAAGCACAATATAATGATTTTTTTATGTTTACGCGAATACTACATGTTCATCATCATCATCATTACAGCCAATGTCCACTGTTGAACATAGGCCTCCCCTAAGGAATGCCACCTGCATCCATCGACTTCCTGCATGTGTTACCAGGTCGTCACTCCATCTAGTGGGGGGATGCCCTACACTTTGGCTGGCAGTACGAGGCTGCCACTCGAGAGCCTTTCTTCCCCATCGGTTGTCGGTTTTGGAGCTATATGGCGGCTCATTGTGACTTCAGCTTACTAATCCTTTGGGCTATGTCGGTTACTCTGGTTCTACTACGGATATCCTCATTTCTAAGTTTATCACGCAGAGAAACCCCAAGCATAGCCCTCTCCATAGCTCGCTGAGCGACCTTGAACTTATTCATACGGCTAGCAGTGAAGGACCACGTCTCAGATCCATAGGTCATCACTGGTAACACGCACTGGTTGTACAATCTAATTTTGAGGTTTTGAGGTATGCCTGACGGGAAGATGGGTCGTAATCTCCCGAACGTTGCCCAGCCGAGTTGAATCCGTCGATTGACCTCTCGGTCGAAGTTGGACTTACCTAGTCGGACTATTTGTCCCAGGTAAACATACTCGTCAACAACTTCAAGCTTAGTGCTCCCAACAACTACCGGCATAGGTGTGACATGGACGTTAAACATGATTTTTGTTTTGTCCATGTTCATCTTAAGACCTATCCGTTGGGAGACACTATTGAGGTCATTGAGCATAGTGCTTAGGTCCTCCAGCGATTATGCCATAAGGACTATATCGTCGGCAAATCGAAGGTGAGTGATGTACTCGCCATTGACACCGTCTTCCAATGCAGCGGTGAAGAGTTTCGGGGATATTACGTCACCCTGTCTTACACCTCTCTGCAGTAGGATAGGTTTCGTACTTTGGTTCTGTACTCGGATAGACATTGTAGCCCTACTGTACAAGCACTTCAGCACTTCGATATACCGACAGTCCACTTGGCACCGTTGAAGGGAATGCAGCACCGCCCATATTTCGACGGAATCAAAGGCTTTCTCACAGTCCACATTCGAGGGCAAAGTGGCAGATTGTAAGCCAACTTCAAACAAAGAAGGCTACAGAAGCGTTATCACTTCTGAGGACTAAAATAGAATGCTTTACAGCCTTTAATTATACTGGCTCTCTGTACTTAATCTTCGGCAAATTGTACAGAATACTCTTCGGTCTTCTGTACAATTTGCCGAAGTGTATGTATGTGGTATATGCTGCTAAAGCTTTTTCGGAAACCGGCTTGTTTGGGAGACTGTTACGAATCGTCTCGCACGCAGACTCGACGACTACATGTTAAATAAAACTAATATTATAAAACCAGATAAAATCTGTAAAAATAGTTTTAACATTCCTATATTATCTACGTAAACTTTCGTATATTATAATATTATTCCTATGTACAGTATTGTAGGAAAGTCTAACGCAGTTGTTAATTTTCAGACGTACTTTGAAGTTAAATACAATAACATTCGCCGTGTTCGAAATAATTATCAATGAAAACAAAGTAATTAATAATTCATACGTGTAATTTAATTACCAAGTTTATATATATATATATATATATATATATTAGTTGAACCAAAATATATCATGATGATAATTACCTTGATGTGAATTTATTAATATATACAATTTTTCATAAAAAATAAATATCTGTATCGTGTTTTGTGACATTTATTGGGGCGGGCCTATGTCCAGCAATTGGCTTGTGATGGGCTAAAGTAAAGTGAAGTTCCTAATAATATTTAATTTTTTTGAAAATACTTATTTAAGGCCTTAAGTGCGGTTGAAATGCCTAAATTTTTGAATATTTAAGTAAAAAAATCACAATAAGAGAAGAAAGACAGAAGGATATAATAAATGTTTCTTATTGAACAAAATTGTATTTTATCAACCACTTATTAGAAAAAATACCCAAAGTATATCTTTGTCATATTTTGCAAAATTTCTCCAAAACAGCACAAGCTCTTTAAATAGTTTTACACTAAAAAAGGTCTTAAAAATATTAATATTTTTAATTGAGTCTTATTTTTATTCCCCGTTTTACCCGAGAAAATATAATTTTTCCCGAAATTTAAAATAATAGCGCGAGCGTGCCTCCTCCGTCGGCCTGTAATCATCCGCGAGCTCTGTCGCAGTCCGTTTTCGGATATCATCGAGAGTGGACTGCGCGTCGGTGTTGGAGCGACTTCGTTCAAATAAATTTTAGTTTTAAAGTTTATACTCAATTATAAATATTTTATGAATAGAAATACTTAATTTAGTTAATATCTGGACATTGGTAACTGTAAATATTGTTTTCTAAATAAATTAATTTTAAAGTGTCCAAAGAAAAAATTTTCATAGCGACGTTGATTAGTGAAACTGAAAATGCATTTTATATAATTTAGATGTGGAACGACCAACATGATCTCGTTACATAGATTTCGATAGTTTTTACTACCTATGTAATTTTATTGTTGCATATTTTTATTAATTAGATGATAATGAATTTTATAATTATGTATTACAATAAAACGCTGTTTTTATTAGTATGACTTTAATAGAACATTATTGGTGAGGGAAATCTAGATACAGATACTTATATTTAGGTACACTATTATAAAATTATTTCAAACAATTTAAATAAAATAAAAGTGGTGGTTCCCTAAGTGCATAAAGAAAAATAAAGAAATTCTTGTGTTTATATTTTCTTTAAATGTTAGACAAACCATCATCTTAAAAATATAAAACATTTAAATTTGAGAGAAGGTTCTCTGCGTGATACAGTTAGAAATGAGGATATCCGCAATAGAACCAGAGTAACTGACATAACCAAACGGATTGTAAAAGTGAAATGGCAATGGGCTGGCCATGTTGTTTCGAAAACCGATAAACAATGGAAAGAAAGGTTCTCGAGTGGCAACCTCACCTCGTACCGGTAAGCGAAGTGCAGAGCAGCCTCCGCCTATATGGAAGGAAGACATGGTAAGACATGCAGGAAGTCGATAGATGCAGGTGGCTTAGGACCATGCTTTGTGGCGTCCATTGGGAAGGCTATATTTATATCTATATATATAGGCCTTGTAAAGGGCTGTAATGATGATGAAAATGAAGCCAAATGTACGAATACTCAATCTTTATTCCTCTTCATGTATTCTCATACGCTTTTCTCACTCACACGCACACACACACACACACACACACACACACACACACACACACACACACACACACACACACACACACACAAATATGTCGCAAATAATACTTACCTACTACTATTAGGCAACAGTTTATACGCTTTTGTTAAGTAAGTGCGCTTCACTATCTTAGGCTACATAACCACTTGCCATCAGGTTTAATTGTAGATAGCGCTGGCTAACAATAGAAAAAAAAGAAATTTACCCTGTGAAAGTTTTCACGTAGATATTATTTTTCTAACCAGCCATAAAAATCGTGTGATGGGAATATGTATATAAGGATAAAGGTTATCTCACACGGGGCAGTAATAATATAATATTATAGTATCAGTATCTAAGCATAAAAAATTTAAGATCTCTGAATCCCGAGTATGCCCATATTATGAGGCTGAATAGAGCTAAATTGATCTGCATGGTAATCGTTTTGTGATTTCACATCGTTATCAAAAAAAATTGTACATACAATTGAGCGTATTCCAGGTGACGATTTTCAAAACACGAATCCACAAAATTCACTCAATAGAATTATTGCAAAGTAGCTTCTGAAAATACTTAAATTTTCAACTTTCTCAGATTTCCATAAGATAATGTTGAGTATAATAAGTACAATTATGTGTCACATGTTAATAAAGCTATTGGGCTATTTTGATTTTAATGAATTGATTTTACTTTAATTTAAATAATTTATTTTACCCTCCTATACCAAGTAGCGTTTTATCTGTCACCCTATTGAATTTGACAGTGCTCGCTGAAATTTAGCGTCTCGGATGGCGAAACGGATATGAATCGCGCGCTAACCCGGCTGATAAGGTATAGAAAAATTAACCGAAAATATTTATTTTACTTTCATGCCGAAGACTATCTTGTTCTATTTTATTACGGTTAAATGTTAGCTCAGATGGTTAGCGCTCGCTGTAAGTTTCACAGTACGCGAGCAACCAGGTTCGATCCCGCCGGCACCAATGAAATTGTTGATTGCAATTTTAGTGCTGATTTACCACGTGCTCGGCGGTGAAGGAAAACATCGTGAGAAACCTGCATGTCTGAAATCAAAAACGTATATAGGCTGTAACTTTACTTTTTACTTTAAATGTTGTAAAGCAAGTATTTACAAAGGTTTTCATTATTTTGTTATTCAATTGTTTACAGTTATTATCACAGTTTAGCTTACATTAGAAATTCTTGGTGGGATGCGATGTATAAATAGGTACCTTATTTTCGTCAACAACTATAATGTATATGTATTTGTTTTTACCAGTGGAGCTTCAACATGTCGGTGTTTTACATTTGAAGATCTTATCCAAGATACCTACCTAATTTTTACGTCGTTTCATCAGCGTCATTCTTAGTTTTGGAACCTTGTTAGTTTCAAAGAAACACGACTAAGTTCATATTAAAAGAAATGCACGTCATTACAAGATTTCTATGTAAAGGAAGGCTACCGATAAGACTTCTTAAGTTCAAATTTTATTTTGTTTACTTAAATTCGAGACTAAAATAAATGTGAAAGGTATTTTATCTGCAATAATAATTTTCATCAAAAATAGCATAGACATATAAAATTCATACACACGGTCAAACATACTGAAGATGATTAATTGTATTATAAAATATTTAATAGGCTATTTCCAGTGTAATGACCCAAATTTCATCATTAATGTATGACTGGCACACTTAAAATTTTTCAGATCAGATCGCTAAATATTAACTATCATTTCTATAAAAAGCTGCAAGAAATTTTAAATCGTGGACCTCTTGGTTTGTTTTACTATTCACTTAATTAGCGAAAAACAAGATGAACTGATCTCAAAGTTTACTTTCTTATGCCGATGATAATTAAAGTTTCTATGTAAATAGGTGTAGCATAGCAGGTATTATATTCATCGGTAGTGGCCATTCATATTTGGGACAGTTTTCTGCATCACTACGCCTACGAATTATTTCAAATAAGAAATACCAAAGCCAGCACCATTCTTAACACGCTTTTATTAGCTTGTTATGTATCTATGTAACGGAATTTTTGAATGTGATTTTCATCCCCTTCCATACGTCACATTGATTTAAAACTTCGCACACTTATCAAGAACCGATGATAATGTAATAGTTTAAATAGTTTGTCCCATTATCCTTACCAGGATCCTCAGGATTTGCGATTAATTCATAAAACAACTACGATTTCTGCCAGTTCAATCTACTGTAGGCTGCGTAAAAGAACTTCGGTCCAAAAAACACGCTTTTGTAGTGTGCCGCACTAAAAAATAGAAAATAAATAATGGTTTAAAAAACTAAATAAACACGCTTTTGTAGATAACTGAACTAAAAAGTAGAAAATAATTTTCAATAAGTTTAAAATAATTTCAATAAGTAGGAAATAGTGATTAACATAAAAAATCCTTTTATTCTAATCAAATTTATTGCGTGGGTTGCTTGATGTTATTTGTTGTAAATACTTTTGTGGATATTTATAAAATTAGCGTCATCATAAAAATATCTGAAAAAGCACCTCACGCGGTTATCTACAAACGACTGTCTTTTTTTTGTTTTTTTTTAAACTATTATTTTCTGCACAGAACCCGGCGAAGTATTGCTCAAGGTGCTATGAATACAGCAACTGATAAAAATGTTACACTCATAATTGTTAACAAAATTTTTTATTGTAAATGGTCTTATAGAAAAAATTACTCCGCCGTGTCAGGTGCAGGAGCTATTATTTATTAGAAGGAGAAGAGGTAAAATTTTGTTTTAGAGATTGTTTTGTCTGCAATTGTGCATAAAATAAAAAATAACTTCAGGAAAAAATAATTTTACCAGGTTTCAAAAAATTTATTGCAAAAATTTTGTGATAAAATAAAAAATAATTACAAACTTATCCAAGATACCTAATACGTTATAGAAAAAAATACTTATAACAAATAATAAACTGATGAGTTTGTGTCAGTTTTTAAAAAGGTTACAAAATATAACAAAAAGACAATGTCAAAAAAGTTCAGGATCTGATTCGCGACATAGAGCTGACACTTAATCATGATTTTGGAAACCACGCCAGTTGTAAACAATACTTCTGTGAAAAGTGGTGTACACAAGAGAATTAAGAACAGACAAAATCTTTCTTTTCAAATTTCCGCCAATTTTAAGTAGAAGGCCAAATATGCCATGTGCCAATTTAATTAAATATATTTCATATAAAGTGATCTTGACTACGTTTCATCAATTCACCATTGATAAAAATGAGAACAGCAATTTACAATTGTTTTTCAGAAACACTATCAGTTGAACCTTGCAGCTTGTTCATTATTTTATTTATAAATACCTATAAATGTATATATTATTAATAAATAATTCCCATAATATTTTGTATTATTTTACCCTATTTGAAACGTTCTAAACTCTATAGAAAATGTGGCGTATTAAATGACTGACAATCACTAGAACATTTTGTCTAGGTACAAAGACGTTTTACGTTTTCGTGGCCTCCACATGATATTTTTGTCAACATTAGGTTACCCTTCTGTATCTGAAACGAATATGAATATTTCATAATATGTATACGATACAAAAGTAAAGTAACAGGCTATGTAAGTCGCTATGCCGCGCACAGGCCTGCTCATACTTCTGAGAGGGTTTTAGGACAAGGAAATGTCCGCCGCGCTGCACCAATGCGTGTTGGCGAACTTCACATGTCTTCCAATTTTTTTTCTTATTCCTCAGACATATGCAGGTTTTCTCATGATGTTTTCCTTCACCACCGAGCACGTGCTAAATCAGCATTTTTTATAGGATTAGGGTGACAAACGAGCACATAGTCCACCTGATGGTAAGTGGTTGCTGTGGCCTATAGACATCTATCTAGATCTACTCGACGACAAATCAAAATGCAGATGCGTTGTCACCCGTAAGGACTAAGATGGAATGCCTCGTTTCCAGTAAAAGGTCTCCGGTTCTGTACTCTCACCATACGAAACACAGCAGCATTAAGCTGCTATTTTTCGCTGGTATTCTGTGAGAGCGTGGTCCTTCCCTGGTCGAGCCGACCCAATCGTGCTACAACTATACCAGTAATATAGCTGCAGCATAGCTCTACCGCGTAAAATATTATTATAAAAATTACCTCTTTCCAGATTTCCAGAGCTCCGACTGCCCGCAAAATTTTCACTGCAGGAAAAAAAGTAACTTGGATTGCTTCCAAACGTTATGACACTTTGAATCGTGTAAAAATAGAATCATATTTTGGGAAACCTATGAGGAAATAGCGAAAATTCGTACCGCTGGAGTAAATGAAAATAAATCATCTGAAATAGAAGCCGACCTCAATGTGTCCCAAATGGAACGAAACATTTCAAACGAATGGGATCAATGAAGTGATATCTGTGGCAGTTCGGACGTTAGACGACTGTGGTGGTAAAAATGGCGAGAGATATGAATTTGTGTGTTCTGGTGAAGTTGATTGTTATTCAAACATTCATCAGGATGAGTTTAGAGATCATCGAGTCCAGTAAGTAATATAAGTAATGATACTTTAATCTATAGTAATAATTTTGTGCTATTCAATTGAAGACGTCTCGATATTGAACAAGATTTGATAGTTTTTTCTAATTTCTTGAAAATTGATATTTACAAATATTAAATAATTTAAAATAATTAATATTGTTGTTAAATATAATATAATAAAAATAATATCGCACAAAATACATATATTTGAGTGATGTGTGGCAAGATAATATTTTTGTATTTAGTATTAAGAACTGTTTCGGGCTTGAGCAGATGATTACGAGTCAATTCACACTACACCTAGAGCATTTTAAAGGAAAAAGCCTTTTCAAGAATGTGCTAAATGCATTTATTTATTTTTCTTATTTTGATACTCACACATTCACTCATCAATCCAATAGGGTACTCTACCCGTTGAAATAGAATTTATGATATATTTGTCAATAAGCAAGGTCTTAACGCACAAGCAAAGGAAAAAATCCGACAATTGTTAATATGCAGTTCTATCACATTTGTTTTATTACAAAATTACATTTTACAGTTAGAGTATTGACAATAATGTAGACCATTTTATAGGAGAATATTTTTATCATATCTACATACATAGTTTACTTTATACGAAACCATCAGAGAGCAAGAAGAAAGTTTTTTTTTTAAAGAAAAGCAGTGAAAGGCTGGTACCTGTAAAAAATATTCAGCGTAGAGATAACGCTGATGATCTCACCGTTTCAGAGGCATACATCCTTATCTTAAACATGTCTAGCGTTATTTTAGCCTAGATCTTGTACTAGACAAAATCTAGGCTAAAATGCAATATTAGAAAAGAAACGGAGCCATTAGCATGACAAAACCAAAAACAAGCAATTAGTGTTTTTGCATAGTCGGTTACACAAATGTATCACCACCATCATGCCTTTAACCCTTCATATGTGTACCCAAAAAATGTCACAAAACTGACAACCTTCATTCATAGACTGCCTCTCTTTTCTCTTCCTGTGTATCTTTTACACTTCGTTTACCGGTACGAGACTGCCTGCCACTCGAGATCCTCCATCCGTTGTCAGTTCTTCGAGCTATTTGGCTTGCTCATTTCTACTTTAATTTACTATGTCGTCTATTGGGCTATTTCGGTTACTCTGGTTCTACTGCGGATATCATAATTACGGATTCTATCATGCAGAAAATTTTGGAACATTCCATAGTTCGCTGAGTGACTTCAAGCATCCTCATATGACCAGCAGTTAAAGACCACGTCTCAGTTTATTATGTCATCACTGGGAACATACTCTGGTTGTACACTCTTGTGAATAATTTGTACTTGTAAATTTTGTAATTGTACATCGAGGTTGGTGGAATGTTACAAATAATATAAAAACTGACTTTCACACTATTATTTACAATGAAATAAATAACGATATAGAACGAAATAGATTTCTAACGGCCATGTTTCTTTCCTAAATCGTTTATTCGTAATCAAGTTGGTCTCTAAACACAAACAGACGAATTTTACAAATTTGGCCCAACTGCGTCACGTTCGCTCGAATTTTTTTCTGGCTTTCGGCCAAATTGAATGGATGAATGTTGGACGTTCCCTGACACACGACTATGTCATACGTGCCTCGTAGATGACGGATCGTTAGTTTGATCAACAGTTCAGTTTAGATGAATGTTTTTAGTTCCTGTATCCGAAAAATGACATGGGGAAAAATCTGTTTTTAATAGCACTTTTTAATTTCTTTAAAATAAATTGAGTAAATATTGTTTGGATGTTATGAATTGCTTCATACTGATGCCGATTAATTTGGATCATTTTTAATGAATTATGTGTAAATGAGATTGGCTATCGAGAACCTTGGGTATTCGGGTCTTTAAGCTATATGGTCGGCTCATTCGGGTCTTTAAGCTATATGGTGGCATTATTATTTTGGTGGGGGGGAGCGAAGTTCAGCAGTGAAATTGTGAAGTAAAACTAACTGTGACTGCTTTTGATTTTTTTTTAATATTCGCCACGCAGGACGTATTATAATGGCACAAGAAATTGCACAGATACCGAGGCACTGGTCCATCAAAACCTAAGCGCTAATGTAACGTTCTATTATCGGAGGAAGGTTTGTATGCAGAAACAAAGACGCGAAAACTAACGCAGTATTATTTAGTTGCGAAAATAGACAGTGTGTGCTTTTGCACTTCATCATTAAAGTTTGCTATTAAATATTTCCTACTTAAACATAAATTTAAGTAGCAAAAGCCAAAACACAATTTTAAATAAACTATAGCTATTTTATACATTTTAGGGAGGTTAGACAATGGGAAGCATGGAGATGGGCATTCTAATAAAAACCGAAAATAATAAAAAAAACTACGCTTGCCCGCCTTCCAAGCGTGGCAACCATGGCAAAATTCTTCCTATGAGGCAATATGTCTTTTATGTCTTCCTTTCTTTAACTAAGTAAGTAATTTGTTTTCATACATTACTATATTCTTGCATACTTTCTGACTAAGCGTATAAAAAAAAATCCGTTGCTGTCACATGGTATGAAAACAAACACAAAACGCATATTCTCTTAATACTCTTATTACTTTATATTTTATTTACTTTTTAAATGACTTCTTAAAATCTCTTAAAACCTTTGTGTCGCAGCCCGAAATAAATGGACGGAGATGATACATCTGGAGCCAATTTGCAGCAATTACAAATTGCCGACGTTACTCATGAAGCACAGCCGTGCATATTTTATTTATCTGGCTTAAGCGATGCTGCATTGCCTCGTATAAAATCGAGGGTCTCGTTTATCTCGAACATTAAAATACTTTATGGTCACCGAAAACCCCGAATGTACTTAGGCCATATTTCAAATGATAAGTCTTGGATTACTAGAACCTACTTCAAATAACTTAATTGTTATTACACTCTGCTATTCCCAGTAATATTAGGACTAGAGAAATGTTACACATATGTACCCAACTCTATTTCGACTGTACTTGTTTACTATAGTTTTATAATAGGTGGTAGTAGAAAGGTGGTCCTGTGTCTGTCTATGGGTACACACGTGTGTGTTTGAAGAGTAAGAAGAACAAGTATGTAAGATATTTCATGTTAATCCTAAGAGGTAACTAGCAACCCCATATATCTAAACTAACAAGGAGACGTAGTTTTGCAGCATATGCTGTAAAAAAGATTAGAAATCTTATCAGTGTTGAAACAGCTAGACTAGTTTTCTTTAGCTATTTCCATAGCATAATGTCGTATGGTATTTTGCTATGGGCACACGCGACTGACACTGAAATTATATTTATTTTACTCTCAATACATTTATGAAAACGTAATGTACGTACACAAATATAAAAGTGGTTTTACAAAAATAAGTGATATTCAGTAAATACTAGGAACAGACACAAGCTAGAAGTACCAGTTACTCGACTCCACGAGTCAGTATACGCTTTTACAACAAAATCCCAGAAAATATACAAAATTTTGCCCTGCTCAAAGTTCAAAAACTTTATATAAACATAAATATAATAAACTAAGTGTGTATAAAAAGGGTTATTATAATATTATGGAATTTATGGATGATAATAATCCTTGGGAATGAGGTGATCGCTACCAAGCTATTTCTAATGTTTGTGTTGTTAATTGTGTAACATACTTGATCGTAAGCTGTTTTTTTTAAAGTCCCGCTGTGTTTCTTGCTGGTTCTTCTCAAGACAGCGGTTTTTTCCAAGCCAGTGGTAAATTAAACAGAAGAGTGACTTTCAATAAGTATTATTTAAAATCTATATTGAATAAAAACAGCTTCTGTTTCTGTTTATGTTTCTAACAATGTGTCTGCAACCTTTTTTGTTTGAAGTTAGCAAAAAAGAAGAAAAGCATAAAGGAAAAAACCTGCATGTTTGAGGAATAAAAATATTTCTAAGACTTGTGAAGTCCGTAAACAGGCCCTGGAGCAACGCAGCGAACTGATTGATCTAAAACTTCTTAGAAATGAGTGGAGACCTGTGCCCAGCAGTAATAACAATAATGTCCTTCAGACCGAATTTTGGTCACTGCGGCCAGTCCCAACGGAGTCTAGCCATCTGCGCAGGACAGGATTATAGTGCCCAAGTGTATGCGCAAGCAAAGGTGTACTCTATATTCCTTCACTCTCAAAGTCCGATGGGATGATAACCCCACGACTGGAGAGAGATCAGGCGCAGGACCAACGGCTTTAAGTGCTTTCTTAGGCACGGGGGTGAAACACCACCAACTTTCTGACTCCGAGCTGCTACTGAAAATTTTTTGACAGAAAAACGAGACAGCAGCTCAGCAGTAAAACGTACTTTAATAAGCCACAACAATACTATAACTATGTCGAAAGAGGTTCCTTAACCTATGATTTCATCATTCTCTGCATTGTATCTTTTTTAATTGCCTAATATAAAACACGGGCCTTCCTTGTATTTTTGGTAGATTTTATCTCATTTAAGGTATCAAGTAGCTTAAAGTCGAAATCAGCGCGCCCTTTTTATTGTAGTTTAGTAGATTTTAAGAGGGTTTTAGGGCAAGGAAGTATCCGCCGCGCTGCCCCAATGCGTATTGGCGAACTTCACATGTCTTGGAATTTTTTTTTTCTTACTACTCAGACATGCAGGTTTCCTCATACACCTCTTAGAAATGAGAGGAGGCCTGTGCCCAGCAGTGGGACGTATATAGGCTGTAACTTTAGTAGACCTTAGCATTTTTACTTAATTTGATAAGATAAGTGATTAAATTGAAGGAAAATACAAAAGATGTACTTGCAGATTTCTATAGCGTAAATATCAAATGTAGACTTAATATTGTGCTATGAAAAAAAGTGTTCTACGATATAAAATAAGTCGATAATATATCAAAATTTTTTGGAGTAAACCTTTCATTTTATCAATAGAAGCACGTACATGCTGTGGGATAGTGAGAGCTATGCGACGTGACCTAGTGTGGATCTGTTGTCTAGAAAATTACTTCGAGAATTTTTTGTGAATTCATGTACAAAATTACGTTTTTTCTTTCTTCGGATTTGTCAAAAAGGTTAACTATTTACTTATAAATTGAGTATTGTTCATGCGAATGGTCTGTAAAAGTAGAATAAAAACCATCTCTGTAAAAGAAAACATTAGGTGTAGCCGCCTAAAACGATAAGCATTATGCGAACTTTTCAGGAAAAACGTATAAAAATGCAGCTAATTTCTTTCTAGCGAATGATTCAATTTTTTTTATAGAATAGGGTGACAAACGAGCACACACTCCACCTGATAGTAATTGGTTGCTGTGACCCATAGACATCTACATCTATCCTTAATAAATAATCAAAATGCAGATTCGTGGTCACCCGTGAGGACTAAGATGGAATGCCTCTTTTCCAGTAAAAAGGGTCTCCGGTTCTCTACACTTACCATACGAAACACTGCAGTGTTAAGCCGCCATTTAACGCTGGTATTCTGTGAATTTAATTTGAATAACGATACCTTAGTTAACAAAATAAGTTTCATCATAACTTTGTTTCCATGTCATCATGTGATGATTATATATTAAACCCACACTTTTTTAACGTTCTGTCTCGACAACATGTACGCTGAACGTTGAGAAAATTTTTGTCAAACGTTTCATCATCATCATCATTTCAGAGTCCACTGCTGAATATAGGTCTTCACCAAGTAATTTCACAAAGCAATGTTTATTGCCACCTGTATTCATCGACTTCCTTTACTTCCATGTATTGGGGCTTACTGGTACGAGGCTGCCGCTCTAGAATCTTTCTTCCCAATTGGTTATCGGTTCTTCGAGCTATATGACAGTCCACTGCCACTTCAGATTACTGATTCGATGCGCTATGTCGGTTGCTCTGAAAACGGTTAAGTTTAAACAGTTAACTGTTAACGCTTAAGCGTAAGACAATAAAAGTAGTTTTAAGTAAAAATATTTTTATTATTTCGTTTAATGCATATCCCTTAAAAGCGTTGTTAGTTTCATGCAATTGCTTCCATTCCTATTAAACATACGCAAGAATAGCGCCTTTAGTGAATATTCATCTAAAAAATGAGACTCCTAAATATCATGAACCAGGAAGTTTTTATACATGATAGAACCATGCTGCAATTATGTTATGGTTGGCTCGAACTTGGAAGGACCATGCTCCACAGAATACTAGCGTAAAATAGCAGCTTAATGAATCGTATGATGAGTGTAGAGAACCGAGACCCTATTTACTAGAAAAGAGGCGTTCCACCTTAGTACTTAGATGTGACAACGCAATTGCATTTTGATTTTTAATCGAGGATAGATGTAGATGTCTATGAGCCTCAGCATCCATCTGATACCAGGTGAACTGTGTGCTCGTTTGTCACTGTGCCATTCCAAACCTGTGAATGCTGGTGTTTCACAAAGCTGTGTGCTATTGTATACACAGGCCGTTCCAATACTTCTCGGGAACACGTTATCGAGTGCCAGAACAAAATGTTTCTGAAGTTTAGATCTTGGTAAAAAAAGTCTCGGATTGGAAAGGAATAAATCTAGTCCATTTCAGCTCTCAGAAGACACAGGATTGCTCGTTTATCGCAAAAAAGAAATCCTCATCATTTCCAGTGCCCTGAATTGTTGCTAGAATTGGAATACTCGGCGTCGACATATCGAGTCATGTTCAGTACCACATTCATTCGTTTTGAAGGTAGGTAGGATTGGTCTCTTATAAGCGGCATGCTTCAGTTGGTGAGTTAGTGTAAGACGTGGTGCATTTCTTTGCAATTTTATTGAATTATTTAGATAAATTCAAGGTTTTGAATTTCATACAACTTACAAATAACATACATCGCAACAAAATTTGCGATACCATCCACTCCTTCTGGATGCTTGGCGGTCTACCACTGTGCGATTTACCAGAAGATCCTTTCATGACTTCTTTGTGGAATTGTCCAACCAACCAAAGTACCACTAGCAATTTTTCTAAAATGTTTTGACTTAGAGACCTTCAAGAAAAGAGCTTACTCCCTTTCAATAGGCCGGGAATGCACCTGCGATTCCTCTGGTATTACAGATGTGAATAAGCGGTTATAGTCACTTACCATTCAGGTAAATTCCATGCTCGTTTATACACATTTCTACTCAGTACTTTTACTCGGTGAATATCTCATACCGTTACCGTTACAGCCTATTAAAGTCAACTGCTGAATATAGGCCTCCCTCATAGATTGCATCATAGGGGGGATTATTGCCATATTTACCACGCTTGGTAAGCGGAACCTAATAACTTCCTAATAAGGACTAAAAATAAAAAACTGCGGTTGCGAAGTTTTTTTATTTTTAGTCATTTTTAGGAATGAGAGCACTTCAGGCGATTTAAGGAAGGCTTCGAAGATCTCACAAGCTCCGAGAGATGTCAATAATTCTTTTATTTTTTTTATTTAAAAGAATACCAGTAACGCCATTACGTTACTACCGTTAATCACTTTAAAGAAGCTAAAAATACTTGAGTTAAGAGTGCTTCACCACAGTAGGTAAATGGAGTATTCGAATCCACGGCTTTTCGAGTATGCAGTCCGCAGCTTTGACCATTTGACTACTGTTGCTAATTGATTCATATAGGAAAAAGCCTCAAACGTGGCAAAAGACTGGTACTGCTGTCGGTAATCGCCTGCCATGCAATAATTATGGCTATAACTCTCAGCTATATAAAAGGCACATTTCAGCTAAGGACTGGTTAGTTGCTAAAGAGGATGCAGATTTTTACTAGCTCTATCAGCTCTTTAATCAGCTTAACCAAGAGTTAAACTAAAACCGTTCTTTTTCTTTGTTCTTTATCAGCCCGTCAATGCCCACTGCTGTACTTGGGCCTCTCCCGTTTTAAGGAGGATTCATCTTAATCGTCACGCTTAGAAGGAGAATTGACAATCACAGTTCAAGATATTCCAGATCACCCCAGTCACCGGTTTGAGTGGTTCACGACTGGTTTAAAGAGAGGTGACGTTATTTATCGGAACCCATAAGACTATTCTGATATTTCCCATAGTCGCCTCTTGCGACACACACGTAACGTAATAAGGTGATGGGTTCTTCTATACCACCACCCTTCGGTTACCTAAAGGCTATATAAAGTGCTAAAAGATTCCCTTAAAAAATTTTTAGAGAAGTTTATCGCTATAAACTGATTCCATTTACATACGAATAAAAAATTAAAGGAGATTTTCCGAATCGCAGGGGATTTTTATTGTTTCAATACTGGATCAATTGCGGTGTTTGCTTCACACGGAATTGTTTTAGATTTGGATCGGCCCTTTAATTCTTTGACTTTTTCCACGGCAACGCCGATTGAAACCTATCTAAAATGCACGATAGCTATCCATTTCACATGTGTTACAATGTACGTTTTTTTTTCAGACCCGAAACGTTGAAACGCATCTAGTTTAATGTACACGTGGCTGATATCCCGACCAGAACCAATATTTTTGCAAACACAAATCGTTAGTTTTCAGATTTTCATTGCGACTGTATAATATATATAACGCTGGTGGATATAGTCTGCCTCTGGGAATTTCTCCGAAACTGTAATGTTATATATTATTTTTTCTTTTTAAAATAAAACTGCGGTGACAAACGAATATAAAATCCACCTAATGGTAAGTGGCTATTGCAGCAGTCCATAAGAAACTGCAACTAACTGCAACTGACTTTAAACAAATAAGGCTACAGGTGCGTTCTCACCTCTGGGGACTTAGATGGTATGTCTAAGGCCGGAACACAGTAGTGCAAGCACTGCTATTTGGCGGCAAGAATAGTTAAGTGGGTGTTAATTACATAGATTGATTTCTTAGCAGAAAACGAGTTCTACCTTTTTTACATGGGGAAATACCCGCCTCGCGAGAGCAAGGATGGATAATCTACGACTCGCACCGACTAAAACCCCAAGGTATTCTACCATCGCCGCATTTTGGCAGGGCCACGGGAACGTTTTCGCCGCTTCTCGGGGAGGACTTCTCCTCCCCCTTTTCCTTCTCAGGTAAGGCGCACCAGGAACACAGGACGCGCCTTCATCTGCTGATTCAACTCCATCTGCGCAACGGTACGCGAAGGCTATATATACCATGGTGACCAAGCCATGGCTACTAAGAACTTCTGCCACGACAAGGCCGGTATGAGGGTGGTAACTAACTCCTGCCGGATTCCTAGGCATGAAACTAGTCTTGTAATTTATGCCTTTACTTATACAAATAGATGTTTACTACCTTTATTGTACTGACGCCACATTTCACACTTTAGCACACACACACACACACACACACACACACACACACACACACACACACACACACACACACACACACACACACACACACACACACACACACACACACACACACACACACACACACACACACACACACACACGCACACACACACACACACACACACACACACACACACACACACACACACACACACACACACACACACACACACACAAGACACATACGCGCGCACGTGCACACGTACGTACGCACACACGGAATAAATATAAATATGACTGGTAGAGAATGCCAAAAGGGATTAAGTCCGCCGTTTGTAATCCTTTTATTAAGGTGTACAATAAAGTGTAAATAAATCATAAACCATAAATAAAAATTTGTGAAAAATTAAACATTTAATAAAATGTAAAAGTTGTCTTCAAAGAACTAAACAGAACAAAATAACTTCACGTTGAAGTCGCTATTAAAAAGTATATATTAAAATTAAAGCCCCGAATTCAGAATGTGAACATAATTTTTAATAATTTTTGCGTAACTACGTTCAATTACTGTGTGTGTGTGTGTAAAAAAAATAGTATTCTTACTCATGGTTCTGCATGGAGTGACCGTGTGACTCGTCACTATTCCGCTCAGATAGTAACTTGCAGTTAGTGCCCGTTCGGAGAGGGAGGGTGGGGGGATGAGTACTACCATTTAATATAATCTTAACTATTCTTAAATAAGATATTGATATTCCATTTATTAGCATTAGAAGTAGGTGCTAAGGTAAAGTGTATCGTAGACTTTAAATACGAATTCAGACATCATTATGCGGAAAGATTTGTGGAAATGTGTGTTGACGTTTTTTTTATTTACTGAAATCTCGGAAACGGCTAAGCTGATTCTTCGATATACTAAGTATGTCTTAGCACCGATTTTTGCTTTGTTAACCGACTACTAAAAAAGCAGGAGATACTCAATTCGACTGTAGTTTTAATATGTGTTACCTCAGAACTTTTTTCTAGGTGAACCGATTTTGACGATTATTTTGCATGCCTTAAGCGCGAAGCGCGTAGGTATGTTCTACTAGCGCCTAAAAATTAAGGTTCCAACGTTTTGTCGCATGAAATCGTAAACATATCATATTGTACATATAAATGATATAAAAAGCACATTATCAGCAAGATAAATGATTGTTGAACTTATAATTTTTTTTAAATCGATTAATTACTATTTTGACATAAAAAAGTGGTTTTAGTGGCTTTATCAAGTCCGCACGGAGGGGTAAACACGATAACTTTTGAAAATATCAATTTTAACTCAATTTATATTTTAATCTCTTCATCTATCATGTGGAAAGCCATGGAATTTAAATGGCAATTTAATTTTGTTTTGTTTAGTTATAACTATTTTTTTTCGGCTGAGGAATCCCGAAATTTTCGGTGTTTTGAGCAGCCATGTAATAATTTATTTTACTAAATACACTTTGCCTCACTCCGGGCTCGACCGCCGTCTTGAGTAGATACTGTATCGCTTGTGCGAAAAAATCGCTGTAGGAATACAAAATATTCGAAAATCAAATTTGATACATACTTGACAAGTTAAGATATTATTATTTTTATAATCACGGGATTTTTATTACAATATTTTGTTTCACTAAAAGTAAGTAGGATTTATATATATATTATATACTTAAATACGTCTTGGACTTTATGGAGTGACTACTGGAACTCCTTAACGAGTAGAAATAGGAGTGCTGAGTTTAGACATCATTTTGATAGTTAGTCGAATGAGGTATGGCGTATAAAAAATAGTGCCTTATTATTTTGATCGAGTAAATGGCGTTTCAGTAATCTAGCCTGACTGTTATAGAGCAGTTTGCGGGTTATCAGCAACTTTGCTTTGCAGTTAAATTTCTGCAAAATTCACAAAATTATTTCACCCTTTCCGTCCAAGTATATACTACCGTCTCATAAGTAAAATTATTAATCACAAAATTATTATTATTGTTGAATAAGTATCGATTTGATAGTACAAAATTGTACGTGAACGCGCCCACGCAGGCGGTTAAGTCAGTCGGCTCGACAGGGCTTTAGCGAAAAGACGTATATTTTTGCTGCCGCTGCTAAACGAACTCGCCGTCTTTTTAGTCAAGCCTGCCCCGACATTTGGGCTGTGTTTTTAGCACAGCACAATGTGCGTCCCGAGTCCGGGCCCACGCCTCTGGCCGGCTCCTTAACGAACTTTTTAATCCAGTGAAACTTACCCGCTGCTGATCGTCCAACCGTGCGGATCAACACTTGCCCACTGCTGATCGTCCGACCGTGCGGATCGACAACCTCATGTCGCCGAGCACCGGACCTGCGACCCTCGTGTCCATTTACACAATTTACAACGCCGCGTCCCCCGCACCTTCCGCGATGTCCACCCACGGCCCCTCTCTGGTTTTCTCGGATGCCGAATCAGGCTCTGACATGGAGACCGAGACGTGTGTCTCATCAAAGCCCGAAGACGAAGGCTTTACCCCTGCCAAAAAGGCAGCCGAGCCTAACTCGGCCCCCTCGTCCCCCACCGCCACTCCGGGAAAAAAGCCAGCCCCCGCGGCGCGCGCTCAACTCCCTAAGCCCGTGGCTAGGCCCGCAGCGAAAGAGGGACCTGCTGAACGTGAGGAAAAGCTGCCGCCACCCATCATCGTCCAAGATAAGACTAAGTGGAACAATCTATCCAACTGGTTGGACTCCAAAAAGATTAACTGCCCAAAGGTGCAAAACTCCGGTCAGGGTATTCGAATGTCTTTCAACTCGACTGAGAAATTTCGCAGTATGACTAATCACCTGCGCGCCCAACAAGTAAGCTTCCACACTTACGCCCTTTCTGAGGAACGCAACCTTCGCGTAGTCGTCCGCAAGCTTCCTAAGGAGCTCGTGACTGAACACATCCTAAACGTCCTCAAAGGTAAAAATCTTCCGGTCCGACAGGTGCACAGAATGCACCATCAGAACAAGAGAAAACGCTTTCTAGACCTGTGCCTTGTTATTATGGACCTGTCTCCAGAAGGCAAGGAGATTTTCAACGTTCAGCGCATCTGCAACCTAACTGGGATTACAGTTGAAGCCCCACGCAATAGGGGCGTCGTTGGCCAGTGCCATCGATGCCAACTTTACGGCTACTTGGCCAGAAACTGCTATGCCAGGCCTAGGTGCGTCAAGTGCCTAGGTGACCACGTTACTACTGACTGTTCTCACACGCCTGAGACGGTTGAGCCTCCGAGGTGTGTCAATTGTGGCGAAGCTGTGATAACTCCCAGCGAATTATCGCGGGTGCTCCAAAGCGCTGCGAAGGACGCAGCGCGGAGTTAAAAGCCGTCCCAGACGTGCGGGCTAAGCCAGCGTGTCTCGCTCTCGGCAGCCTGCCCCCGATCCTGCACCATCCTCAGTGTCCATACCTCAGACTAGCACCAAGCCCACCCCCGTCGCCGGGGCCTCCGAGCAAGGTGCAAGCCTGCCCGTGCCTTCCGCGCCGAAACCCAACGCTTGGGTGAAACGCCTCATGGCCAATGCCACCCCCACCAGGCCCCCAATCCAAAGCACGTCCCACAAGGCTCTTTTTCCTTCGCTGCCGACGTCTCACTAGTCTGCGACTTCATCAGCCACAATAATTTTGCTGAATTATCTTCTCTGACTCGAAAACTTTGCGGAGTCACCACCCTCAGGATAAACTCAACGCTACGATTGAGCATCACCTAATCACCTCACTTAAGCATCAGAATGGCAGTACAACAGTTAGGTAGAACAAAACCACGCTCTCTGACTGTCGCGTTCTTTAACGCGAACGGCCTCAGAAACCAAAAAGACGAGATCGCCCTCTTTCTGCGAAACCATGACGTAGACGTTATGCTAGTGCAAGAGACCTTTTTGAAGCCGAGTCATCGCGATCCTAAGATCGCAAACTACATCTTAGTTAGAAATGATAGGTTGACTAGCCCCAAAGGCGGCACCTTGATCTACTACAAAAGGTCCTTGCACTGTGTACCGATCGACGCTCCGCCCCTAATAAACATATAAGAGTCAATTTGTAGGGTAGCTCTGTTTGCCCATCCGCCACTTACCATTGTATCAGCGTACCTACCACCGCTTAAACAATTATTAGAGTTCGATACCTCAGATTTACTAAATTTAAGCCCCAGTGTTATAATAGCTGGAGACCTAAACAGCAAGTACTCCTCCTGGAACTCGCTTGGTAATAACGCGAATGGTATAACTTTGTTCGATCTCATGGAGCGACTAAACTTCGATGTTATCGCGCCTGAGACTCCAACTCGCTACCCATTCTCTATCAGACAACGACCGGATATGCTTGATGTAGCAATACTCGAATATGTCACGTTCTCAATATCATCGATCGAGACGATCTTAGAACTAGACTGGAACTACGTACCGGTCTTGTTGCAGCTGAGCTAGCCCGCTGGGGAGGTCCTTCAGACCAAAACCATCGTGGACAGGCGTAAGCTCGAGGTCAAACTCGAGTCTCCGACCTCGCTGCACTTAGATAAAATCCCCGACAAAATAGACTCCCCAGCACGGCTAGAATGGGCTGTGTACAAAAAATTTATCCCCGATTATATCCACTGACAAGAGATAAAATTATCTTCTCGTTATGCCAAAACACAACAACGGGGAGAAGTATATCCCCGTTTTACATAACGAGTAGACATACATATATCCCCCGTCCGCAGCATGGAGCCAAATGAAAGATAAAAAATTATGCTTCTTTGACATTTGAAAGGGAAAATTTTATCCTAGTTCATTGGACGTGGGTTTAAGTTTATATTCATACAAAAAATATATCTAAGTCTAAATCTATCTCTCATTTTATCTACTGTGGATATTATATCCACCGGTGTGTCCATGCTCGAGAAGGATGGATAAAACTAAGCGAGGGGATAAACATTTTCTCCTACCAATGCTAGCCCTGCTGAGGTAACCAATGAGGCGATAAGCGCTCTATCGGCCCACCTTAACTCAGCAGTCTAAGAATGCTCACATAAAGTTCGGGTGTCGAACAATCAACACACGTTGTTTCCGAGAGATATTCGGCAGCTGATCAGACCAAGAAATACGGCCCCAAGACACTACGAGCTCTATCTTCGAAATGCCTCCTAAAGGCTGGAGTCTCTGATGGCTCAGTTCTCTCCCCACTCCTCTTTACACTATTTACGAGTGACATCCCGAAGGATCCAGTAGTTAGTACTGCTCTTTTCGCCAATGACACGACACTTTTCGTCGCAAATTACTACAAAAGAATACTCACCAAGGTACTCCAAACAGTCGTCAACCGCTTAGGCGATTGGTTCCGCTTATGGAGAATCGAAGTGAATCGTAAGAAAAGTGTAGTAATATATTAGGTCTTTATATATGAAATTAGCGTTTTGTCGTACTGACCACTTTGATCTGAAATATCTCCTTTTTGGTTAAGAATTCTAAATTCAAATTTATAAATTCATTTAGCTGGTACATTTGAATTTTGAAAACGAGTACGAGTTTTTACGAGTACGAGTTCTACCGTGGTACCAGTGCTGCAGAAACAGCTCGAAGGATTAATGATGTACACGGTGCTGGTGTCGCAAAAGAAAGCACGGTACGTTTTTGGTTTCAACGTTTTCGTTCTGGAAATTTCGACCTTCAGAACCAACCCCGTGGACGACCGGAGACCAAAGTGGAAAATGAAGAATTAAAGGCTATTGTGGAAGCAAATCACTTCAAAGCACTTCAGAGATAGCTGCAGGCTTCGGGGTAAGTGATAAAACTGTATTAATCCACTTGAAGCAAATCGGGAAATTAAAAAAACTTAAACGATGGGTACCTCATGAATTGAGTGAATCGAACTTGCAAACACGCGTCGACTGCTGTGTTAGTTTGCTCAAACGACACAATAATGAAGGGATTTTAAATCGAATCATAACTTGTGATGAAAAGTGGATACTGTACGATAATCGGAAGCGCTCGTCGCAATGGCTGAACCCTGGAGACCCAGCCAAATCCTGCCCTAAACGAAAATTGACTCAGAAAAAGTTACTTGTGAGGGTTTGGTGTGGTTCTCTCTCAAGCGTTAAAACCTAAATCCCAAAAGATCGTTAAGTAAGATCACCCTATTCGGCCGCCAGATCTAAATACCTAGGGGTCATATTCGACCACGGCATGACCTTTGCGAAACACATTCGCAATGTCCGCAACCGTGCCAAACTCATTGCTAGTTGCCTCCTGGCTGGACGCATATGGTAGGTGCATGGTTTTTCATGTTACCCCGTGTTGGGACCTTTAAGCTTAAGAAAAAAGTCGTTTAGTTACTATTGATAACAGTTGTTACGTAATTTCCAATTATCTAATTATTTTATTTTAAACACTTCAGTATAATTGATAGCTGTCTTTTTAAATCAATTAAAGTCATCAGTATTTTTAATGTAGTTATTTAAAGTACCATTAGTCTCATACGTCGTTTATCCCATAAATTAATACGGCAAACTCACTTTAAAGAAATTGTGTTAACTTAGTAAATTATCTGATCACCCCATATTATGTCCTTGTGCTAGACATGTGAAAATGGAAAATATGTCTTTGAAGAAACAGAAACAGAAACAGAAACTTTTTTATTCAATATAGATTATAAATAATACTTATTGAAAGTCACTCTTTGTCTAATTACCACTGGTTCGAAAAAATCCTCTGTCCTGGGAAGAACCAGCAAGAAACCCAGCGGACTTTTAAATAACAGCTTACAATCATGTATATTACACAATTAACCACAAAATAAATTAGAAACAGCCTGGCAGCGAACACCTCATTCTAGGGTTATTATCATCCATAAATTCCTTAACATTATAATAACCCTTTTATACAAACTATGTTTAATAAAGTTTTGAATTTTGAGCAGGTCGAATTTTGTATATTTTCTGGGATTTTGTTGTAAAAGCGTATACATCGCCCCAAGAATGAATTACTGACTCGGTGGAGTCGAGTAACTGGTACTACTAGCTTGTGTTTGTTTCAAGTAATTTTACTTCACCAACATAGCAGTATATTTATTTATATTAAAATAAATTTTATCGCCCTCCCATTTCTTTATGTTATGTGTTATCAGTACGTTTAAATGGCAAAGAAAGTTTAACTTTACACGTTTAAGCAAATTTACTTATCCACCACTTATTTCTTAAAAGAGCCTTTGGAGTATCATACAGAATATGAATAAAAATAAAAAAATGGAAAAGGTTTACGTATTACGTATTATTTATTTGATTAAAATCGAATGATAAATTAAAATGATACGATTTTTTTGTTAAAAATAAAACATAATAAGTATGGCTTTTTCTCGAAATAGCTTTTTGGTACTCCAGTAATTTTACCTTTCCAGTGACGACTTGTTTTAATGTTTAATGTTTGTTAGTTTCCGTTTGTCTGTTTTTGTTATGCAACTATAAATAATATTAATTCCTTTTCATTTTATGCACTATTAGCTATTATTACTAGAAATATTATTATTATTTATTTCAATGGTGGTCACTAAAGCAAACCTATTTTTGGTTTACAATGCAATGACAACAATTATCTCGAACTAAACAAGCTAGAAATAAAGAAGGCATAATAATATTGTTACATATCTATTATAGTATTGTATAATGTCTGCGTTGCGACAGGTGTGAAATCTTATTATGGATCTTCTCCAACCAAGGGGTCATTAGCCCGGTTGAACAAAATGGTCGCAGTTGGCCAATAATGTAGCAAACTAATGTAGCATTTCTCTATCATCTCGGGCTATTTTCAAATGTTATCCAAGAGGATTACCCTAACCTTGCCATTTTGGCAAGTAGTTGCGAATTTTATTGAATACTTTACGTTGTTATATTTTTATTATTTTTGAAAAATGACTTTTATTTTAATAATTAAAGTTAAAGAAAATTTATTTTGACTTTGTACAAAAAGTTTAAACCGATGGGAAATATGAATTTATTCGCAAACGAAGATAGATGTAGATGTCTATGGGCCACAGCAACCATTTACAATCAGGTGGACTGTGTGCTCATTTGTCATCCTAATTCTATAAAAAAAAAAAAAAAAACTGCAAAGTGGATATTTACGATAATTATGAAAGCACGTGCCAATTAATTATTTTTTTATTTATTTTATTAGGATCACCAGAAAAGACAATAGTATTACAACATACGAGTATAATACGTACATGATATTTGAACACTCATGATAATTCTATTTCTTTTAAAGGTAATCACAACATGCATAAATTTTATTCTATGACACTAAGTGTAAAAAAGAAATAGAAAATAATTAGGGATTTTTAAAATTAATTAATATTATAAAAAGGAATAAAATTGACCTACTATTACTATAGTAGGTCAATTTAGACCTATATTATAGTAATTCGTAAAATTTAAATGATGAAATGGGAAAGAAACAAAGCAATAAATAAAGAAAGAAATGATTTATTCATTACCACATTATGCGAACTCAGGACCGAGATACTGTAGGATAACTAACTAATTTTTAATAGCGACTATTTAGAACTAAACATACTATTCTATGTGATAATATCATCACCATCATCATCATTACAGCCAAAACATCACTGATGACTATCAAGTCCACTGCAAAACGTAGACCTTCTCCAAAGAATGCTACAAAGTGTGGTCTTGAGCCATCTGCATCCATTGACCCTTGATCTCTTACCAGGTCTTTTCTCCATCTAGTGAAGGGCCTTCACCGTCCTACACATCTTCAACCGGTACGAGACAGCCACCCAAAAACCATTATTTTCTATCGGTTGTCAGTTTTTCGAGTTATATGGCCGATCCATTGCACTATGGCAGTTACTCTTGTTGTATTGAGGAATACGAAGTCTATCACACCAAGAAACCCCGCGCGCCCTCTCTGTAGCTAGCTGAGCGAGTTTCCTCATTTGGCCTGCGATAAATGACCATTTCATAAGCAATGATTTTTTTATAGAATAAGAATGACAAGCAAGCACACAATCCGCCTGAGAGTAAGTGAATGCTGTGGCCTAAGATGAGAGGACTAAGATGGAAAGCCTCGTTACCGGTATAAAGGGTCGCCAGTTCTCTACACACATTGATATTCTGTGAGAGCGAGGTCCTGCCCAGGTCAAGCGTATCCATTGGTATTGCAGCCGTTATATAGCTGCAACATAGGTATTATAACACGTAGGAGATATTAGATATTATTAAAAAATAAGTGTCCTCAACACCGACTTTATTTATGAAAATTAGGAATAGGCTTGTGTATATGTGAAATCTCTGAGCGACCAAATAGGAAGTGTTAAATAAACATCTGGCAGTGTGCCAGTAACCATACACAGCAAAATGATAAAAAGCCGACGTATAGTGTGAGGAGTGATACGTTAAATTTGTACGTCATAATTTGTTTTCTTTTTTCTGTACAAAAATCAATAAATGCTTTAAAGGAAGAGGGCGTAAAATTTCACTCCTAATTATAGTAAACTTTATGCAGCTTTTTTCAGCGTTATAACGTTGTTTACTTTAACAATTTCTAACTACGGGAAGAGCATACGATAAGCAGATACTCTATGGGTAGTGAGTGGATGTTGTGATCCATAGATATCTATATATAGATAGATATAAAGATTAATCTTTACTTAAAAATAGACAGATCCATCTTTACTCAAGAATGAAAATCCAGATTTCCAGAAATCCAGATCAGAGGGAAATAAACCAGGAGATGGGCTGCAGTGTCTTCCTAATAACAACCAAGAACTAAAAAAACTGCTATTGCCAAGCCGTCTGTTAAGCGTGGCAACTGTGGCAAATATCCCTCCTATAAGGCAATATATGGGGGAGGCCAATATTCAGCTGTGGACTTTTGATAGGCTGTAACGGTAGCGCTAACGGATTTGCAGTCTCACTCGTCATACAAAACACAATAGCGTTATGTTTCTTTTTACGCTAATATTCTGTACTAGTGTGGTCCTTCTCCATTCAATCCAAAGCATTCGTGCTAAAGAATTACAATACAATGCAGATTAAAAACAAAATATTATAATTCTAGAACGAATAAATGTTGAACGATTAAAATAATAAATGTTGAACGATGAAAATATATTTGACGATATACACAAAGTATGCAAAAATTTCAATAGCAGAAAAGTTTATAATAAAATAGTCGATTTAAATAGTATGTCATTCTTAAATTAAAAATGTCATAAAACATGGAATAGTTGAACACAAGAATTTCATAAATTTTGTCAAAGACATTCTTTAGACGAGCCTGAATTTTTAATATCGTTGAGGGAATAACGAGTCGAAAGTCGTTTGATCAAATGCTATTGAATTATTTGAAAAGTTGTAAATCGAAGTGATTTTATTAAGAAACAAGACACGAAAATATTTTGCCTAAGTATGATAAGGCCGCCTTTACTAGAATAAGGGTGAGTGATGTGGCCAATAGACATCTATTATTTTTATGTTTTGGGATATATATATAGTTTTCTCATTTCTGGTTGGGTAGTACAAATGTGTCAATGAAAATCATAAATATACATAAATATAAATAAAATATATATAAATGTAGTAAAATGTATAAGTATAAAATATTACTACTATATTATTATTAGACATCTACATAAGACATCAAGTAGAGCAGAAGCGGAGCAAGAAACAGAGCGACGAATTGAATTGTTCTCAACCTCAGCAGAAGCACCAAAGAGTATAGTAAGTATATGCGCACTGCTCGGTAATGCACTAGTATGACTTTGAAAATAAGAGGAGTTTTACAATTTGAGTGTACAATGATGTTTGAAGTGAAAACTGCTTTAGAATCGTTGTGCTTTGAAACTCGATGAAACGAAAAAGCGACACTAAAAAGAGACAAACATATAAATCTATGGAAGATTTAGTCTTCGACAGAATGAGATAGAATACAGTATAAAGTGTTTCCTATTATCTCGGACTCCTCTTTATGCGGTTCTTCCTAGCCTACTCTTATTAATTAATATTAATATTTCAAATAATTTTTAACTTGGTAACAATATTAAAATAAATAAATCCTACAAATATCCTACTTCAAATACTCTGCATTCGTCTCACTCGAAGTTTTCTGAAGGTTTCATTTCTACCGCGTGTAGTTCACACATGTTTTTTTTTACCCAACTGCCCCAGAAAAAGGGTAATGTTTTTCGAGTCTATTTCTTTGGCACAATCTGTATCTTAAACGGCTTGTTGGATTTTAACATTTGCTTGTCGTTAGATTAGTCTTAGTTGTGGAAAAATTAGTCTTAGTTCCACTTTTCAGTAAACATTTCACGCAGTTGGGTTTTTTTTTTTATACTGATCTTACAACAATTAATAGAATAAGGCGTTACTTTGTGTTAATCCATTATGCTAGATTTATAATTAATTGGCTCAGTTCCGTTTGATAAATAAAAGTGATGTGTCTTACTTAGTTTGAAAAGCAAATAGACTCTGCGAGAGAGTGACTTGCGGGGTTAGTCATCGTAGAATCTATTTTTACGCGTAAGATGAAACTTTTTTATTCCCGACGATTCAGGCGCTTAACAGCATCCATGGTCACCTGTATCATGTAGATTTTCTGATATCAGCCCATAATCTACTACTCCTCAACTTTTCCGTGAATGGGGCTAGTTTCAACTGGACTGATTATTTTTTTGTTAGGCTACTTATATTGTTTTAAAATAAAAGTAGCCTAAGTTACTCCTCATAACATCAGATATCTGCCAGTGAAAGTCTCGTTAAAATCGGTTCAGCCACATCGGAGATCAGCCGGGACAAACAGACAGACAGTCAAAAAAATTAAAAATTGTGTTTTTGTTATAAGTACTGTATACACTTTCGTAAAAAGCTGTTATTTTGACATTGCAAACAGCCACTTCAATTTTATTTATTTTTATATTTGTACATAGATGATTTCTTTTAATATTTACGCAAATACAACACAAATTATGTTCTTCATTAATTGCTAACTTTTTTTGCCTACCATTGAATTTCACCCCGCCTATGGTTGATTTGACAGGATTGACTGTGTAGTGGCGATTTAAGAATATCCACTACCCCATATCGTCCCGTAGGTGTCGTAAAAGGAAACAGGGGGAAACCAACAAAGGGAATGGGCAGTAGCGTCTTCCAAATGACAACTAAAAAAACCGCAGTTGCATTAAACTGCTATTTTATTCTGGTATTCTGTAGGAGCGTGGTCCTTACCCGGTCAAGACAAGCCATTTGTCGACGACTATAATATAGCCACAAGATGGCTCTATCACGTATAAAATTAAATATTAGGACTTCTTTCCTTATATAAATCATGTCACGAAATTCATGCTAACCGTTTTACCCGGAAATTGGGCAAGATTTAGAATATATATTTCTGTTATAGGTGGCAGCATTTTACTACGCCACGTTTTTTTCATTGCGTCGTATAGAAACACGTGCGGGTATTAAACTATTACGCAGCCTCCTATTATATGATATTAATCAATATAAAATATTTCTCGATATAAAAATATCACTCGATATGAATTTCTGTAATACTATTAAATTTGTTATCATAACATAAAGTACACCATAGTTAATTTGAGCTTATTAAATAATATAGCTTAGCTTAACTCGGGGTGCTTAGTAGAGCGGGACAGTACTTATACTGGTGTACCGTTTACAATTTAAAAAGTTAATAAAAGTTACAGTGTATATACGTCTGACTGCTGGGCACAGGTATGCACTCATTTCACTCAGCGCGGCTGACATTTAATTTCATTTCATTTTGCCATAAATTAACCAAAACTAGAAACTTCAATTATCGTGCGGTCCTACTTCCGGCGGTTTAGTGTCAAGAATACTAGTTCCGTTCCGTCGGTAAATGGATATCGTCTTAAGCGAGAAAATAACTAACATATTGCAGTTATAAACAAGGTTACAGTTTACTTGAAGATGAGAGGCAGCTCATGGATTACTGTGACCAACTTCGATAATGACAATTCAAGAAGAGGGTACTGAGAAGAATTCAAGAAGAGTATAATAATGACAATACAAGATTTTACTGAGTCTTCAAAAAAAAATTATAAAAAAAATTATAAATAAATATTATGAACAGTTTTTAACAATAGGTATTTGCTTAATGCCTGCGCTAATAACGCGTTTTATGTATAACCCTGATGATTTTGATGCCAAAGAAGAGCCAATTGATTCGGATTGCTTAGATTGGCCTGTGACAACGAACTCATCATCGGCTTGTATGCAGTTCACTGCTGGATCATCTCCAATAGTTGAGATTATTTCCCAAAATTACTACGCTACTCTTACGTCGTAATTATTTAGCATTCAATTTATCTCCACAATCAGTTGTAGCGAAATATAAAGTTTGGTATTCCTTTAAATTTTTGCGTTATTTTTAGGGAGACAATTATTTAAAAATAAGAGACCAATTTTTAGCAGTTGACTATTTACATTCTGACGAGGATAAGGGAACTATTATTTATATAAATAAGACATATAATATACGAATACACCTAAATTTAACGAACCGCAATTGGCTGCACCCAGTTGTAGCCGCCTAAGCATAGGTGTAACCGCACTTCGACTTTAAGCCTGAAGAAATTATACGTCATAATGCACAATGAGGAAAACCGAAAACTGATGGTGAAGAAAGGTTCTTAAAATGCAACTTTGTACCGACGAAAATAGAACTTTCAATTGTTGAAACTTGAAAAGACCAATATCCAGCTGTGGCTGATAATTAAGAAAAGAAGAAGGAAAAAAAACTTGAAATGGGAAATATGGACGAACAGGTTTTAATACATAAATAGTATAAAATATTAAATACATTTTTAGTTAAAGAGGGTTCTCTATGCATCAAAGGACAGATCTGTATTAATATAGATGCAGCTATTCTTATTTCATTTGATGGATTTGTAGCTTCTTTTTTGAAATGGCGCTTAGGATAACTTCTAATTTCATCGCCATGATCTCTGGCTTTTAGCCAACGAATAGCAATCCCTAAATATATAATGTCACGTAGTGTAGTCCTGCATTTAGGACAGATTTGATGGGGGAGAGGTGTATATTTAGATGTCAACTGTGTCCATGTTGCAGAAATAGATGGCGACGTAGTTTTCTTTTTCGATCAACAAGTAGGTGTTCTACTAATTTATATACTCAAATATTTTTAATAATTATTTGCAAAAAGGAATCGAATAACAAGATAAGTCACTTAATTTTAAATAATTATAGTTATTACGTTACGAATATACAGAGTTAATTATTACTACATTTTTAATTAAACCAAAGAACCAATACCTGTTTTCATTTCAATTTAATCATGTTATCAGGGCTCTCCTCTAGAAGAAACTGAACATGTGAAGTATACGGATACACATATAGTAAAATTTATTTTGTGTGACATTTGAGTTAAGCGATATATGTATCTGCAATTGTTAGCTTGTTTTTGATTAAATTTACTTAAAATTATATATTTTTTAATATCGAATGTCGAAAAATATTTCAAGTGCTTACTAATTCATTTAAAAAAGTAATAGATTATTGATCTATAGTGCAACGGGATACATCATTAAATGTACTAAATGTCTGAAAAATATACAGACAAAACTGCTAGCCTAGCGTGGTAATGGCCAAATTTCATCAGGCCTACGTAGAGCAGCAGAATATTTAGAGATCGAAAATAAAAAAAGAAAATAAGAAAATTAAAAAGTGATTTATGAACGTTATTATTAGGCATAGCATATTAATCCTTACGAAAGAAAGTTATTAAGACAATTTTATGAAAACTTAAACTTTGCTCTTCATAGCATGTTACTTGGACATTTATATAAATATTGAAAATTTATATAAATTATATCCAAGACTACATACAAATAAATATACATATCTACAGATAAATAGTGTATACATTACACTTTAATGTTTTCTGATAACTCTGAATGTTATAAGCTGAATGTACTCGATGTACATAAGTTCGGTGGATACACCTCCGAGTAAAGAAGGCTTGTTTTTTTTTCTTTCTTAATTAAAATGTTTCTTCCTTATTTACTCTCGGAGCCGTATTTTTCAAAGTGACTGCCTCGTCGGTCTAGTGGTTGTAGTAGTGCGACTGTTGATCATGAGGTCCCGGGTTCGAATCCCGGGTCAGGCCAAAAATCAGTTATTGAGTTTTTCCATCAAGAGATTCTCAGCTGTACGGAGTCAGGAAGTTGGCGGTGTCTCACCCCCGTGCCTCGGAAAGCACGTAAAGCCGTTGGTCCTGCGCCTGAACTCTCTCCGGTCGTGTCGGTTTACCGTCCCATCGGACTATAAGAGTGAGGGAATAAAGAGTGCACCTGTGCTTGCGCATACACTTGGGCACTATAATCTTGTCCTGCGCCGATGACTAGCCTCCCTTGGGCTGGCCGCCGTGACCGAAATTCGGTCTGGAGGACATTATTACTCTCAAGTTTCTTTGGTCATTACTGGTTTCACTACAACTCATGCTGAGTAATGACCTTTTTGGTATGTATTCTACGTACAAAGACAAATGCTTTCGTATTTTTTACTTTATACATTGGTCAAAAGGTAAACCGATGAACTATATACAGTTAAAGGCATTACATGGCATGCTTCACGTAAAAGGCCGAGGCTCAAGACACCGTTATATCAAAAGAGAAGAGCTCTGCGAATTGGGCTAGTTAACACGTTTCCATTGTTATTGTGGTTTTAACGGGGATCCACTTCCTTTAAATATTTTTATTTATTTATTGGATATGGGTAACAAACGAGCACACAGTCCACCTGATGGTAAGTGGTTGCTGTGGCCCATAGACATCTACATCTATCCTCGATTACGAATCAAAATGCAGATGCGTTGTCATCCGTGAGGACTAAGATGGAATGCCTCGTTTCCAGTAAAAAGGGTCTCCGGTTCTCTACACTCACCATACGAAACACAGCAGCGTTAAGCTGCTATTTTACGCTGGTATTCTGTGAGAGCGTGGTCCTTCCCCGGTCGAGCCGACCCATTCGTGCTACAACTATACCAGTAATATAGCTGCAGCATGGCTCTACCACGTAAAATACTCTTATAAAAATCTTAAAATGAGTCGATGAAATCGTTATAACAATGAGACATGCGTTTAACTTTAGAATGCATGGATGGAATGCAATGGAACACCTGAGCTAGTTTAGGGTCCCTTAAATAGGTTAGGTATACCCTGAGAATAGAGTAGAACAATAGAATAGAATAGATTTTTTTTAATTCAATATAGATAACATGTGTAATTCTTATTGAAAGTCATTTTTTACTTTACCACTGGTTCGAAATAAAACCTCTGTCCTGAGAATAACCAGCAAGAAACCCAGCGGGACTTTTTTTTTAGAGTAAATTTTACATTAATGGTTGTACAAACTATTTAAGTACAAAATTTATTTTAGAAACTACTTGGAAGCGACCACCTCATTCCCAGGGGTTATTATCAACCATGTATTCATTTATACTATAATAGCCCTTTTTATACAGTTTCAGCTTAACAAAACATTTAAACTTGGTAATTTTATTCATTGTAGATAACATATAATTCTGACTGAAAGTCATTTATTATAAGTTTATTACTGGTTCGGAAAAAAACTCTCTGTTCTGGGAAAAATCAGAAAGAAATCCAGAGGGACTTTTTTTCGAAATACATATATACAATACTAGCGATCCACCCCGGCTTCGGACGGATGATTTTTCGATCTCGACAACAGCTCCACCTATATCCAAAAGCACTATAATATATATAAAGATAAATATGGGATGTATAACCACTTGCAAACTTATTTAAAAATAGCTTGAAAGCGATCACTTTATTTCCAGTGGGTTATTAATATCCATGTATTCATTTATATTTTATAATAACCCGCTTATAAACTGTTTGTTTAATAATAATAATAATACTTTCATAATAATTCATAGGGAAAATGCATAGTTTTTCATTTATTTTATTATATGTATAGACGAACGGATTGCTTTCTAAAATGACAACTACGAATAGCAAATGCGGCATTAGTGCCTACTGTACTAGCAACAAGATAATTTCTTTCTTTATTAACTACTTTAGAGTCATAGTTCATATTTTATGCATTCTTAAGATAGTCTGCAAGATATATATAGCTTTTTTACAGATAATAATTTACAAGTTGAATATAATAACCCAGTAGGAACCCCAAATGAAATAATAAAAATTTAAAACCTGATAACAGAGAGTCCTTATATATTTTCTGGAATTTTGTTGTAAAAGCGAATATATTGACCCAATGGAGGCAGTTTACATACATAAATTACACAAGGGCAAACATTATTTGTAGGTTACACAAATACTTGTCCCGTGCGGGATTCTAACTTGCGGCTATCAGCGCCACAACTCTTCAACATGGTACAGCCACGCTACAGCTATATTATGGTTGTAGGACCGGGTTAGGACCACGCTCTCACAGAATACCAACATAAAATAGGATCTTAATGCCGCTGTTTTCGTGTGGTGAGTGTAGAGACCCTTCTTACTGGAAACGAGGCATTCCATTATAGTTCTCAGGGGTGACAACGCATCTGCATTTTGATTCATAATGGAGGATAAATCTAGATGTCTATGGGCTACAGTATCCACTTACCATCTGGTGGACTGGGTGCTCGTTTGTCACTATTATTCTATATAAAAAAAACTCATAGCAAAAGTACCTGCACCAGGGAGCCGTCAACCTGTAAACTATAATATACCTACCTATAGCTACAAACCACTTAACAAAAACGTCATCGTACCGTCCTAAATAGTGGCAACACACAACAAACTACGCAACGCGTTATTAGATCATAGTCACCGCGATGCGGCAAAGAGGCGGCCATGTTTTATGTATGCGGCGTACCGCGACCACCCTACAATAACGACCGCTCCCCGATATTAGCTTGGGTTTTTTGAACCTCCGGCAAATAAGAGAAACGTTATTTCGTCGCGTGTTTTCTCTAAATTGCGGGAAACACAAGTTAAATGCGCTGTTTGACATGTCTGCAATCTTAAGGGCAGGTTGGACAAAATATCGTATTTTAGACACGATTTTTACGCGAGTGAATTATACATATATTAATAACTATACTTTGAAATAGTTTATGCTCGGAAAATATATGCATATTACGTGAAATACTCAATCATTAAATTCGGTATAGAAAGTCATTTAAAATACTTTATGCCAATCGAGAAAAAAATATTCTAATTTAATCACTGAAAGAAAACGTTGACGTTCGAGTTATCGTTTTTTCATCCGATAAAAATATAATGTTTTTCGATAATATGAAAGACATGTTATTGTATTAAATTCCCTATTGGCAACATTTTTATTAAGATTCTTTATTTCCTGATAATAAGTAAAAACGTTTTAGATAAGGTAACCACCGAATGTCACCGCTTGCTTCGTGCTGTACAAATATGCATGCAGCGGAGAAGGGAGCGCTAAAAGCCTTTTAACTTAGGAAATCCTCGCCTTAATACGTGACCTTCCAAATGAAAAGGTATGACGACAAATTTAAGATACGAGATATACATCGTTAAAGGGTCGTTTTACTTTGAGTTTGTTTCAGTCTGTAACAAGATTTAGAGGCAGATAAACTTACTGAGATGGCGGTGTAAGAGAGTGGCATTTTGGTGATTTGAATGACTTGATTATTCCATTTGACTAGTAGTCCGCCTCTAGCTCTTCTGTCCTCCACTGTATGTGATATTAGGTACTGGGTATTTAAAACGATCGGGTCGTCTTAAGGCATGTCCGAACGCCGAGATTTATAACCACCGAGGAGGACGATGTCTCAGAAGTGGTCCCGAGATTTCATAATAGCACTGGAGGGTGCTGGAGTCAGAAAGGACTGCCCCGGAAGTTAATAATGCGCTGCTGCCATACTGCTGATATACTGTTGCGGACATTTGAAAAACGGATGTGTATTTTTTAAAGTAACGGGCCTTTTCTTATTTCTGATCAATTTGGAGTAAGCATTTTGGAGTAAACTGTGTCTAACGTTACGAATTTCAACACTTTAAATTTTTCTTATTTTTCAGAGCATCTTGTAGAGGGATATTACACTTTTTCATTCATTACAGCCCTTCACAAGTCCACTGCTGAACATAGGCCTCCCCCACGGAATGCCACAAAGCACGGTCCCGAGCCACCTGCATCCATTGACTTCCTGCATGTCTTACCAGGTCGTCACTCCATCTAGTGGGGGGACGCCCTACACTTCGCCTGCCGGTACGAGGCTGCCACTCGAGAACCTTTCTTCCCCATCGGTTGTCGGTTCTTCGAGCTATATGGCCGGCCCATTGCCACTTCAGCTTACTAATCCTTTGGGCTATGTCGGTTACTCTGGTTCTACTGCGGATATCCTCATTTCTAAGTTTATCACGCAGAGAAACCCCGAGCATAGCCCTCTCCATAGCTCGCTGAGCGACGTTGAGCTTCCTCATACGGCCAGCAGTGAAGGACCACGTCTCAGTTCCGTATGTCATCACTGGCAACACGCACTGGTTGTACAATTTAGTTTTGAGGTTTTGAGGTATGCCTGACGAGAAGATGGGTCGTAATCTCCCGAACGCTGCCCAGCCGAGTTGAATGCGTCGATTGACCTCTCGGTCGAAGTTGGACTTACCTAGTCGGACTATTTGTCCCAGGTAAACATATTCGTCAACAACTTCGAGCTTAGTGCTCCCAACAACTACCGGCATAGGTGTGACATGGACATTAAACATGATTTTTGTTTTGTCCATGTTCATCTTGAGACCTATCCGTTGGGAGACACTATTGAGCATAGTGCTTAGGTCCTCCAGCGATTCTGCCATAAGGACTATATCGTCGGCAAATCGAAGGTGAGTGATGTACTCGCCATTGATGTTAATACCGTATCCTTTCCAGTCCAGTAGCTTGAAAACGTCTTCCAATGCAGCGGTGAAGAGTTTCGGGATATTACGTCACCCTGTCTTACACCTCTGCAGTTGGATAAGTTTCGTACTCTGGTTCTGTACTCGGATAGCCATCGTAGCCCTACTGTACAACACTTCAGCACCTCGATATACCGACAGTCCACTTGGCAACGCTGAAGGGACTGCAGCACCGCCCAAATTTCGACGGAATCAAAGGCTTTCTCATAGTCCACATACGCAAGGCAAAGTGGCAGATTGTACTCGTCGGTCTTCTGTACAATTTGCCGAAGAGTATGTATGTGGTCTATGGTGCTAAAGCCTTTTCGGAAACCGGCTTGTTCGGGAGGCTGGAAGTCGTCGAGTCTGCATGCGAGACGATTCGTAATGACTCTCGAAAACAGCACGTAGACGCGGCTCAGAAGGGAAATCGGTCTGTAGTTCTTCAAGAGAGCGTTGTCGCCTTTCTTGAAGAACAAGACCACCACACTTCTGCTCCACGCCTCCGGTGTAATGCCAGCATGGAGGACGGAATTAAAGAGCTTCTGAAGGACTTCAAGTACCGGTGGAAACCCGCTTTCAGAAGCTCCGCTGTAATTCCATCCTCGCCTGGGGCCTTGCCGTTTTTAAGGTGCTGGAGAGCCATTCTAATCTCGCTCAGACTGACGTCCGGGATATCATCGGAATAGTGTCGGATAAGATATTACACTTGACGGATGGTAAAAATTTACCAATCCTCTTTGGCAGCTTATAGTAGGTTTAAATGGAAGGTCGCTTCTAAATGTAGCCAATCTTGTCTATGACTCCTTAGTAAACCAGGCACACGCTCGACTGAGGCTTTCTTCACTCGTTCACTGTGACGCACTGGACCCGAAGCTTGTTGTCTTGAATTACTTGCTTGACGTGCTGGAGCTCGGCGGCCAGACGTTTTCCGACACAAATCCCTTGTATTCTGTAAAACAAATATTTTCCCACGGTACCTAACTGTGACAGGTGCTAATGAGATTCACCTTTTAAATATAGGTTAGTATGAGTCTTTTTCCCATACAAAGTGTGGGATGTGTTATCATTAATCATGTTACGTGGGAGATCATTTTACGTGGTAGAGCCATGGTGCAGCTATATTGTGGTTGCAGCACGAATGGGTCAGCTCGACCGCGGTAGGACCACGCTCTCAAAGAACACCAGCGTAAAATAGCAGCTTATTGCTGCTGTGTTTTGTAAGATGAGTGTAGAGAACCGGAGACCCTTTTTACTGGAAACGAGACATTCCATGTCAGTCCTCAGGGGTAACAACGCATCTGCCATTTGATTCTTAATTGAGGATAAATGTAGATGTCTATGGGCCACAGCATTCAAAGGGCATCAGGTTGACTATGTGCTCGTTTTTCACCCTTATTCTATGAAAAAAAAATCAGGATTTCAGATGTCTAAAGTACCGAGGAAAGTTAAAGAGTTTTTTTGCCTCTAACTCCACCTTGAATTATATTTTAAAAGTTTATTGAGTTAAAGTGTTCTTAACTCATGCATTTCTCATGGGTGTCGTAAAAGGCGACAGAAGGAAACAAATCTGGAGATGGGCAGCAGCGTCTTCCTAATAACGACTAAAAATAAAAAAAACTGCGGTTGCCAACAAAGCAAGCTTGGCAACTACGGCAAATATCCCCCTATGATGCAATCTATGGGGGAAGCCTATGTTCAGCAGTGGACTTCAATAGGCTGTAACGGTAACGGTAATGTCTAGTATTCGTTGAAATATAAAAATTCATTATGTCTCCTCACAATCATTTTATTACAATGTAAAAACACTTAAAACGACGTGACAACTATGGCATATATGTGACTGTGACAACTATGGCATATATGTGACTGTGACAACAATTGTAAATAGCCCCCGTATTTCTTATAGTTGTCAATGCCACATGTTTGACAGACTAATTGAGACAATTTTAGGGAGAAACCTATCTTCAGCGGTGGAGTTTTCATGGTTTGTGTGTTTTCATCAAAATCAATTTATTCTCGTAAAATGGAACTTTAGTACGAGCGCTTATATTCTGAGCTACCACAGCCGGACGGAAATGACAACAATTATAACTTTTAATAAAAAGTAAAACCGACTTCAAATTGCTAAAAATAAGTTATTTATTTGCTACCCTTACTAATTATAACCTATTTAGTGAAAAAATAATCATGAATTGGTTCACAATCTGCGAAGAAATTGCGTAACATGCATATACCAAAAAACATACACTCGAATTGAGAACCTCTTCCTTTTTTAAGTCATTAAAAAAGAGAATACCTGCGTAGTTTCTTATGCCGTTTCTTCTTCGGACAGGAGAAGATTTTTAAACGTTAGAAGATTAAAAAAAAACATGTTGGCGTTTTACAAACGAAATTTTAATTTCTTACGTCGAAAATTAAAAAGGTTTAATTTAGTTTTATTCCTTTAATATAATTTAATTTATGCTATGTAATGTATGTATGTATTATATCTATGTAAAGTTAAAACTTTATGATATCCTTGAAAATAAATTCCAAAAACCACACTGAAGCCTATATTACGTTACATTACTCTGTGTAATATGTTAAAGAGGCGAGAATTAATTTGACTTTATTTCAATTACTTAATCTTATTATTTCCAGAAGTTTCATTGCAAAAGCCGTTTCACGAACCGAGCTCCGTTAACTACTTGAACAAAACATATATTAAGTTTCACTGTTTAGTTTTCCATTGTGTATGAAAATTCAACGAAACTCTATTCATTTTCAAGTTACAGAGACAATCCTCGCACTTTAAATTCAAAGCAAATGTGTGCATATGTCATGGATGCGCGAATATTATATGCGGGCTGCATGAATTAGTGAGCTCGAGCGAGATTTGGTAGATGACGTCGTTACCTAAGACAGGCGCTTCTTATATGAATTTCAATTTCTCGTTTTAAACAGTGTGATATAGTGTTATATCCAAGTAAGATAATTAGATGGTAGTAAGTTTTCTTGTTTAATTTTGTTAAAATAAACTTAAAAAGTTGTGACCATTAAATAATTTTACTTATATTTTATCAACTTACTTAAACAGAGTTTTATTTGTTGATTTTTATTTGTTGACTCGCGATACCATCCATGCCATCTGGATGATTGGCGGTCCACCACGGTGCGATTTAGAAGAAGTTTTCTTACTCGCACAACTTCCTTGTGGAATCGACGGGACCTTCAAGAAAAGAGGCTACTCCTTTTGAAAAGGCCGGCAACGCATCTGCAACTCCCCCGGTGTTGCAGTTGTTCATGGGCGGCGGTAGTCACTTACCATCAGGTGAGCCGCATGCTCGTATGCCTCCTCTCCTATAAAAAAAATCCAAAAAAATCTAAAAAGTTGTTTTTACGTATTGAAGATATGCTAGAGCTGAGTTATGGTTGCTGCACGAATAGATTTTATAGGCCGGGAGAGGAACACCTAATGACAAGAAAGCATTTTATCTTAGTCCTGAGGTGAAACATTCGTGTTTGGATTTTTAATCGAAGATATAGCTGATATAGACGTCTTCTGTTGACCACAGCATCCTTACCACTATATGGACTGCGTGCTCGTTTGTCGCCATTACTTGTACGAAAAAAAATTAGAGCCATATTTTTAATTAAATTGAATCTGTATAACCTGTACATCTATACACCATATAAATAAAATTAAACTGTCTATCTGTAATATTGAAATGCAAACAACATTTTCTCCGCTTAGCCTGTAGATAGACTAGTAAAAAATGCCACCCTTGAGGACTAAGATGAAATGCCTCGTTTGCAGTAAAAAGGGTCTTCGGTTCTCTACACTCATCATACGAAATACAACAACATTTAGTTGCTATTTAACGCTATTGTTCTGTGAGAGCGTGGTTCTACCTCGGTCGAGCCAACACAATCGTGCCACAACCATAATATATAGCCTTTGATCAATCCGTCTACCGAAAGTAACGATTAAAGCAATCATCCCTACGTAGGGAGGGATCCACGTCCAGCAGTGGACTTTTATGAGCTGATGACGAAGAATAAGAATCAGTTAAGCAAGATAATATAACGTTTTGTGACTGTTGCCATATTTGATTTCATTTAGTTTTACTTTTTATTTATTTATTTATTTATTTTTGCTTTATTTGCACACCAAGTACAAAAAGGTGGACTTAATGCAACAGGGCATTCTTTACTAGTTTGCCTCCAGGCTAAGCAGATAACATATTGTTTGCATTTCAATATTACAAACAGACAGTTTAATTTTATTTGTATGGTGTATAGATGTACAGATTATACAGATTTCATTTAATTAAAAATACGGCTCCAATTTTTTTTCCGTACATATAATGGTGACAAACGAGCATACAGTCCATATCGTGGTAAGGATACTGTGGCCAACAGACGACGTCTATATCAGCTATATTCTCGATTAAAAATCCAAACACAGATGTATCACCCCAGGACTAAGATAAAATGTTTTCTTGTCATTAGGTGTTCCTTTCCCGGCCTGTTGCTCTAGCATAGCTTCAATACGTAAAAACAACTTTTTAGGAAATCAACAAATAAAATTCTGTTTAAGTAACTATATAAAATATAAGTAAAATTATTTAATTGTCACATCTTTTTAAGTTGATTTTAACAAAATTAAACAAGAAAACTTACTACCATCTATATAATCATAATTTACGTAGTAGAGCCATGCTGAAGCTATATTAATAGTGTAGTTGTAGCACGAATGGGTCGGCTCGACCGGGGAAGGACCACGCTCTCACAGAATAGCAGCTTAATGCTGCTGTGTTTCGTATGGTGAGTGTAGAGAACCGGAGACCCATTTTACTGGAAAAGAGGCATTCTATCTTAGTCCTCACGGCTGATAACGCATCTGCAATTAAATTCGCAAACAAAGATAGATCTAGCTGTCTATGGGCCACAGCAACCACTTACCATCAGGTGGACTGTGTGCTCGTTTGTCACCCTTATTCTATAAAAAAAAAATATCTTACTTGGATATAACAATATATCACACTGTTTAAAACGAGAAATTGAAATTCATTTAAGAGCGCCTGTCGTAGGTAACGACGTCATCTACCAAATCTCGCTCGAGCTCACTAATTCATGCAGCCTGCATATAATTTTCGCGCATCCATGACATATGCACACATTTGCTTTGAATTTAAAGTGCGAGGATTGTCTCTGTAACTTGAAAATGAATAGAGTTTCGTTGAATTTTCATACACAATGGTAAACTAAACAGTGAAACTTAATATATGTTTTGTTCAAGTAGTTACCGGAGCTCGGTTCGTGAAACGGATTTTGCAATGAAACTTCTGGAAATAAGAAGATTAAGTAATTGAAATAAAGTTGTCAAATAAATTCTCGCCTCTTTAATATCTCACACAGAGTAATGTAACGTAATATAGGTCTCAGTGTGGTTTTTGGAATTTATTGTCAAGAAAATCGTAAGATTTTAACTTTAGATAAGTATAATATACAGCATAAATGAAATTTAATTGAAGGAATAAAACCAAATTGAACCTGTTTGATTTTCGACGTAAGAAATAAAAATTTCGAATCTGCATTTTTATTCTTAATCGAGGATAAATCGCACTCTTAATACAATAGTGACCGAACTCAAAATTGGCAACTTTTGGGAATCGACGAAAATGTAATTGCATTTCAAATTTTTTTTTTTCAATTAACTATAAAATGAATATTTCTTGTAGCTCCTTAACCGCAGTACTATTGTTAAAATCTTAGAAATGTGTTCTTTAGTATGACATAAAAAGTTTTTGTTTTTAATAATCAGTTATTCTGTAAATTAAGTTTGAAAACAACCTTTCAAAGATAAGTCGTTGTTAAACAAAACGATCACACTTAATAATTACCGAATTCAAAATAAGTCAGTATTGTATTAATTTTTGTACGCTAAGATTGACCTAATGAGAAATAAGTTTTTATTGTATTAAAATATGCGGTTGTAAAATCGACTCATTAAAACTTACGTCTGTATACTATTAAATTATTACATTCATATTATGACTTACCTGTTAATAATTTAAGGTAGGAATGAAATACTTTTGCATGTTTTATATATTTTTAATTATTTAAAATGCTCAGTAATTAAACATTGAAGGGACTTACTGCCCATAACACAAAAACGTTAAAAAAAAACATTAAAACTTATATAACTAAAGCTTCATAGTTATTTCAAAAAATTTACAACTGTGTAACGAAATGAGTATCAAAAACCTATCCTATCCATTATTTATTACAAATTAAATTATAAATCTGAGATCAGAAATGAGAACTTTATCAGAAATACTTAATAAGAGACCTTTTAAAGGAACAAAAACATACATTTTACTTAATTGTTTATAAGATTTAACCGTAATATTTAGTTGTGTAGCAGTTACTTTCTAATAAAGTACGCAATGTGTGTAAGTAGTAATAAAAACAAAACAATCTAAAATACAAAATAGTTGCTTTTTGACACAAATTAAAATTTTAATAAAGTATGTAGTATCAAAAACAAATAATCTTAAAGAACTTAACCTACATCACAAAATAGTTTCGCTAAGGCACAAATTTGAGATCAACCAAAAAAAGTTAAAGATAAAAAAATATACAGGGTGTAAAGGGACAGCTTTCCGAAAACTAAAACCATGGACTTGGACCAGCATTTTGAGCAACTTTTCCAACGAAACTTTTCTCGGGAATGAACCAAAATTTCCAAGAAAAGTTTTTTGGAAATATTGGTTTAAGTCCATGGGTATGTGTTTTAGGAAAACTACGTCTTATAAGTACTCTGTATTTTATAATGAAATAAAGTTATGACAAATAACGTTTTAAAATAAATCTGTATAATATTTGGAAAAATACGGCACAACCTTTTTGAAATAAGAGTTTGAAAGTCTTTTTTCTTTCTGTTATCAAGCTCAAAATTTTTGCTATAAGCCTTCTCAAGGACTAAATTTTCAATTGATGGCAAGCTTTTACGCACATTATATCTTACGTTAACCTCTTTAAATTCTTTATCTTTATATGAAGTTTTGTAGTAAAAATGTAAAGGTTTATCTTTTTGAAATCGAATTATTTTTATATCGTTCCAACATACTTGACCCTTTTCAGAATTTTTATTATAGTTAACACCCCATTGAACTTGTAGAGATTTTAAATCGATGAAATTGTCATAGGTCAATGTGTGAACTTTAAATCTACTTCCTTTCTTTTTCGCATTTTGAATAAGCGTAACGTACTGTTGCGGAATGTAAATATTGTCAGCTCTCAAGTATTTTTTCTTTTCTTTTTCTATCAGGCTGTGTACATTATCGTTTTCATTTTGTGTGTGTCCTTTTATGAGAAATTTATGAGTTATTGTCTCAATGTTTTCAAAGTTAGCCAAGGCATACATGTACAATGTAGCAATGAATTTATTTTTGTTTTGGCCACAGCAATTGTCGGAATAAAATATAATATTGACGGATTTACTCGTATTCCTTTCATTAATTGCATTTAAGAATTTAAAAACACAAGTACCAATTTCGACGGAAATAGCATTGCACATCTGTATATGCCCTATTACTGTCTTCCTCAACTAAGTTTTTTTTCGCTAGCTCAGCAATTGTGAAATTATAACAATTTAATCTAGTTGAATAATAAAAACTGCTGCAGTTACCGTCTGGAACCTGTAAAATAGGTTGTAAATCGTAAATGGCACATATGTTTGTGTTATTAATAGCGTATCTGTCTTTTTGTTTTTCCTGTCTTGATAAATCTTTTTCTTCTAAATGCATTTCGTATTCTTCTTTTAGGTTCGGGTCAGGATTTAATCTATAATTGCTGCAAACGACACAAAGATCTTTTTTGGGTTGCTCCATTTTCAAGCCAGCTTCTTTAAATAATTGATAAAATTGCAAAATTTTCTGTATGGTTTCCATTAGCTTCTTGAGCCTCAACAAAGTCTTGATAAATGTCTGTTATGGTTTTGTTCGAATTTATATACTCACAAGATGACGTGGCTCTAGTGAAATGAGATTCTAAACGGGGAATATTGTCAATAAAATTAATTATATCTTGTTTTAAATTCAAATTAAGTTTTTTTTGTTTTCCATGTTTACCGCGTTTATTTTCGATCAAAAAATCATTAGGGTTACTTTTATCTTTTATAGTACGAAGCATTCTATCAGTAACGCCAAAGGTATTAATAAAAAAAGTTTTGCAAACTTTTTTCTTATTGTCGTTCTGCAATTTTATATAAAAGGCAAAATTTGGCTTCCTTGGATTTTCTGTTAAGGTATATTTATATTTAGGATGAACTTCTAGCATACAGCTCTTTAAATACATTCTTTGTTGATGTAGATCACCCAAACTCCAAAATTTGTCAAATATATGTTTTTGTTCTTGTTCTGAGATAGACTCTGAACATTTCAATCTGCATTTTTCATTGCACGGTGGTTTTATAGTACGGGCTTGAACTTCTTTTTTAGATGTAACAGAAATATAAGCATGGCCGGTATTTCTTTGTTTTTTCGCCAAATTGCTTTTCCAAAACTGAGGATCTCCCTTTTTATTTTTTTTATTGACCTGAGTAGAAACTATTTGAGAATTTGAACCTGGTTGAGGATTTGAACACGACTGAAAACTTGGACCTGGTTGAGGACTTCGACTGCATTGAGAACTTGGACCCGACTGAGGACTTTGACACGACTGAGGACTTGGACACGACTGGAAACTTTGACCCGGCCGAGGGCTTTGACGCGATTGAAAATTTGGACCCGGCTGAGGACTTGGATCATTTTTGTTAAATAAAAGAGCAATTTTGCTCCGTTTCATTTCCTTCAGATCACATGATGTGTAAGTTGGGTCCGAGTCGCTTAGATCGGCGTCACTTTCACCAGAGTTAATTGGCGAAATTACATAATTTTTCTTACATGAACGCGATTTCCGCAAAGATTTATCCGTAGATGATACAATTGGAAAAGAACATAAAGTGAAGTCTTCTTCCCCCCCGTGACCATGGGTGCTGTAAAGCACCCAAAACGTCGGGAATCAAAATTAGTAAAATTAAACGCGATAAAATCCGTAAAAAAAAAATAGTTTTATTCAATGTGAAGTCTCCTTGTATATCAGCGTTATATTGCAGCTGTTTAAAGGAATCTTCGTCTTTAGAAAAAATTGTAACCGAAGAATAGTTATTGTGGTCACCAACGTCATTTAGCTGCTGAATATTATTGTTGTTGTTTTCAACAAAGTATTTTTCAGAAGTTGTCTCTTGTGGTACCGCCGACAGTGGATTATTGTTGAACTGAAGCCGACGTCTGACTGACGCCAACTTATCATCGCTGAATCGGCGTCTTACTTTTCTATTTATTTCATCACGTATGCCCTTTGAACGAAAAAAAAATACTATAGCGTCATGAAGAAAACAATATCATATCTAAAAAGATTTTTTAATATCAATACAATTAAAATGTTAATAAAAGAAGAATAAAGAAAATTCAGAAGAGATACACTACCTTGCTCCACCGCCACCCCAAGATCCTACATGTAAAAAACCTAATTTACTTACCAATTTTTCATTTAAACTTTCCTTAGAAGAAAGGTTTTTAAATATTTCTTTTATCCTCCGTTTTTCCATGTTGGAACATGTATGTTATTTTATTATCTTTAATAAAAAAAACGTATAATAAGCTATGAAGTACCTTTTTTACAGAACTTATTAAAACAGACAAAACCAATTTTTTTTAAACATTTTTAATCCTAAACTGACATTACTTAATATGCGTCATTTAATTTTGTAGTAAATTTAACAAATAGTGACTTATTATTACATATGACAAAAAATCTCGCATGTTTTTAAAACAACAACGATTTAATTCTTATCGTGTCATAAAATTATTCAACATTTTAATTGTATATTGCCGAAAAACGAAATAGGTCAATATTTCTATTGAATTTTTTGTACAATAACGACCTATCTTGAAATCAGTCAATATTCTGATAAAATCTCTAAATGAAACTCACCTCGATTTTTGTGCAACAACGACGTATCTCAAAATGAGCCAACGTTGGACACAACCTCCTCGTACGACTGCGGACGTAACAATGTATGCGTCGGTGTTGCATACAAGAGGGTAGGCGAGGACCGAGAACGACACAAAAACTTTTTTCTTAAATCCGCAGAAATAGAGGTGTTTTTTTAATGTCACATTGTAGAGCCGTTTACAAGGTCAGTTTTTGACCGTAACTAAAACTGACAAATTTTGAATTCGGTCACTGTTGCATTAAGAGTGCGAAATTTAGATGTCTATGAGCCACAGCATCCGCTTACGATCAGGTGGACGGTGTGCTCATTTGTCAGCCTTATTACATTAAAAAAAAACTTAGCCATGCAGTCGTTCGCCTAGCCGCGGTATCGGAGTATCTTTGTCTGTATGCTTATATTCGAGAAACGATACATTGTTGAAGCAGTCCAAAACTATTAGAGTTATGACGAGTGAAATTCTTAGAAACCATAAACCAACGTTGTAACATCTGGATTCCAGCCGTAGCGCCGGCGCTTTGTAGTGTACAAACATGTATGGTATTAAACACATCGTTTTAAATTTGAATTGTTTGCATAAAATCTGGCTAAGTGCTTGTTTGAAATGTTTCAAATGCCCTCATTTAATTACGTACATGCCATTTGTTGTCAGAAGGAGTATAGAAAGGGAGAGACTTTCAGGAAAGGTTTAACATTTGCTTATTTTTATTTATTTGTTATTTTTTTTAATTTAAAAAGCTTAAATGTAACAACTTTAAGTAAAGGGTACATAGTGCATGTGCATTCTCTGCCAGTCAACCCTGGGTGCCAAAGATAATTGTGGGCAGATGGAATAGAATAGAATAGAATAAAATAGAATAGAAGAATTTTTTTTCAAAATTTAATTACATTTAACTATAAAATATATGTGCCATTTTGTTAGATAATTTGTAGGTAGTGACATAATCCCGTTGCTGTAGAAATCTTGGGATTTTCGATCAAAAAATTCGACAAGTAGTTTTGACAGTCCCCTTTTGATGTTAACCTAACACTAACCAGAGAATTCTGAAGAGACCGAAACAGGTGAAAATCTGGGGTTGCAAGGTCAGGAATATATGTTGGATGCATTAACACTTCTCAAACAAGCTCTCTCAATTTTTGCTGAGTGGTCAAATATGTGTGTGGTCTGGCGTTATCATGATGAAAGACCACTCCTTTTGTTGTTGATCGATTCCGGCCGTTTTTTTTTTCTTTGTAGCTTGAGTCTCATTAGTTGTTGGCAGTAGAGATCCGAATCGATGGTTTTGCCCGGTGATAGAAGTTTATAATGAACAATGCCCTTCCAATCTCACCATATACACAGCATCACCTTATTGCGTGTTAGTCCGGGTTTCGCTACAGTCTGTGGAACTTGACTACGTAGGTGATCCACTTTTTATCACCAGTGATCAATCTTTAAAAAAATGGTTCGGTTACATTACGTTTCAATAGAGAATCGCAAAGTACACGATTCATTAGGTTTCTTTCAGTGAGCTCGTGTGGTACCAAAATATCGAGCTTTTTTGTATAGGCAGACTTTTTCAAATGGGTCAAAATTGTTTTGTGGTCCATCTTCAATTCCTCAGCTATGTTGTAATTACTAATATGCCGACTTTGCTCCACTTTTTCAAAAATGGCATCGATTTTATCCGTATGAGGGCAACCAGAGCGAGCTGCATTTTTAACATCAAAATTCACGGACTAAAAACGCTTGAACCAACTTTGTGCTACTCTTACTGACACTGCATTAGGTACATAAACGGCACAATTTTTTTTTCGCGATTTGAGTCGCATTTATCCCTTTTTTGTAATAAAACTTCAGAATGTATCGAATTTCTTCGTTAGATTCACTCATTTTGGCGGACAGAAAAACAATTGAAAATGGCGGGAAAGTTTTTTTTTACTTTTTATTTATATTTTTCTTAATGTCCTATATGTATTGATATTAAAACCAGCCTGATACAAACAGTACAACCACAGAGATTTTTCTTCAATTTTATATAAACATGTTAATTTTATGATGTTCTTTTTATTAATAATGGCGAACCGCCTTGATCTGGCGTTATTAAGATAATATTTTGTTTCTTAAAACACAACTTTACAAGTTTTGCGGATAAAATATAGCCTAGATTATTACTGACTTAGTTCGTTTATCTTTGAGGTTTAGTAAGAACATTAAACTGTACAATATAGTACCTAATATGCAATAGTGCTAGTGGCTTTTGTTATGCTAAGAAAGTCGATTTATCGTGGGATTCATAATGTTTAACACCAGGAGAGATAATAATAAGTAAAAGCAGTGAAATATACGTGTAACCGACGATATTGTGTTAAATAGAAATTTAAAATAACAACAATTTCGGTGGTTAAAATGAACTTAAGGCGTTCACAAAGCGCAAGTAACTTTCTTTTTTACATGAGGACTAGAAAGGGTTATGTCGGACGCGTTCCGCTATAACCCCATGGTGTTCCACCTTTGCTCACAGCTTCTTTGAGAGCGTACATCTCTCCCATTTCCTTCTCAGTTAAGGCGCTCTATAACACAAGCCGCGCCTTCCTCCGTGGCCTCCAACGCCATCTGCGTAACGGGTACCCCGAGTCTGACGAGCGGAGGCCATGGGACGAAGAAAAACGAGCAATCAGAAGCACTAGCCTTCCTGAAGCCAATGGCGGATCTGGTCTATGGTTCCGCCGCCGATTATGCTCCGGTCGCGGAGAGTAAAGAGGGTCGACATCATCATCGTTATTACAGCCCTTAACAAGTTCACTGCTGAACATAGGCCTCCCCAAGGAATACCACAAAGCACGGTCCTGAGCCACCTGCGTCCATCGACTTCCTGCATGTCTTACCAGGTCTTCACTCCATCTAGTGTGGTTCGCCCTACACTTCGCCTACCGATACGAGGCTGCCACTCGAGAACCTTTTTTTCCCATCGGTTCTTAGAGCTATATGTCCGGCCCATTACCACTTCAGCTTACTAATTCGTTGGGCTATGTCGGTCACTCTGGTTCGACTGCGGATACTTTCATTTCTAAGTTTATCACGCAGAGAAACCGCTGAGCGACTTTGAGCTTCCTCATACGGCCAGCAGTGAAAGACCACGTCTCAGATCATCATCAGTAAGGAGGGTGGTACATTGTAATTAATACAACCGCATTAGCGTTGCGGCTCAACCAGAGTCGCGGAGGATAGTACGAGAGGCATCGCCATACAAACACTTTTTTTTCACCCGGGACTTCTCCGCGGCTATGGCGGTAGGGAGAGTGGACACCCTTCTCGCCATCGTCTAATAATTCAAATCCGAAGTGGGCTCACCAAGCCCACTCCGGGCCAACCCATGTGGGTTCCTCGCCGTTCACCGTGGGTGACAAAGCCACGGCTACTAAACCTCCTTTAGGGGCGTGGGACGTGGGGGGTGGGGGGTGGGGAGGGGGCGTGGAAGGGGAGGAAAAACCATAAACAAAGAATAAGTAACTTTTATAAAAAGTAATAACCGAATTCGGTGTTAAAGCCTAGTGTACAGACGAAGAACTAAAGCTCCTACTTCGGAATGTGAAAATATGTTTTAAACATTTTTGCGTAACTACGTTCAATTACTGTGTACAAAATAGGATTCTTACTCATGGTTCTGCATGGAATGACCGTGTGACTAATATTTTGTCTCGTCACTATTCCGCTTAGATAATAACTTGCATTTAGGTGATGACGTTTGCAATTGTGTTTAATTGAACAATTTTAGAGTCGTCTTTTCTCAGAAGATTAGGTAAAATAAAATGGCTACCATTTTATTTTATGAAACATGCTGTGAGACAGTGAATTTAAGTCACAATCTGACGTAAGTTTTTCTCCACCTTGTTAAGTAGACATAGAAATATCTTATGGCTTTTGATAGATAGGCGATATTACCATCTCATTAACGATGGACGTAAAATATCCAGATCGGCAACGGGCAGCAGCGTCATACGTACGATAAAGATCCGCCTGCCAAGCGTGACAATTAAGGCAATTTTTTTAATTAAATTTAGCGGCTTATATGATTCACCTATTTTGCGAACTCTATCAGTAGCATTCAACTTAACTAACTAACTACGACTACGAAACTAACTAGCAACTCTCGTTTGCTGGAGGCAGTCATGGCTACATTTCCAACGACGTCAGCGTGGTGTCCCAGTGAGATCTTTTTATAGAATAAGGGTGACAAACGGGCACACAGTCCATCTGATGGTAAGTGGTTGCAGCGGCCCATAGACATCAACAATTAATCAAGAATCAAAATGCATATACGTTGTCACACCTGAGGACTAAAATGTAATGCCTCGTTTCCAGTAAAAACGGTCTCCATTTCTCTACACTCACCATGCGAAAAACAACAGCCTTAAGTTCCTATTTTACGCTGGTATTCTATGAGAGCGTGGTCCTACCCCGATCTACCGATATAAGACATTTAATAATAAATTTAAATTTCTTTAAGATATGGTAATATCTTTGGATTTTTTTCTTGACAATTCCTAGACAGTGACCTAAAATTTTATTCTCATTGAGTATCAAAATGCGTTGTCACCCTGAGGGCTAAGATGGAATACCAGTAAAAAGTCTCCGGTTCTCTACACTCACCATACGAAACACAGCAGCCTCAAGCTGCTATTTTACGCTGGTATTCTATGAATGGGTGGTCCTAACTATAATGTAGCTGCTCTACCAAGTATATACTATAGGTATGTAATATATGTGATATATATGTATATAATGACTCTCTATAAGGATATCCTTATAACTGGAACACAGCAATACAAGCACTGCTATTTAACAGCAGAAATACTAATGAGGTGAAACCTACAAAGACGGACTTCTAGGCAGAAAAGAAGTCCTACCTCCAGTAAACATTAAAGGTTATTTTTAACTGCTTTCACGGATTCACATATTTTTTATTTTTAAATCGACAATAAACTTGTATTGTAGTGAGAGCCTTTTCAAACTTTTCAATAGCAAAGCGGAACACGAAGCGTCAAGCGTAAACAAACGCTGCATTTCAAACAAAACAAATCGATACATCGCTCCAACATCATTTCATCGAAACGTTCTACTTAAGTGTAGTAAAAATGAATGTTGCAGTACTGAATGCAAAGAGAGTGTAGCTTCGATGAGCATGGAATTGCTGCATCGATACTACATTTCAAGTTTAATTTTTCGTCATAAAAGTTTCGAAAAGTTAATGTAACATCCTATAAACATCCTACTGCTAGGCACAAGCCTACTCTCATTTCTGATTGGGTGATAGGGCAAGGAACTACCCGCTGCGCTTTATGAGTATTGGCTGAGTTGACATCATGTCTTCGGTATATTTTAAAGAGAGTGTTGTAAATTGCAGTTTTTTTTTATTACACAAAATACAGTCGGTTATTTCTTATACTACTTTCGCCAAACTGCAGGGCAGTTTGTTGGCGAATACATCATGCACTTACATTCTATGTACCTACTGTAAATACAAAAAAATAAAAATAAAACATATAAAAATTAAATTTAAACTTAGTTGTTATACAGAATGTTTGTGAAACGCTCCCGAAAACGAAGACAGATTCCGAGGAAAAAGTCATCCTTTCACAACGTTTTATTAGCTTTATTCACGCTCCATCATGTTAGTACAGCTAAATGAAACGATAATTTCATAAAAAAATCATGAAAATACTTTCCTAAACATAAAACCAGCAGTGGAATTACAATCAGCTGACTAGGGGTCAATAAACGCGCGGACTCCGAATTCGCGCGGCCCGCAACTAGCGATCGTAACACAATACCTAATACTTTACAACACTTGTCTAAATACCTAACTTATCTACTTAACTTACTATTTTGCCACTGTGCTTATCTCCACCTAGTCACTTTAATTGGAATTCGCAGGTTAAATAAACCAAATACCCGGTTCGATTCCCCGCTAATGAAAAAATTACTTAAATGAAATGTTAACAAGGATAGAGTCATGCTTTTTTATCACTGACTTAGAAGTATATGGACTGGGCATGCCTACAGAATTAGCGTGACTACCTACAATACACTGGCGCATAAAATGGCCGCCTTTTATAGGGTTGTAACTCAGCAATATCGGCAGCTGATATCGATATTTTTACTAATATGAATTTGTTCTCATTTCATATAATTGAATTTGTTGCTTCATTTATTTTATTTCGTAGGTAATTATATAAATAGAAGAATTTATATATATAGAAGAATAAATAATGTGTCTGGCAGTTTTATGGCTTTGGTGTAGATAGAAATTAAATCCGTAGCCTAATTTAGTAACACACCAAAATGACAAACCATACCAATTTGACAGTTTAACAATATCCATTGCGTTGTTTTTGTTGTCGAGCAAACGAATTTTTCAATCACATGAAGCAATGGATATTGTTGGGTTGTCAAATTAGATTTGGATTGCTATCCCTTAAGTTTCGCTTGAGCTGCTTCACCAGGCTTCACCGCATATGTACACTTACGCAGTGCGTACTCTGCTACAGATTTCTTGTATTAGGTACAGTCAAACAAAGTGTTAAGTACGCGGCAGCTAACTTGCAACTTGTTTTAGACAATGCTCTGATTGTGCTAAGTACTTACTCAAGTTTTACATCATTTATATAATTGTGAACAAAGTTAAAAGTTATAACGAACACAATAAAATGAATATTGACAGAGTTGTGGAAAGATTCTTGAGAAGATTTTTGCTTGTATACCAAATTTATTTACTGTACAATATTACTGGGATGGAGATCCCTGATCCCATATTATATATATATATATATATATATATATATATATATATATACATACATATATATATATTCAGATTTTAAATGAAAATATTATTTTTCGCAGGTAGGTACATTAATTTTGTTTATTTGAAATTGAAAATCTGGCATGATCATGAAACATGATATCCGGGAAATATAAACTATTAACATTATTTATTCATTTCTGAACAAAATAAATCTATTAAAATAATTTATAGTACAACACTTTGTCACTGCTTTTGACAGTTTGACAGCAGATCTACCACAAACGGTACATATCCCATATTATAATATATATATATATATATATATATATATATAATATGGGATATATATATATATATATATATATATATATATATATATATATATATATACATGTATATTTTAATATATATATATTTTTAAATGAAAATATTATTTTTCGCAGGTAGGTACATTAATTTTGTTTATTTGAAATTGAAACTCTGGCATGATCATGAAACATGATATTCGGGAATTATAAACTATTAACATTATTTATTCATTTCTGAACAAAATTAATCTATTAAAATAATTTCTAGTACAACACTTTGTTACTGCTTTTTGACAGTTTGACAGCAGATCTACCATAAAACTTGGCGCTTAACATGGCGGCGCAGTCACGCATGGATGAGCTAATGACGTCACACGAAAGTGTTACGAAAATAAGCACTTGACAAAGTGTAGTTGTCTCTCTTTTCTATTGCAGCTATTGCTTTGTTAAAAAGTGACAAGTGTGTCGATATTATAGATATTTGTATAACTATTTCTATAGCAGAATATGCCGCCTCCATAGGTATATCTCTATGTTTTTATCCATCGTGTAGGTATGTTTATTATTCTGATGTATTCGGTTATGTACCTATTCAGATCAGTTCAGTAATAAATTATTTAAAAAAATAGGTATGAAACAACTTACCTATCTAAATCCTCCGTGGCCTTATGAGATTCTCCAAGGCACATTAACATATTGCCGTATTCACGAGCACTATAAAGGTACCTACGCGTTAGGCATTATTAAAACAAAACAAGAAACACAAAACGTAACAACAAGAATATAATAAACAAACTGTCGCTCACGCGCACGTGATAGTGAACATGGAACTGTCTCAAAAACTAAAATTAATAATCAATCCCGCTAAAACAAATGCCTTGTGGGTCGTAACGTCCTTGCGGTAAGCACTTTGTTCATTTGCACAGATCTTTAAACCGTTACAACATTGCCAACGTTTATTTTATTTATAAGTTTAGTTATCCCTACGACTAGTCTTCATATGGAATTCAGAAGTTATGGTTGTAATATTTTAAAATACAATTACACAATCAATTGTACCCTGACGCAACAAGCAGTTCTTTACTACAAAAATGATATTGAAATTAATAAACGTACCTAATTGGGTACTCAGTACTCACTTACACAATTTTAAACACTATTTCATCGTTATCCTAGATTTTGTACAAGAAAATAGAAATGAAATGGTACTGAATAATTTAATAGTTAAAATCAATTGCAATTATGATCGACAGTTAACTAATCTATCACAATTTATCTAAAAAATAATTCTTTTACTTTATTTAATTGACTTTCCGTATTTAATCCGACCAATACTATGCATGTAAAAAGGTAGTTACGTCAAAACTATTAAAAATTACTTGCAAGTTTTATAGTGATTGCCGCCTCTAATTCTTATATCGCCTGCAAACAAATCTTAGTAGGTAAATTTCGGTGCAACATGGCAGCGTTGCCAACACCAATTTGTCAAATTCCCCGAAAATTCATGTTAAATTCCCCAATTTAAGGACAAAATTTCAACAGATTCCTTATAAATTCCCCTCAATTTTATTTTAAGAAATGAAAAAATGTTCGACTAATTTTATAAGATTTGCTTTCATTTTTTTTTTCTATAAATTAAAAAAATAAAGAAATGAAAAGCATTAAATGATACACAAAAGTTGCCAAAATAAATCCGAAAATTAAATGTGATGCAATGAAGATAATTAGAAAAGGAAGTCATTCGATATTCATAAGTAGCCTAACAAAATGTTAAGATAAGTATTTAGATTTCTTGAAAAAAGGTTGTGACTTGGCCCTGGCTATCGATTTTCAAAATCCCCGCATTTTCCCCTCATAATACCAATCCCCATAAAATCCCCAACCAACTTTAAATTCCCCGCAATTTGGGGAAATCCCCACATGTTGGCAACGCTGACATTTTTAAATTCCACAGCGCGAGGCGACACTAGTTGGCCGGGCAGCGGCAGCGCGTGTGTGAAAGGGAAGGATAGAGTGAGTAGTAATACCTAATGCATTGTTTCGTACGGAGCTAGATAAGAGTTATTGACCCTATTGTCAGCTGAGTTTATTTTAAGTTTCACTGCTGGTTTTATGTTTACGTATTTTCATGATTTTTTAATGAAATTATCGTTTAATTTAGCTGTACTAACATGATGGAGCGTGAATAAAGCTAACAAAACAAAACAAAGAAGATATTTTTTTCCTCGGGATCGATTTTCTTTCTGACCCATCATCAAAGCTATCGTTAGTACTATCGTCTGTCTTCGTTTTCGGGAGCGTTTCACTAACACCCGGTATATATACTTCATTATATTTAAATATTATAAATATTTATACTTATTAATAATTACACATTTAAATATTAATTAAGACTATTATTTTTTTATTTATTTATTTAGACAGTATATTAACTATTACACGTATCTAGCAACCACGCTTTCAACTTCCTTTTAAATATTTCTTTATTTTTACATTCGTCTTCAGAAAATATCTCGTTAAAAATACGTGGTACTAGATATTTTCTCATGCTCTTGCCGTAATAATTGTTAACCTTCAAATGCTCAACGTATTTCTTTTTCAGTTATTATCAGAAAGATGCTGCTGCCGTCTTTTATTTCATTTCCTGCTGTCGCCTTTTACGACAAATAAGTGATAATAGTATGCATTTGCAGGCATTAATATTATAAATTTAAAATATTTTTTTCTTTACAGATAAATTAAAAGGCCTACCCATGGATAGCCTCATAATGGGTGTATTTGCCATAGATACCACGATTGACAAGCAACCTGAAAAGTTGGCAAGTGCAGTTTTTTATTTTCTATATGTTATCAGGAATAAGGGGGACGGAGCGTTGACTTCATTAGACGACACCTCTCCAACTTAACGTTTAGGTTCAGTGCGCCTCTAACCATTTAGTGATCGCTACCAGTTTTCACCCTCGCGATCACTGAGACATCACTAAACAGTTGCCGTCTAGTCGTCATAATGAAGTCAATTTCATTTTTTGTCGAACCGTTGGGGCTTGACCGGGTCCACTTCCTGTGGGGCCGCTTCTGGAAGAAAGAGTTCATCTTTCTTACAGAAGCGGCTTATCATAAAGAGTCCCTCTTTCTCCATGAATTCGGCAAGCTGCTGGCCCCTTGAGTTCCGTTGCCCAATTCCAAATTTCCCTACCCTCAGCTCGCTGTTCTCTCTTATGCCTAGTTTTGGGTTGAAGTCTCCCATTAACACCGTATAGTGGGTTTTGGAGAAATGCATGGCTTTAGAGATATTCTCATACATTTCTTCCACCTCCTCATCGGAATATGCCGAGGTTGCTGCGTAAACCTGTATGACCTTCAACGAATACCATTTGGTGATTCTGAGTATAAGGTACGCAACACTTGTCGGCACACTCACAATCTTTACTACGTTGTTAACGAGAGACTTGTGGACGATAAATCCGACTATTCCTTGGGACAGATGGTCGCCTCCCGGTGATAGAACAAGTTGCCGGATTCGAGCATTACCGTGTCCTCCCCCTCTCTTCGGACCTCAGATAATCCAATAATATTCCAGCGCAATTTGTCTACCTCTTCTTCCAGCTCCAGGATCTTCTCGTCAGTCCTCAGGGTGCGTGCGTTGTATGTTGCCAGGTCGATTAATCTTAGGTGGCAAACAAACCTCCACCGGAGATTCTTAGCACCCCTGCCCCGCCGTTACCATGGTCACCACCGTAGCCAGGAATAGCGGAGTCGCCGGGAACTGGGGGCCGTCTTTGTGTAACTTTTGTCATGGGGGGTATATTGCCATAGTTGCCACGCTTGGCGAGCGGGTTGGCAACCGCAGTTTTTTATTGTAATTTGCTGTTATCAGAAAGATGCTGCTGCCCATCTTCTGTCTCAGTTCCCCTCTGTCGCCTCTTACAACACCCGCGGGAAGATATGGGGTAGTGGGTATTCCTACCCGCAACTACAAGGGGTTGGAGAGGTGTTATCTAATGAATTCAACGCTCCGTCCCCCTCGTGCTCTAATTCATAGTCCCGAAAACTTTCAGCTCGAGTTTGGCTCTTAGACGGGAAATGAAGCTGCAGACTTCAGTAGATTTGACAGTATACAGGCAACTGAACAGACAGATCTCCAAATGCATGCGGCGAGACTAACGCAACTTTAATACTGCTCATATTAAAGAAGTGATCGAGCAGAACCAGGGCTCCAAAGTCTTTGCTAGAGATATGTCTGCCAGAAAGAGCCAACTGTAGAAGCTGAAGACTGAATGTGGCAGCATTGTTTCCGGGACACCTGAGATGTCGAGTGAGATTGAGAGGTTCTATGGGCAGCTGTACACATCATCGTTGGAGCTACACGCAAGTGTGAGTAACGATCCAAGAGCAAGTCTTATCCGACACCATTCCGATGATAGCCCAGACGTCAGTCTGAGTGAGATTAGAATGGCTCTCCAGCAACTTAAAACGGTAAGTCACAGGGCGAAGATGGAATTACAGTGGAGCTTCTAAAAACGGGTGGAAAACCGGTACTTGAAGTCCTTCAGAAGCTCTTTAATTCCGTCTTCCATGGTGGCACTACTCCGGAGGCGTGGAGCAGAAGTGCAGTGGTCTTGTTCTTCAAGAAAGGCGACAACGCTCTCTTGAAGAACTACAGACCGATTTCCCTTCTGAGCCGAGTCTACATGCTGTTTTCGGGAGTCATTACGATCAATCGTCTCAACATTACAATAGTCTCGCAGCAGACTCGACGACTTTCAGCCTCCCGAACAAGCCCGTTTCCGAAAAGGCTTTAACACCATAGAACATATACATACCCCTCGGCAAATTGTACAAAAGACCGAGGAGTACAATTTGCCTCTATGTCTTGCGTAGGTGGATTATGAGAAAGCCTTTGATTCCGTCGAAATTTGGCCGTGCTGCAGTCCTTTCAGCGATGCGTGTTTGTACAGTAGGGCTACAATGGCTATCCGAGTACAGAACCAGAGCACGATACCTATCCAACCTACCCCAATCTACCCAAGCAGAGAGGTGTAAGACAGGGTGACGTTATATCTCCGAAACTCTTCACCGCTGCATTGGAAGACGTTTTCAAGCTACTGGACTGGAAAGGATACGGTATTAACATCAATGGCGAGTACATCACTCACCTTCGATTTGTCGACGATATAGTTCTTATGGCAAAATCGCTGGAGGACCCAAGCACTATGCTCAATGACCTCAATAGTACCTCCCAACGTATAGGTCTTAAGATGTACATGGACAAAACAAAGATCATGCTTAATATCCATGTCACACTTATGCCGGTAGTTGTTGGGAGCACTAAGCTCGAAGTTGTTGACGAGTATGTTTACCTGGGACAAATAGTCCGACTAGGTACTTACCTACAACTTCGACCGAGAGGTCAATCTACGGATTTAACTCGGCTGGGCATCGTTCGGGAAATTACGTATTCCTCAAAACTTGAAAACGTGACTGTACAACCAGTGCGTGTTGCCAGTGTTAACTCTTGGAACTGAGACGTGGTCTTCGCTCAACGAGCTATGGAGAGGGCTATGCTCGGGGTTTCTCTGCATGATAAACTTAGGAATGAGGATATCCGCAGTAGAACCAGAGTGACCGACATAGCCCAACGGATTAGTAAGCTGAAGTGGCAATGGGCCGGCCATATAGCTTGAAGAACCGACAACCGATGGGGAATAAAGGTTCTCGAGTAGCAGTCTCGTACCGGTAGGTGAAATTTAGGGCAACCCCCCACTAGATGGAGTGATGACCTGGTAAGACATGCGGGAAGTCGATGGATGCAGGTGGCTGAGGTCCATGCTTTGTGGCATTCCTTGTGGGGAGGCTTCAATGAACATAGGTTCAGCGGTGGACTTGTGAAGGGCTATAATGATGATAATGATGATATCAGGAAGATGCTGTTGCCCATTTTCAGTTTCATTACCCTTGTGTCGCCTCTAAGACACCCACAGGATGATATGTGTTAGCGGATATTCTAACCCCAACACTACAAATGGATGACTATTTGAGTTTGTTTTTTTTTGTTTATATAATATAATATACCGCACACATTTGAACTCTAATTTTAAAATTAATTCTATTTTTAATAAAATTCTATTAAGAGACGTGGTTGCTATTTTAAGTGAATTTACCACTTTTAGTTAAGGAAAACAACACTAGGAAACCCTGAACTCTAAGGAATGATAATATCATAAGAAGTCCGCCAACACTAACTAAAACTGCGCCTCGAACTAATTGCTCCATATCGCTGTCATAAATTTAAAGGGAACTGTTCCCAGCAGTGGAACGTCAGTACAGCAATTGAGTTGATGCCAACATGATTGAGTTGATGATGTAGCTGTAGACAGTAAAGCACAGGCAAAACAAATTAGGAGATGGGCAGCAATGTCTTCCTAATAACGACTAAAAATAAAAGACTGCGATTGCCAACCCCCTTGACAAGCGTGGCAACTATGGCAAATATCCCCCCTATGAGGCAACCTATGGGGGAACCCTATGTTCATCAGTGGACTTGTGAAGGGCTGTAATGACGATGAATTATATTAATATGCATAATTTCGATAAGCTCGATAAGCACTTGTCTTTATCTAGATTAACCAATGAAGAATGCTTGAATATTGTTCCAAAGGCACAATATGGTATTTACTAAACTTTTATAAATTAAACCATCATAGCTTTTGAGTTAATTACACAATTACATAACTCCAATTTAAAAATTAATTTAGAACTCATAAACTTTTACAAATTGATCTTAGGGCAACTTTAATACGAGTCTCTTTTTTTTCTTTTAGAATTTAAATAAAGTAAATTTTGGTAGAAAAATGGAATTAAACACACATTTAATTGAAAGTAACACCAATTTAAACTGATCTGCACATCCACATTGATTGCAGATCCTTAATGCGCAAACGTAGCACTCATCTGGGTATTCACGTACTTAACCCAGAAAAAGTGAACATGCTCACGGCTGAGCAACTCTTTCGCTTCAATGAAGATATAGGACTTAGCAGTGAACTAACCCTAGCAGCGATTACAATAGATCATACTGATCACAGTGATACTGATCAAAAAACAAAAACAGTCTTTATGATAAAAAATTGAAGATTTAAAAAATATTCACTTAGATCCGCATAATAAAATAAAATGACGTGTCTTACCTAGTTTGAATAGCTCCTCCCGCACTATCCCAGTCACCACTTATCCCAGCACCACTACTCCCAACTCCACTACACTAGGAAAGACACACAACCGTCGATGATGCGACACGTGTTTGGCATCCTCAGGTAAAAATAAATAGAATTTGCGGTATCAGGATAGGAGGTGCTCTTCAAACTAGGGAAGACTCGTCATTTTATTTTATTTCGCGGATCTGAGCTAGTTATTTATTAACATCTTTGATGTAATGAATTTCCGCAAAGTAACGCGTGATTCTATTAATCAGTTTTATGATATCAAATTTGATTTTAAGTGAAAAAAAAATATTTATAAATATTAATATTTCTGTTGAGGATTAAATTAGTTAATAATATTATTTAGGGATGCAAAAAAGTTCATAAGTGATGTTTTTATTAGTCATGTCAATGAAATTCTATACGTGTGACAAAGCGAGCCCTTGGATGTTTAATACTCCAACATTGTTGTCCGCTGACGGATGATCGTGCCCCGGCATACCATGACTAATTAATACACATCGTTTTTGATTAAGTTTTAATTGGTCATCACCATAATATGTCCTTCTAGTGGATTTTGTTTACGCGTCCCAATTTGATATGCGAATTAAATTGCTTTCATTCCAATTCAACCAAGGGATTGTTGTGCAGAACTATTAATTGTGCTATTAACTCATGTGACCGTTAATTTAATCTGATAACCTTCCATTATATGTTAAATTTAGTAAATGAAAGATGTCTGCATTATGTATATAGTTAAAACATGCTTTACTACGTTGCTTGTGATCAAAATGGCAAAAAAGTCGATTTGTAGCGATATTCTATTTCGAATATTATTTTGGACACTTGTCTTTTCTTACTTTTAAAGAATTTTGGGCAAGAAAGAGTCAACTGTGTTGCCTCAATGTATGCCGAATTGCAGACACTATTTGCGAATTCGATTTCTCAATTATGTATATCTGCAATGATGTTCGACGTTCATCAGTTCATTACTTAAAATTTGTGATTAAAATTTTTAAAATCGGTCCTATTAGAGATTGAACTCATGTTAATTTTGCATATTTTTTACCTTTTATATCCAGTGAATGACTTCAATCTTTTTTACTCATTATAAGCCAGTGCTTTACCACAATCCCACCTGGTGGTAAATGGAGATGCAGCCCTAGATGGTAAATCGCACTGTCTTAGCGTAGCAAAATACTATTCACTCTTGCTTTGAAGACTCCCAGGTTTTATTCGGACGGAAAATTAGACGCCGGCAAATTATTCCACTCCTTTGCTGTACGCTTTACAAAAGTAGAAGCAAATCGTTTGGTTCTAATGCGTGGAATATCCACACCAATTAGAAAGTTGTATTCCCCTTTTCGCAAACAAAAATATTGCCGCTTCCAGCATTATACATTTACGAAATCTGTGTCTTTGTTCACAAAAATAGTAATTTATTTGAAAACAAAACGACGTTATAATTAGGACTAGTGGAAACATACATAAATTATCTGTACCAAAGCAAAAAATACAACTATACTCAAAAAATGTATATTGTATGGCAATACATGTTTACAACAAATTGCCTGTTTGTTTCAAAAAATGAATATAGGAATCTTTAAGAGTAAATTATTTCAATTTCTTTTAATTAAATGTTATTACTCTATAAATTACTTCTCAAATGATAAATTTGACTTGAATTGTAATTATTGAAATTAATCTCGACTTAATTTATTGACATGTTTTAACTAAAAAATATTATGAATTAAACGATTGACATTTTGTTTTTATATAGATGCTATTTAGTTTCCATAAGTATAGCTGTAAGTATATTTATATGCTATTATAATTAATGTCTTGGTTTCATTATATTCTAACATAATCTGTCTGAAAATATTTGTACGCCGGAAACGGCAGAATATTTAGGATCTGAATTATTTTGTAACAACTTAAATGTACCATATTCTAACAAATAAATCATTTATTATTATTATTATTATTATAACAAAGGGTGAAGACCCGCCGACCGCCTGGTCGTCCGATGGTGGAAAGGAGAGGGAGGAATTAAAGCGTTTAATTCCTGCGCACACTCTTATATATACTCTTACATATATATATGTAAGTGCTAATGTAGCTCTAAATGGTAAAAAACATTGACTTTCTCGTTGTTAAATAAATGTCTATTCACTCTTGCCTCTTCAGTGCCTTGAACACAACCACATTATAATCGAATGAAAAGAAAGAGGCTGACAAACTCCTTCCACTGCTTCACTGTACGCATAAAGAACTACAAAGATATATACGGGCTATCATGGCTCTGTTTATTCAATTTTCTTTTTGATAACAATTTTCAAAATCACAAATTGGAGTCATGAGGGCGTTAAAATCTATGAATCAATTTTGGTTCATGGCCAGTGTAAACGTCGAAAAAAAATAAATAGCAGAAAAACAATTGCTTCTAATGTAGGGAACAGTATTTTCTAAGATTTCGCTATCTATCTATCTATCTATCTATATATATATATACATATATATATATATATATATATATATATATATATATATATATATATATATATATATATATAGATATAGATATAGATATATATAATATGGTATATGCTTAAATTTTTATTATTAATAAGGATGAGGAGTGTTTATTCATTAAATTTTATATATAAAACTAAAATTATAAGTGGCCACTGAAATCCATGAACACCTGCAGCCAATATCAAACATAGCAGGCTATAGATGCGTTTTCACTGTGCTACAGTTAATGTTACAGCCTATACATGTCTCTCTGCTGGGCACAGGCCTCCTCCAATTTCTGAGGGGGTTTCGGGGCAAGGAAGTGTTCGCCGCATGTTTCCTCACGGTGTTATCCTTTACATTCGAGCACATTTTAAAAAGCGGTATTCTACAGAGCGCTGTGCTACAGAACGGTCATTATTTATATTTTTTAATTTGTAATCAGGTATTTGCTGTTGCCCATCTCCTGTTCCATTTCTCTCTGTCGCTTCTTCCGAAACCCACGGTACGATATTGGGTAGTGACTTCTATTATGCTGCCATTATACGTTATTGATATAAAATTATAATTTTCCTTTTCACAGATGTAATTCAAGTATGGTCGGCGCCAGGGCGTATGACGCGCCTGCCATGCGACCTTGCTGCTCCAGCTCGGGATGTTGCAATGATGTTATGGTTCAAGGACGGCGACAGGATGCCCATATACACGTGAGTTCTATGGTAAATATTTACAAGGCTGGACTACGACTAACATAACAGTACTGTCATTTGAAACGAGATCAAAATCCACCTGATGGTAAGTGGATGCTGTAGCCCATAAACACTTTAAATATCCTCCACACATGCAATGTTATCCCTAAGGACTATTATTGAATGAGTCGTTACTACTAAAAGTGGTAAAATTAAAAATTGTACTACCGACTTTAATATTAATAAAATTAAACCATCACCAATGTAGTCAAAGTCAATTAAATACGCACTATTATGGATAACTCAAAAACTACTTGTCCCATCTTGATCAAATTTATATGGGACCACATTAGAACCAACTTTCAAATAAAAAGAATCATCCAAATCAGTTCACCTTGAAAAAGGTCTGAGGTAACAAATAAAAATTACAGTTGAATTGAGAACCTCCTCCTTTTGAAGTCGGTTAAAAATTCCCCGTTCTCGTCGTTCGTAATAATAAATTTAACTTTAGCTTTATAGATGTTAAAAAATTAAAAGAACTGCAACGTCGCTTAATATTAGTCATCGTGCTATTATTTTCATTAATTTTAACTTATTCAGCGCCTAATACAGCTTTTGTTTCTTATAAATTGTAAAAACTATGCAGTGAAGTATTATGGACCCGAAAATGCTGTAATCAAAAATGCCGAATCTCTCTCCTTCTTTTTAGAACGTTTCATGCTACAGAGTTTGTGAAGTTTCAACCAAATTTAACAACTCATACTGATTTTACTGACTTGAAACTGATTTAAAATTTATGACCTACTTTTATATACAAAACGCCACGCCCTAAATGGATCACCATCATCTTTTCATCATTACAGCCCTTCAAGTCCACCTCTGAACATAGGCCTCCCAAGGAATTCCACAGCCCGGTCCGGAGCCACTGCATCCATTGATTTCCTGCATGTCTTACCAGGTCGTCACTCCATCTAGTGGGGACCGCCCCACACTGCGCCTACCGGTATGAGGTTGCCACTCGAGAACATTTCTTCCCCATCGACAGTATCAGTTTATCACGCAGAAACTCCGATCATAGCCTCTCCATAGCTCGCTGCGTGACCTTGAGCTTCCTCATACGGCCAGCAGTGAAAGACCACGTCATTGGTTTAACGTTTATAATCTAATTAAAAAATCTAATTTAAACGGCAATAAAACTAAGTGTATTAAATTTACTACAACAAATGTTAAAATCTGAATACCAATGTGTTTTAAATGGGAAAGAACTGAGCCCTATTGAATCCTCTGTTTTTTGCATAACTCTCGACGCAAAGCTTCAGTGGGGCCCCATATATCCAAACTAGCAAGCAGACTAAGCTCTGCAGCTTATGCTGTAAAAAAAATAAGAAGTCTCACTAGTGGCGAGACAGGTTAGTTTATTTCAATTACTTCCATAGGATAATGTTTGGGATTTTGCTATGGGAAAATGCGGCTGATTTAGAAACCATTTTTGTTTTGCTGAAGAGGGCCATAAAGCTATTTACAACCTTAAACCGAGAGAGTCTCATAGAGTAAAATTTAAAGAAATAAATTTATTAAACTTTGGCCTCTCAGTATACTCGTATTTACGAAAATTTGGTGTCGAATGAGGTGGTCGCTTCCAAGCTGTTTCTAAAATAAATTTCGTTAAGAGTTTATAACCTTTATATGGTAAAATTTATTTAAAATAAAAGTCCCGCTGGGTTTCTTGCTGGTTCTTTCCAGGACAGACGGTTTTTTCGAACCAGTGGTAAAGTAAAAAATGACTTTCAAGAAGACTTACTTGTAATCAATATTGAATAAAAATTATTCTATTCTATTCTACTCTATTCTCAGATCCATAAGTCATCACTAGCAACATGCACTGGTTGTACAATCTCGTTTTCAAATTTTGAGGCCCGACATACTTTCGCGTGGGGTATAGACGAGAATATGTGTCGTAATTTCCCGAACGCTGCTCAGCCGAATTGAATCCGTCGGTTGACCGCTCGCTAGAAGTTGGACTTACCTAGTCGGCCTATTTGTCCCAGGTAAACATACTCGTAAAACTTTGAGCTTAGTGTTCCAACAATTACCGGCTTAGGTGTGACATGGAAGTTACAAATGATCTTTGTTTTGTCCATGTTCATCTTAAGACTTATCCGTATGTAGGCACTATCGAGGTCATTGAGCATAGTGCTTAGGTCCTCCAGCGATTCTGTCATAAGGACTATATAGTTGGTAAATCGAAGGTAAATGATGTAATAGCCATTGATGTTAATACCATATCCTTTCCAGTCCAGTAGCTTGAAAACGTTTGAAGCGGTGAAGAGTTTCGGGGAAATAACGTCAATCGCTCAATCGCTTCTTCAGTACGAGTTGTATTGAAGTTGTGTAAATCCCGCCGCATTCATTTGGAAATCTGTGTGTTCAGTTGCCTGTATGCTGTCAAGTCTGCTTAAGACTGCAGCTTTATTTCCCATCTGACAGCCTTGAGATTAAGAGTGTGATCGGAGAGTTTTTGATCTCTTCTGCGACGGGTCCTGCAAAAATTAGCTCCGATCGCATTGTCCATGCGGTTTCCACGAGTTTTTCACTCATATCGTCCACTGAATTGTAATCTTCTAGGCACTGAAAACGATTATGTAACTCGAGCTGAAAGTTTTCGGGACTTTGAGTTAGATTAAAAAAGACTGTAGTAAGAGGGTCGATTCTATGCAGCTGAAAACGTTTACAGAAACGTATTATAACACAAAGCTTTCAACTGCACACTATTAAAACTAGAATTTGTTATAGGCTTCCAATTTATTAATATTGCGTTCAGTAACCACGTTACAGTTATCGCGAATCCTTATCACTGTGCTGGTATCGGTAATAAGCCCATTGTTCGTATTTGAATGGCTTAATCATTTCGTGACAATGAACTAGCAATACATGCGTGGCAATATTGATCCTACTTGTCAAATTGGATTGGATTCAGTAGATAGTGGACTGATAATTATAATGTATTATTCCATTGCCTACAGCTGCATGGCCTAGTGGTACCTTGCGTCTCGAGGTTCGAACTCGAAAAAGATGGTTATGCTCGACATATAAATTTTGGTTTTAATATAGAACTCCGTACGTATAGGAACTGCAAGTACATTAAGTCAGTTTCGATCAGGGGGGTGTTGAAAGCCAGTATGATTACAGACTGTGAGGCATTCCATCTTAGTTCTAAGAGATGACAACGCATCTGTAGCTTTCTTTGTTTGAAATTGGCTGCAGGTAGCATGGTGTCCAATACAGTAGTCTTCCTTCAGGTGGCCAGTAAATTGGTTTGTCACATAAGTTTCGAAAAAAAATATCATTTTTCATAAAATTTATTTAATATAATTTTCTGCGGAAAACTACAGCTTTAATTTAAAATAAAATAAAAGATTTCATTAGTAAAAAATATTTACAAAAGTAAGAAAAAAGGTAATTAAATTTAATTACCTCCTTTCTTCTTACTATTCAGTTATTGGTTATTACGCACTGATTGTGAGCCAAAAGACTGTAAGATCTTCAAAAACTTTTCTTTTTTTTATAGAAGAGAGGGCAAACGAGTATTCGACTCACCTGTTGGAAAGTGTCTTAAGTGTACTTGTCTTGATATAAAAGAGATCAACGGTATGAAGGTTTTCCTTACACGTTAAATTAATGTATGCATAGACGTGAGACAATTTTATTCTGATTAATTTACTACATCAATGGTACTTCAATGTGCTAATTTTTAGAATTTGGTCAATATTCCTTTTTACACGATTTATATTATCTCGACCTGCATGTATTTATCTATGTATCTATGAATGAGTGCAATGGAATTTTATAATTCAGTTTTCACCCACTTCCAGATATCTGAATAATCTGAAATTTTTCCTGACATATTATGTCCCGGCGACAATACAATAATTTAATCATATTTTTTATAGAAAAGGGTGACAAACTCACAGGCAACCTGATGGTAAGTGGATAGTGTAGCCCATAGACATCTATATTTATCCTCAATTAAGAATCAAAATGCAGCTCCATTGTCACCCCTGAGGACTCAGATGGAATGCCTCGTTTCCAGTAAAAAGGGTATCCTATTCTCTACACTCACCATACGAAACAAAGCAGCTTAAACTGCTATTTTACGCTGGTATTCTGTGAGAGCATGGTCCTACCCCGGTCGAGCCGACCCGTTTATGCTACAACCGTAGCTGCAGCGTGGCTCTACCAAGTTTTCTCACCAAGATCAACACAGTTTATGATTAATGCGTGGTGTTTATTTTTTTAAAACTCTTATAATAGATATTACTATTATGAATAACATTTTCTAAAAAGATGGCAACATAAAATTTATGTTTCCACTTGATCATAAATTTATACATTATGCTTATATTTCCGTTATTACATTTGTATACATCCTGGATTAATGAGACCGCCCATGTTTATGCTTTTCATATTATTCTTGCGTGATTTTAGACATGACTTGAAATGCAATAAGAACGTTTTACCTTACAAAATTAAATCACAATTTAATTTTAAAACACTATTTGATTAACAATTAAAACGGAAAAGGGCAATATTTTCGTGTTTGATTAAAAATAGAATGGTATAGATAATTTATATTCTAAACATACATGCATACATCATACAAGCGTGTGGTGAGGTGTGCTGCAGCTATATTAGTAGTAGTTGTAGCACGATGATCGACTCGACCGGGAAGGACCACGCTCTCACAGAATACCAGCGTAAAATGGCAGCTTGCCTGCTGTGTTTCGTATGGTGAGTGTAGAGAACCGGAGACCCATTTTACTGGAAAAGAGGCATTCCATCTTAGTCCTCACGGGTGACGACGCTTCTATATTGATTCTTTATTGAGGATAAATGTAGATGTCTATGGTCACAGCAACCACTTACCATCAGGTGGACTGTGTGCTCGTTTGTCACCCTATCCTAAAAAAAAAAAACCAATATCCCATATCATCCCGTGTCGTAAAACAAACGCAACAGAAGAACAATTTCACTATGCGCTAACTTGGCATTGCTTCCAGCAAATGAAATTGTTTCGGGATGGATGTATATTCAAAATGAAATGATAGGAAATTGCGAATCCATGATGAAGTTTAAAGATTATTTTGATAATTACTGTATGAAGAATGATTAGCATAGAATTCGATCGACTTATGGCGAATGCTACCGAACAAATAAAGCAGTAGAAAGATAGCACCATAAAATACATAATCTTGTAACGAAAGGCCATGTAAACCTATTGCAAATATTGCATATTTTACGGGACAATCATGTATTGTCTTCATATCGAAATAATATTCTTCTGAGACCTTCCACATCAAACAAACGTTCTAAAAGGAGAAACATTAATTTATTCAAGCGATTATATTACTGACTAGCTGAAACCGCGACTTCGTCCGCGTTTGTGATATATCAAAACACACATCACTGAACTTAGTAGTGTCGTAGTGCTTATAAAATCGTTGTTTCTTAAAACTTTAATAACTTTATATTAAATGAAGATACTGCAATTTTTTTTTTAGATAAGGGCCAAGTGTCTAAGAAATAAAATTTTGAAAACATAACTGAAATCTACCCAGTAGTTTTTCCGTGATGCGCGTACAACTGCAAACCTCTATCACTTTATTTATATAGATGCTCAAATTCAATTAACCTGCGGACAAATTATTGTTGGGCATTTTTAGAAAAATTGTGGTAAATAGTTACATTTAGTATTTCATTATTACATTATTTTTATTTTATTATTAGAGTAATATAATACAATACAATTTCACCCACTTCCAGATATCTGAATAATCTGAAATTTTTCCTGACGTATTATGTCCCGGCGACAATACAATAATTTAATGATATTTTGACGTGACAACGTCTTATAAATTGGTTTGCCGGGTGACACTTCAAGAAACTGCGTTACGCCCGCTCACGTTATGCGCTCACAATGAGAGCGAGTGAGAGGCACGCGTCCCTTCCACTGGGCATGGTTAGCCCGCCTAAGAGCGAGAGAGACAGACATAATAAAATTATTTTACCACTCAAAGTCGTTGTCACGTAAACTTTCGCCCGTATACCGACTTTACAGGCAACCAATTTTTTATAGAAAAGGGTGACAAACACTCAGGCAACCTGATGGTAAGTGGATAGTGTAGCCCATAGACATCTATATTTATCCTCAATTAAGAATCAAAATGCAGCTCCATTGTCACCCCTGAGGACTCAGATGGAATGCCTCGTTTCCAGTAAAAAGGGTATCCGGTTCTCTACACTCACCATACGAAACAAAGCAGCATTAAGCTGCTATTTTACGCTGATATTCTGTGAGAGCATGGTCCTACCCCGGTCGAGCCGACCCGTTTATGCTACAACCGTAGCTGCAGCGTGGCTCTACCAAGTTTTCTCACCAAGATCAACACAGTTTATGATTAATGCGTGGTGTTTATTTTTTTAAACTCTTATATTAGATATTACTATTATGAATAACATTTTCTAAACAGATGGCAACATAAAATTTATGTTTCCACTTGATCATAAATTTATACATTATACTTACATTTCCGTTATTACATTTGTATACATCCTGGATTAATGAGACCGCCCATGTTTATGCTTTTCATATTATTCTGGCGTGATTTTAGACATGACATGAAATGCAATAAGGAAACGGTTTACTAATTACAAAATTAAATCACAATTTAATTTTAAAACACTATTTGATTAACAATTACAACGGAAAAGGGACAATATTTTCGTGTTTGATTAAAAATAGAATGATATAGATAATTTATATTCTATTAAACATACATGCATACATACATACAAGCGTGTAGTGGGAGTGTGCTGCAGCTATATTAGTAGTATAGTTGTAGCACGAATGGGTCGGCTCGACCGGGGAAGGACCACGCTCTCACAGAATACCAGCGTAAAATGGCAGCTTGACACTGCTGTGTTTCGTATGGTGAGTGTAGAGAACCGGAGACCCATTTTACTGGAAAAGAGGCATTCCATCTTAGTCCTCACGGGTGACGACGCTTCTGCATTTTGATTCTTTATTGAGGATAAATGTAGATGTCTATGGGTCACAGCAACCACTTACCATCAGGTGGACTGTGTGCTCGTTTGTCACCCTATCCTATAAAAAAAAAAACCAATATCCCATATCATCCCGTGCGTGTCGTAAAAACAAACGCAACAGAAGAAAAATTTCACTATGCGCTAACTTGGCATTGCTTCCAGCAAATGAAATTGTTTCGGGATGGATTTATATTCAAAATGAAATGATAGGAAATTGCGAATCCATGATGAAGTTTAAAGATTATTTTGACAATTACTGGATGAAGAATGATTAGCATAGAATTTGGTCGACTTATGGCGAATGCCACCGAACAAATAAAGCAGTAGAAAGATAGCACCATAAAATACATAACCTTGTAACGAAAGACCATGTAAACCTATTGCATATTTTACGGGACAATCATGTATTGTCTTCATATCGAAATAATATTCTTCTGAGACCTTCTACATCAAACAAACGTTCTAAAAGGAGAAACATTAATTTATTCAATGACGATTATATTATTGACTAGCTGATACCCGCGACTTCGTCCGCGTTGCTTGATATATCAAGAAAACACACATCACTGAACTTAGTAGTGTCGTAGTGCTTATAAAAATCGTTGTTTCTTAAAACTTTATATTAAATGAAGATATCACAATATTTTTTTTAGATAAGAGCCAAGTGTCTAAGAAATAAAACTTAGAAAACATAATTGAAATCTATCCAGTAGTATTTCCGTGATGCGCACACAACTGCAAACCTCTATCACTTTATTTATATAGATGCACAAATGCAATTAACCTGCGGACAAATTAGTGTTGGGCATTTTTTAGGAAAATTGTGGTAAATAGTTACATTTAGTATTTCATTATTACATTATTTTTTATTAGAGTAATATAATACAATACAATATTCAATACAATATATCTTTGGTGGAATACTAAATGTATTCATAGTTCTTTCTCTTTCTGCTTATTGAGATAAGTAACACAGAGAAAAATATATTTGATCATGTACATTTCATCAATGTTAAGAGATTGTTTTTTTAAGATTCTAATTATATATGATTGAAATTTTGACGTTTCCAATTTGATCTTTGACTAATGATCATTTATTACACAAATAAACATATATTGTTTTGTTTCTGGTTAAGCTTGTTGAGATAAACAAGGCATAAAATATTTTTTCAATTATGTACTCCTATTTGATCAAAGATGTGGTACAGATGTACAAACATATGTGTACAAATATAACGTAAAAATTGAGAATATTAGTTTTTTGTTAAAGTTATGCCCGAGAAATTATGAAAAAAGTAAGACAATTTTTATGGATGGGACCTTTAAATCATGTCCAAGGCCTTTTTAACAACTTTTTACTATTCACGGGGACGTTGACAATGACACAAATAACACGAATATGATCCCTTTAGTGTACGCTTTCATGAGCCACAGGACCAAAAAAGCTTACTCAATTTTATTTTATTTAATTGCGTCCCAAATTCCAGAGTGGAAGTCTGCTAAAGTTACGATAGATTTCGAAGAAGGCACAATGAAAGCGTGGCAAAAATTAAATCTTAAATTGAAAGACTACAATTACCATTACGTAAACAGCTTATGGCAAAAAGCTAAAACCCTAGGTTTAAGTAGTACGAGGCGACACAGGGAAACTATAACAGGAGATAGGCAGCAGCATCTTCCTGATAACAGCTGAATAAAAACAAAAACTGCGGTTGCCAATCCACCTGCCAAGCGTGGCAACTATGGCAAAATCCCCCTATGAATAAATCTATGGGATAAGTTGAGCAGTTGACAATTATAGGCAGTAATAGATAGAATAGTCACATATATACAATATAGCCGCATAAAGTTTGGAGCCAGCTTCGTATTTTTGGACATATTATTATATTGTTTTATAAATATACGCAGTTAGCTAGGAGACATAGCCTTAACCACAGCTGTAGCACTAATACCGTGTGGGGTATGATAACGCGGTTTTTGTTTTTAGCATTTGAAAATGCATGTTAATTGATAATACGCTTATTTCTACATTATCGTCATCATTAAAGCCCTCCCTTTACAAGTTTCCTGCTGTACATAGGCCTCCCCCAAGGAAAGTCACAAAGCATGATCCTGAGCCACCTGCATTAATCGTCTTCCTGCCGCTCTTACCAGGTAGTTACTCCATCTAATGGGGGCTGCTCTACACTTAGCTTACCGCCACTCTAGAAAACCACATCGGTTGTTGGTTCTTTAAAAGTTAATTAAATGACTTCTTATATTTACGCGAACACAACACAATGATTTCTTTTCAAGTAATTCGAGATTAAGTCGATATTCTTTGGCTAACACTACACATTGAATAAAACTAATTTTATGGATGTTATCGCGTAAGATTTTACTAATCAAATCAAACAAAAACCGTAAAATTAGTTTTATTTAATGTAAGGTATTTTTTTTAAATTTAATTGGTTAGGAAATAAATTGAAAATTTTAAAACCTCTGAAAAGAACCCCGCCGCAGCTAATAACGCAGTTGATGACCTTGAAACGGCTAAACCGATTTTGATAAAATAAGTCTAAGAACGACCGCTAGAAAACCTGCTTTTAAATAAAAAATCGCACCCAAATTGTTTTATCCGTTTAAGAGCTACGGTGCCACAGACATACACACACACAGAGGGGGTTAAATACTTATGTTTGAAGAAGACCCAACAAGAAACTCAGTAAAATAACACATATTCTGACCAACAAGTCTACCCAGCCTGATGAGTATGGAGTTTCTGGCCGTAGATTATTTGCTAGCAAGCTTAGGTATTCTTGGAAAGACCTTTTTCCAGTAGCAGAATTAAAAGCCTTGGTTGTAGTAGTAGTTTTTAACTGCATTTAATCCGAAATTACTCAAAACTTTTTTTGATCCAGTGCATGAGAACAATTAGTGTTTTGTGCTATACTACATCGAAGAGATTTCTTAAGTGTTTCATTTTGCTGATTTTGGTGAGGCACACTAAAATAGATATAATCTTATCCTTTATTTACCACCCAACTGGCCCAGGAGGGTAATCATTTTCGATAGAATGTATGTATGTATGTCCATTTTTCGCACGCTCTGTAGCCTAAACGGTTTGATGGATTTTTACATATAAGGTATCATTAGATTTGTCTTAATAGTGGGAGTGACATAGGGTATATTTAATTTCTTCTCAATAAACTTTTTTTACGCAGGTTTTAACCTAGCTTGTTTATTTGAAATCGTTTTGAACTATACGAGTTCAAAATAAAGTAAGACGAATTAAAACAAATAAACTTATATAAAATAAACAAATAAGTAATACAAATTTAAGAAAGCAGTATCTTTTATTTATATTTTTATTATTTTTATACAATACTCATCGCGAAATTGTAGCAGCTTCCGTTAAATTGACTCACACATTTTAAAACAACTCCTTAAGTAAAAGGAAGGAAGCAATTCAGTAAAAGATTCCGCCCATCTTCCGTTTTGGAAGCACTCCAGGCTCCGAGCACTGAATCAAAAGAGAAATATTTGTTTAGATCCACCGTGGAGTGTTTCCCTCGGATCAATAACATCCGCAGTGTGTTTGCTTTAAGGTAGGAATATTAGTAAGACGGATTGGGATACGTCACGAACAGCTTTTAGAAGATCACATCAAACAAAGCGACATATAAAACAAAAATAAATTAATACTACCTATTTTATTATTCACTAGAACCTTAACTACATGGAGAAGTAAAACACGAATTAAAAAAAAAAACTTTTTCAAATAACAGTTGAATAAAATAGAATAGAATCATTTTTTTCAATATAGATTACAAGAATACTTATTGAAAGTCATTTAATCTTTACCACTGGTTCGGAAAAAACCTCTGTCTTGTGAAGAACCAGCAAGAAACCTAGCGGGACTTTTAAAAAAATAATTGCAATATGATATTTTACATAATTAGTATGAAAATATTAAGAAACAGCATGGTAACGATCACCTTATTCCCAGGGGTAATTAGCTATCATGTACTCTTTAGTAGTATAATAACCCTTACTAAACAATTTTTGCTCAGTAATTTTTTTAAACTTTTAGATAGATGGATATTTTCTGGGACTTTATTGTAAAGTTGTATACACTGCCCCATGTAGGAATTACTGACTCTTTGGAGTCGAGTAACTACAAAGAATAAATAAAATAATTTAACATTCTGAAGTCGGCGCTAAAGCCTACTGTATAGAAGAATTAAAGCCCTAACTTCAGCATGTAAAGTTATTTAAATATTCTAAGTCGTTTTATTAAAAATCGAATTTTTGACTCTTTTGAGTGGACAAAGGAATATCACAATTTTAATGACGTCTAAATTAAAAAAAAATGTCTCTATCTCGACACCCTTAGTGGCGGATTTTTTCTCCAATTTTTTTTATAGAATTAGGGTGACAAACGAGTACACAGTCCACCTGATGGTAAGTGGATGCTGTGTGATATCTATATTTAAATCCTCGATTAAGAATCAAGATGCAGATTTGAATTCGGCGAAAGGAGGTCTATCAAATGCATAAGAGTTTCATTCGGGCTCGGATACATTAGTTCAAGCTTTCATATTTGCACGTGCACTTGTGAGACAGTAACACCTTCTGTACAGTTGATAGCACCTAATAGTATAGCCTTGCCCAAGACCGATTGCCACTATCATAATACTGTAAACATAACACAGTCGTTTTGTCCTCAAGTTTAAACAACTCTATGCACATTAGGTGACTGGTTCTTGTTTCAGCCGACTGTAAAACTGGAAGTTCTCAAATCAACAGATATTTGTTTACTTTTATTTTATGTTACGTGATATTTTCGTTAATGGTGAACCATTTTTTTATTTTTTTTTTTATTAAATAGGCTTCAGAATGGTGCTTTTTCCAATTAGAAAAAATAATTCCCTTCCTAAGGGTGAACAGATAGGGAATGTTATATATATAATTTAGATGATATTCTAGTTGTTACCTTGAGCTGTGTATTCCTGGTCCATTCAAAGGAGTCAAAAAATGAAACTTTTATAATAATATATTTCAATTATATAAAAAGTATAATTTTGAAGTAAAACTTTGTTCTGATTTGAAACTCGATGAAACGAAAAAGCGAAACTAAAAAGAGATAAACATGTATATCTATAGGAGTTAACCTGCGAGGGACTGAGATAGAATAATCTTTACAATGTTTCCTATTATCTACGTCTCCTTATCTGAAGGTTTCGCTACTACCGAGTGTGAATTGCACACATGATATTAGTGTAGGCACTTTGGCGACCTCTTTTCACGGGGATACCTCGTCAAGACTCGAAGTGCCATTAGAGGCTGCGGAACTGAGTGAATGACGCAAATATGAGTCTCTGGGAGATGACTATATCCGCATTAGTTCCACGCAGGTTAACTTTTTAAATTGTAATAAACGTGGTAGAGAAACACTGCAGCTATATTATGGCACGAATTGGTCGGCTCGACCGGGGAAGGACCATGCTCTCACAGAATACCAGTGAAAAATGGCAGCTTAATGCTCCTGTGTTTTGAATGGTGAGTGTAGAGCACCTGAGACCCTTTTTACTGGAAGCGAGGCATTCCATTTTAGTTCTCAGGGGTGATAACCCCCGTCTGTATTTCGATTCTTAATTGAGGATAATGCATATGGGCCACAAATGAGGATAAATGTAGCATTAACTTACCATCAGGTGAACTGTGTGCTCGATTATCAACCTTATTTTTATACGTGGTAGAGCCACGCTGCAGCTATATTATGGTTGTAGTACGAATGGGTCGACTCGACCGGGGTAGGACCACGCTCTCACAGAATACCAGCGTAAAATAGCAGCTTCATGCTGCTGTGTTTTGTATGGTGAGTGTGGAGAACCGGAGACCCTTTTTACTGGAAAAGAGGCATTCCATCTTAGTCCTCAAAGGTGTCAACGCATCTACTTTTTGATTCTTAATTGAGGATAAATGTAGATGTCTATGGGGCACATCATCCACTTACCATCAGGTGGACTGTGTGCTCGTTTGTCACCCTATTCTATAAAAATATAAAATAAAAAAATTATTCTATAAAAAAAAAAACTGTATCCTCAACTGGGCGTCACCACTGAACACAAAAACACTGGATCTTTTCTTGACTAAAGGCTAAATATAGCCATTCAGCGAGGAATCAATAAGCGTTCTTGGCACTTTAATGCGGGGAGTAGGACTATTTGATAATTTGAGTTTTTAGTTTATTTTAGTGTAATAAATATTCTTATCAATATGTTGAATAGTCAAACACAAATACACTACTTACAACCCTCACCATAGATCCATGTTGCTTGGAGCACGTTCTTAAGCAAACTGCATCCGTCGACCCTCTACATGCCTCATAATCTCAAAACTTCTTAATTGTTACAAATTTTGATGAAAGATTTCAAGTCTACCAAAAATAAGAACCGTTGCTCTAACGAAAGGAAACTAAAAATAGGCCGGTTATGTAACTCGAAGAACCGAGAATCGACGAAAAGAAAGATTTTCGAGTGGCGGCAGTCTTCTATACTTGTAAGCGAAATGTAGGGCGACCCCCTATTAGATGGAGTGAAGGCCTGGTAAGATATTCAGGAAGTTGATGGTTGAGGTTTGGGACCGTGTTTTGTGGCATTCTTTGGAACTTGGCCCTTACTTTCAGATGATGGTAATATGTAATGCTAATAAATTATGTCATTTTTTATAACCGCCAAAAATTACTACAATTTCTTTAAGTCCTCCCGTGAAAATACGTACCGTAAAGCACGCGAAACGTTCGAAATTAAAAAGTACTCGTAAATTTAAATTTTAGGTACGCGATTATATCCGAAAATCTAAACAAATAAATAAAATTGAAGTGTCTGTTTGTAATGTCAAAATAACAGCTTTTTACTAAATGCATATGAAAGTATATACGCTACTCATAACAAAAAAAGAAATTTTAAATTTTTTGTCTGTCTGTCTGTCTGTTTGTTCCGGCTAATCTCCGAAACCGCTGAACCGATTTTGACGGTACTTTCACTGGCAGATATCTAATGTTATAAGGAGTAACTTAGACTACTTTTATTTCAGAAAAAGAATTAGGGTTCCGCGAAAAAAAATTAAATCCATAAAATTCAATCGTAATAAAAATTCAATTGCACGCGGACGAAGTCGCGGGGAACAGCTAGTTAGTTATATTTAATTATAATTGCTTAAATTTAGTAGTATCTTTCAAGTTAGCTAGTTTAGTATGTGTGCATTTGAGACGTGATTTGTTTATAATAAAATCCCATGTATAGTATCCCATGTAAGTCGTAAGAGGGAAATGTACAGGGATGTAGGCAGCATCATCTTCCTAATATCAACGCAAAATAAAAAATAAAAACTACGGTTGACAACCCGCTTGCCAAATATAAGGCAAATATAGCCCTTATGAAGCAATCTCAGGCCCAATTCTCCCCCCCCCCCATCAACATGGTAGCGGAATTAAATAATAGACTACCCCAGGAGGGTACCAGCACCCCTGGAGAATCCCTCGCTGAGCATCCACGACCATGCTACCCACCCTGAGCGTGGGTGCTCAGGCTGCCCCGCGTATTCTGGGGGCAAAATTCCGCTCAGAACAATAACTGCTCGGGGCAAACTGAGCAACAACACCAAGGCGACCCCTGCCACGCTATCCGTGAATTTCTGCAACATCAGGGGACTGCACTCGAACCTAAACGCCGTCCACTACCATCTCGAGACGGCGAAGCCGGCCTTGCTCTTTCTGACCGAGACGCAGGTGTCCTCTCCGGCTGATACTTCGTATCTCTCCTACCCAGGGTACAAATTGGAATACTCCTTTGTGCCTCGGGCTGGAGTTTGCGTATACGTCAGAGAGGACATCTGTTCTCGACGCCTCGGCAGTCTTGAAGGTTCGGACCTGTCCATCCTTTGGCTGCGCGTAGATAGCGACGACCATCCGCGCGTCTACGGCTGCCTCTATAGGTCCCATAGCGGTAATGCCGAAACAGACCGACTCATCGACCACGTCCAAATGGCTACAGATTCCTTGCTACAACAGGTCCCATCCGCAGAGATCGTGATCCTTGGCGATTTTAACGCCCACCACGCCGAATGGCTCGGTTCATGTTTAACCGATCATGCGGGAAGATCTGTTTATGACTTTGCCTTGGCATATGGTCTGACACAACTGGTTACTTCGCCTACGCGGATTCCAGATGTGGAGGATCATACACCTTCCCTGTTGGACCTTCTGCTGACCTCTCATCCGGACGGATATCAGGTTTCCGTCGATGCCCTCTTGGCTCTTCGGACCATTGTCTGATCCGGAGTGTGGTGCCACTCACGCTCCGCTCGCGGTTGCGTTCTGCAGGTTGCCGCCGTGTTTGGCATTACAGGTCGGCGGATTGGGACGGAATGCGGTCTTTCTTTGCATCCTACCCATGGGGGCGGGTTTGCTTCTCGCCGGATGATCCCAGCGCTGTTGCTGACTCTGTCACTGATGTGGTGCTACAGGAATGGAACTATTTATTCCATCAACTGTGGTACCCATTGAGGCAGATCTCAGCCTTGGTTTGGTCGCTCCTGTAAGACTGCATTACGCAGTAAGCAGGAGTGCTATCAGGCCTGGGCTGAGGCTTCGGCGGCTCGGGATGTAAACACCAGCATGCTTAAAAAGAAGTATAACTTCGCTCCAGGGCCTTCAAAGAGTTATTGCCAAGGCAAAGTCAGAGCACATAGGCAGAATTGGCGAGAAACTAGTTCGCCTTCCTTCGGGAACCCGTGCATTCTGGTCTCTCGCCAAGGCTGTCCAAGGAATTTCTGTAAGCCATCTCTACCATCTCTGCACAGGAGGACGACTCACTGGCCCACGCCGCAAAGAGAAAGCCGACCTTTTGGCTCCCTTTGCGTCCAACTCGACTCTTGATGACGGGGAACACACCGCCGACCATCCCGCGGTGTGAGTGCTCCATGCCGGATATGCGGTTCTCACAGCGCTCGGTTCGCAAAGCACTCCTCTCCTGGACATCCACAAGTCGAGTGGGCCTGACGGAATCCCTCAATTGTGCTGAGGACGTGTGCTCCAGTTGGCACCGGTTCTAACGCGTCTTTCCGGTACTCCTACTCCCTAGGCGTAGTCCCGAAATCATGGAAGACAACTTTTGTCCAACCGATCCTAAAAGGCGACCGCTCAGACCCGTCAACTACAGGCCTATCGCCATCACCCCTTGTTCTCCAAAATAATAGGGTCCGTTATAAACTGCCAGCTCATGCGGTACCTTGAGGATCACCAGCTGATTAGTGATCGTCAATACGGTTTTCGTCGGGGTCGATCAGCTGGTGATCTTCTGGTCTACCTGACTCATAGATGGGCGGAGGCAGTAGAGTCCAAGGGGGAAGCATTGGCCGTTAGTTTGGACATTGCGAAGGCTTTCGATCGGGTTTGGCACAAAGCGCTTCTTTCGAAGCTCCCTTCCTATGGGCTTCCCGAGAAATTGTGCAATTGGATCACCAGTTTCCTTGCAGATGGAGCATCAAGGTCGTTGTAGACGGTGCATGCTCCGACTACAAGCCTATTAACGCTGGTGTTCCACAAGGCTGCGTGCTATCACCAACGCTGTTTCTTCTGCATATCAATGATATGTTGCAAACCGGTAGCATTCATTGCTATGCGGATGACAGCACTGGTGATGCTCTATACACCGGCCGTGCCAATATTTCTCGGGAAACGTCGCCGAGTACCGGAACAAACTTGTGTCTGAAGTCGAGTCTTTGCTGAACAAAGTCTCGGATTGGGGGCGACTAAATCTAGTCCAGTTTAATCCTCAGAAGACACAAGTTTGCGCGTTTACCGCTAAAAAGAACCCCTTTGTCGTATCTCCTCAGTTTCAAGGCACTCCCCTTGTTGCCTCAGCCAGTATCGGAATCCTCGGCGTCGACATATCGAGTGACGTGCAGTTTCGTGGTCACTTGGAAGAGAAGGCCAAATTGGCTTCTAAAAAGCTTGGCGTGCTCAGCAGAGCGGGACAGTATTTCATGCCGGCACAACGCCTGCAACTTTACAAGGCGCAGGTTCGGCCTCACATGGAATACTGTTCCCATCTCTGGGCTGGGGCTCCCCAGTGCCAGCTCCTTCCACTTGACCGCATCCAGCGCAGAGCGGCTCAGATCGTCGACGACCGAGTCCTTCCGATCGGCTCGATTCATTGGCGCTGCGAAGAGATGTTGCATCTCTTTGCATTTTCTTTCGCATTTACCACGGGAGTGCTCTGAGGAATTGTTCGGATTAATCCCAGCCGCCAAATTTCACGATCGCACATCGCGGCAGAACTCCCGATACCATCCACACCATCTGGATGATTGGCGGTCCACCACTGTGCGATTTAGAAGATGTTTTCTTCCTCGCACAACTTCCTTGTGGAATAGTTTACCACCAGGGATTTTTCCGGACCGATACGACTTAGGGACCTTCAAGAAAAGAGCCTACTCCTTTTTAAAAGGCCGGCAACGCATCTGCAATTCCTCTGGTTACCCTGGTGTTGCAGTTGTTCATGGGCGGCGGTAGTCACTTACCATCAGGTGAGCCGCATGCTCGTTTGCCCCCGCTCCTATAAAAAAAAAAAATCTATTGGGAAGGTCTTTGTTCAGCAGTGTACTTTTGATATGCAGAAATGATAGTGGTAATTATAATACTATATAAATGTATTAATATATAATATATTCTTTCTTGACGTATATTTGTACTCACGACAATGTTTTTCTCTTATTCCTTATTGTCCGAAAAGAAAAAGAACATTTAGTGTGTCCATTATAACCCTCAGTATCTCTTAAATAAAAGCATTAACAATTTAATCAATAAAAATTATGGCACATTTAATAAATAACAGGAATATTATAAGTTGTATCTCAATTAACAGTAATTGAGAGCGCGTAGACAAGCTGCGTCGATCCTCAGCGCGGTTCATTCATCATAAACGTCAGACGTCGGACGTCGGGTGCAGTGCCTGCGGCAATTAATAACGAATTCGTGACATTTCAATGTAGAATTTCTCAATCTTACACACGAATACGTAAAATCATTAACAAGGAAGTATATAATGGTATAAGAAATTATCCCATTTCTGATTTTAGAAATTACTCTCATAATTATTTAAATAAAAGAATATAACTCGGTAATAACATTATGTTACATTACAAATGAAATATAAGTATGTAACCCAGTTATCAGATAGAAGTAAATACAAGATAACATTAAAATAGATGAAGTATGCAAACCATCAGCAATAATGCCTGCCTGTCTCCGCAATATAACTTTCTCTACATTTTACCAAAGGTAAGTTTACCTCTTAGTCGCCTGCGCGATACTTTATACCGCTCTCTCTAATGTCTGTAATATTAATGCTGTGGGCTTTAAAAAGCTATAAAAGGGGGGGAGGATTTTTTCGCTTTCGCAACGTTGCACTAAAATCGATAATCTGGGGGTGGGATTTATTGTGTTCAGTGATCACATTATCATCACATTGACATCAAATACTCTTTGGTGCCGCCGAAAAGCACATACATGACATAGGTGAGTTGTCTAACCGCCGTCCGAACAGAGGGTGGCGTACCCCGGCTCTGACGGCTAACTCGTATCGTTCGATGTTCTGGGCGGTGAGAACCACCCAAGAACGCGGGTTTACGGTGTGTACGCGGTGCGGAGGGGTGTACGGCGCGCCTGTCTGCGGACTCGCTACGTCCCATCCGTTGTTGTCCTAACAGTGTTTGTGGCACTAGTTGAATGTGTAGTGTTTATGTGTGACTGGCCGGTGACATTTCGGTCGTCGGCATCTAGTAGAATGGGGGATTCGATTAGAACGTTACGGGGCCCCCGGATACTATCCGTAACGTTCGGAGTCGGAGCGTAGGTGACTGCGTTTACCACTAACGGGTTAGGATATGTTTCGGCGCTCTCGAAGTAGCGCTGAGACATTTCCTTAAAGTATTCCGAGATCGCCGGAAGTTGGCAATCTCTGTGAAGATCGGAGTTTCGTTGGTACCAACGTGCTCCGGTGGCTTTGGATGAATCTATTTTGGATGGATTGGAGTTCGTACAAATGACTGGGGGTCGCGTGTGCGAAAACTACGCTTGCGTAAGACATGATAGATCTTACGCACGGTTTGTAAAGATGGAGCTTGTGTCTTAAGGACAATTTGCTCCTGCTGTTAACTAGCGGGTGGAGGCGACTAGTGACGAATTTACCACGGTTGCGGACATCGTGAATGTGTTTCGCGAAGGTCATACCGTGGTCGAAAGTGAGCACTAGGTATTTGGCCGTTGATTGACAGGAGATCTGGCGGCCGTATAGGGTGATCGTGCTTAACGGTTTTTTGGGATTTAATTGACGGTTGAGAGCGGGATGCCTTTGAAAGTATATTGCCTTACTTTGTTCACTTTGTTGACGGCTGTTTGGAGCATCTGGGCTAGTATTCTTTTATTATGATGGGCGACGAAAAGTGCCGTGTCATCGGCGAAGAGAGCAGTATTAACTATTGGGTCCTTCGGGATGTCACTCGTGAAGAGTGTGAAGAGGAGTGGGGAGAGGACTGAGCCCTGAGAGACTCCAGCCTTTAGGAGGCGTTTGAGGATCGAGTGCCCTCTATTCGATAGCGAAAGTGGCGGTTGATAAGGAAGGCTCTGATGATGTGGATGCGACTATCAGGCAAGTTGAGTTTATACAGTTTTTAAAGTAAGCTGTCGTGCCAGACTTTGTCAAATGCTTTTGCGACATCGAAGAAGAGTGCGCCAGTGTTAGTGGTCCTAGAACTTCTTTTTGGGAGATTGAAGCCTTTCAAAACGTACTTGTGAGGCGGTACAACTGATTAGTGCACGAGTATTCGGGTCTGAATCCGAACTGCTCGTCGGAAAGCAGTTTATTTGTGAAGACGTAATTACGTAGTCGATTCAATATGACTCGCTCGTAAACTTTCCCCAGTATACTGAGGAGACTGATAGGTATATAACTGGAGACTAAGTTCCGCGGTTTCCTTGTTTTCGGGATTCTATTACGTCTGCCTCTTTCCAGGCATCCAGGAAGAAGCAGCAGAAAAGAAGAGCGTTAAAAATGCCTACTAGGAGACATACGAGCGGCGCTGCGAGTGATTTCGGCACCCTGTTGCTAATGCTATCGGGGCCGGGTGCTGATTTCTTTTTGAGACTTTTGATGACTTCTGTGACTTCGTCAACAGTCACAAGATCTAAGGGGTCGCTCGTATGTGGTATTGTAGACTTACGCTCGACCTTCGCTTCGACCTCTAGGAGGTGAGCGGGATCTATGGGTTCGTTGGAGGGAGTGTATTGGCTCTCTAAACTGTCCGCAAGGCATTCGGCCTTCTTGGAGTCGTGAAAAGCGAGATCGGGGTTTCCTGGCCTAATGAGAGGCGGCATAGATGCGATTTGCTCTGTTTTCAGAATACGGGCCAACCACCAGTAGGTGGTGTGCGATGTCTCGATTTCGTACAGCAGGTTGTCCCATATGTCGTTACGCATCCGAAAGGTGTGACGTTGGTGCCCATGCCCGAAAAGTCAGGCCCGGTCTTTCTATCCAGCCGGGGAACAGGCACATGTTAAGACAGCCAATCAGGTCTCCAAATTAAGGAGGGTGGGGAATGCTGGAGTAGTGGTCCAGACCACGTCTCAGGAGGCGGCACAGAAGCTGAGGACTGCGTCTCCTCCAACACTGAGGGTGGCAGAGCCACGACACCGCCAGCCATTAGTCACACTGCGTGGATTTGAAGACGATGTGAAGACGGAAGAAATTTTGCCTGCCCTCCACGACCCAAAACTTTGGTAGCCTTCAAAAAATCATGGAAAGGAAGCAGGCGTACCACGGTGGTGCTACAGTGCACCCCTGCATTAAGAGACGCACTAACGGCAAGGATCCGGCTCTGTATAGGATGGGACGTGGTCGAGCCCTATGACTTCATTGACGTCACCTGCAGTCAAAAGTGCCAGCAATACGGACATCCTGCCAAATACTGCAGGGCAAAGGAAGTCACATGTGGCAAATGCGGGGAAGAGGAGCACAGCAAAGAGGAATGCAAGTCCCCTGAGATATGCTGTGCTACTTGTCGGAGGTTTGGCAAGTCGGGTGCAAAAACCCATGCCACGATGGCGAAGACCTGCCCGGCTAGTGTGTACGCGGAGGAAAGAGCCATAAATACAACGCAGTATGGGTAAGGTGGACCATTTGTATATTGGGCAGCTTAACCTGGGGCGGGGTGAGGTGGCCACGAAAGAGCTGTCTGCACTAACGTGCAGCCTTTGCCTGGACATTATCCTTGTCCTACTACGTGCTTTGCCATGTGGAGAAGAACGGTCTCTACCTTATCTCTGCGTACTTTAAGTACAGCGATTCAATTGACCAAATCACCTGAACATCTAGAGACCGTACTTGACCAGCTAAAGGGCAAGCGCGTTGTCATCGGAGTTGATAGCAACGCGCACTCGCCACTCTGGTACAGCGACAGGGCACAAACAGTGGGTAGAGGACACGAAGCAGAGCATCGCAGGAGGATGATGGAGGATTTCATCATGTCGCGAGGGCTCACACTGGCCAACGTGGAGGACAACCGCCCACGTTCGCTGGGGCCATGGGTGAGTCAAACATCGACTAAACCCGCGCGAATAGAGGAGTCACAGTATCAGGGTGGCGAGTACTGGATTGCGCCAGTGTGAGCGACCATCGCCTCATCACCTTCAAGGTTGCGAGAGAGCGCCATGCGGAGCTTGCGGGGTCGGTGGAGGTGCCTGCCCGTTTCCGTGACCGGGGGGTTGACTGGCGCTATTTTCGCGGTACAATTCATTTAGAAATGGGAAATCTGAAAGCTCAACCGCCGGCTGACCGACTCTGTGCGCAGTTCATAGAAATCATCGTCCGATATGCGGAGGACGTGCTGGGGAATACGCGCCCGAGGCGGGAAGGCGGCTATGAATTGTGGACGCCTGAACTCGATAGGATGAGGAAGAAGGTATGTAATGCGAGAAGAGTGTGGCAGAAGACAAGAAAAAAGGGAGGCAGGTCTGAGGAATTAGCTATGGAACGTTTTCATAGTGTGCGAGCGAGATACCAACAGATGATGGGGGAAACGGAGCTGGCCCACTTTCGGAAAATAGCCGAAACAAGCAACGCGGAACCGTGGGGGCGTGCTTACCAAGTGGCGAGCGGGAGGTGCCGTCTTCCCAACAATGTGGTCAATGCGGTAAAGTTTGCGGAAGGGTACACCGGGGGAGTGAGAGAGGCCGTGCGGGGCTTGCTCGTGGAGTTGTGTCCGGACGACGATAAGTCTAAGAAAGTGCACGCGGGAAAGAACCCTGAGCAAGTACCGCGTGCATCTCTCAAGATTCGGCCCGTACAACCGCAAGAGGAGGAGGGTTGTCCCATTTGTCGTGCCTAAATTCGGATATACGCTGTTTTACCTCGTTTTGAAAGTTGCGAAGTCTAAGTTTATTATCTATTGTGCGATAGAGGTCGTAGTGCCTTGGGGCCATATTTTGTGCTCTAATCAGCTGCCGAATGTCTCACTTCGTGTATTGATCGCTCGACACCCGAACCTTACGAGAGCAATCTTCGACCGCTGAGTTGAGGTGGGCCGATAAGGCGCTAATCGCCTCATTGGCTACCTCTGGTGAGTCTATATCGTCGGGGATTTTATCTAAATGCTGCGAGGTCGTAGACTCGAGATTGACCTCGAGCTTACGCCAGTCCACGATGGTTTTGGTCCTCACCAGCGGGCTGGCCCGGCTGCAACAAGACCGGTCTGTGGTTCGACTCTAGCTCTAAGATAGTCTCGATCGATGATATAGATAGCGTGACACCTTTGAATATTGCTACACCAAGGATGTCCGGTCGATATGTGGTAGAGAATGGATAGCGAGTTAGAGTCTCAGGCGCGATAACGTCGAAGCTTAGTCGCTCCGAGAGATCGAACAAAGCTGCACCATTCGTGTTTTTAGTAAGCGAGTTCCAGAAGGAGTGCTTACTGTTTAGGTCTCCCGCTTATATAATACTGGGGCTTATATTAGACTAAGACATAGTAAAGCTGAGATATCGGATTCAACTATGCGTTTGAGCGGTGGTAGATATGCCGATACGATGGTAAGTGGTGGATGGCCAGAGAGAGCTACCTTGCATAATAGAAACTTCTATGTTAATTAACGGGGGAGCGTCGATCGGTACGCAATGCAGGGACCTTTTGTAGTAGATCAAGGTGCCGCCTGCACGTGTATCTAAGGTGTAATTCGCGATCCTAGGATCGCGGTGGCTAGGTTTCAAAAAGGTCTCTTGCACTAACATAACGTCTACATGGTGGTTGCGCAGGAAGAGCGTCATCTCGTCTTTTTGGTTTCTGAGGCCATTCGCGTTAAAGAACGCGACAGTCAGAGAGCGTGGTTTAGTCCTACCTAAATATTGTACTGCCATTCTGATATTTAAGTGAGGTATTTAGGCGCACTGGAAAGACCAGATTGCGTCGATAAGTCCTATGTGCTCAATCGTAGCTTGAGGTATGATGGCTCCGCGGAGTTTGCGGGCCAGTGAGGATAACTCCGCAACGTTTATGTTGCTGATGAAGCCGCAGACTAGAGAAAAGTCAGCGGCGAAAGAAGACGAGCCTTGTGGGACGGGCTTCGGTGTTGGTGCCTGGGGCGTAGGCACTGGCCGTGAGGCGAGAAGTGCTGGTGATTTCACCCAAGCGTTGGGTTTCGGCGTGAGAGGCGCGGGTAGGCTTGTACCTTTTATACGTGGTAGAGCCATGCTGCAGCTATATTAATTGTATAGTTGTAGCACGAATGGGTCGGCTCGACCGGGGAAGGACCACGCTCTCACAGAATACCAGCGTAAAATAGCAGCTTAATGCTGCTGTGTTTCGTATGGTGAGTGTAGAGAACCGGAGACCCTTTTTACTGGAAAAGAGGCATTCTATCTTAGTCCTCACGGCTGACAACGCATCTGCATTTAAATTCGCAAACGAAGATATATGTAGATGTCTATGGGCCACAGCAACCACTTACCACCAGGTGGACTGTGTGCTCGATTGTCACCATTATTCTATAAAAAAAAAAAAAAACCTTGCTCGGAGACTCCGGTGACGAGAGCAGGCTTGGTATTATTCTGGGGTGCGGATGTGTGTACTGAGAGTGGTGCGAGTTTGGGGGCAAGTTGCCGAGAGCGAGACTCACTGGCTTGGCCCACGCGTCCGGGACGGCTCCTACCTCCGCGCTGCTTACTTCGCGGCGCTTTGGAATACCCGCAATAGTTTGCCGGGTGTCCCTCTTCGCGGCAATTGACGCAGCTCGGAGGTTCAACAGTCTCGGACGTGTGGGGGGCAGTTGGTGTTTCCGTGGTCACCTAGGCACTTGACGCACCTAGGACTTTATACCGCTAGAACGGGTGGGAGATTACACTTCTACCACACTTCTTCGTATTTTCTTTTATTTTCTACCCTCATTCCTAACAATAGAAGTAACGAACATAGTTAGAGATTATTTAATTTACGCCCCACTAGTGAGGGCATGGCCTTCTATCATTGTTGAGGGGTTTTAGGCAAAGTGCTGCCCCAATGCGTGTTGACGGACTTTATGTGTCTTACGAATTTTTTTTTTATTTCTACATGACGTTTTCATTAAGATTCGTAAGCATTGTAAATCAGTGCTAATAATGGTAATTTAAAAATTTTATTGGCGCCGACCAGGTTAGAACCCGCGCTGTGGACGTACTGTAACACGCTCTTAAAACGTATTTTAAAATTAAATTATTTGTGTCAATCTAACCCTGTATTGGTATCAGCAAATATCTGTAGGACTTAATGATACATACATAAACACTCACACCTGTCACCCAAAGGGTAGGTAGAGACTAAGGATTTCCATTTGATACGATCCTGACACACCTCTCTCGCCTCCTTTATGTCCGTATGCCTACGCAAACATGCTCGTCACTTACGAGTACTTACGGGTAATTTGGTCCATTTTAAATAAGTCGCCAATTTGGCCGATAAATTTTCATCTAGGGCGTCCTTTTTGACTCTGCCATTCACTTCTGCTTCATAAAGTTGTTTGTCACGCTTTCTTTATTCATTTTTTCTGCATGACGAAACCATTGAAGCATAAATTTCGTTTCTTGCAAACCACATTTTTCCCTAATCACAAAATTTCTCATCCTATCATTCAGAGTCTCCCGTAACATACCTCTCTTTTATGATAGTTAAGTGACAAACAAATTTACAGTTCATCTGGTGGAAAGTTGCTACTGGAGCCCATGAATACCTTCAATCAATCTACAAAGAACAAAGCACTTAAAGCCGTAGGTCCTGCGCCTGATCTCTGTCCGGTCGTGTCGGATTGCTGTCCCATCGGACTATAAGAGTGAGGAAATAGAGAGTACACCTGTGTTTGCGCAGAAACTCGGGTACTATAATCCTATCCTGCGCAGATGGCTAGCCTCCGTTGAGACTGAGACCGTGACCAAAATTCGGTTTGTAGGACATTACAAAGAAAGCTACAGATGCGTTGTCACCTCTGAGGACTATTCTGGAATTCCTTAGACCCTGCTACAATTTTTTTTATAGAATAAGGATGACAAACGAGCACACAGTCCACCTGATGGTAAGTGCATGCTGTGGTCCATAGACATTTGTCCTCAATTAAGATTCAAAATGCAGATACGTTGCCACCCCTGAGGACTGAGATGGAATGCCTCGTTTACAGTATAAAGGAATACAAAACACAGCAGCATTAAGCTGCTATTTTACGCTAGTATTCTGTGAGGCGTGGTCCTACCCCGTTCGAGCCGACCCATTCGTGCTGCAACCACAATATAGCTGCAGCATGGCTCTACCACGTAAATAGATAGCTCTCTTCACTTTTCAGGCCGAAACTGGAAAAGGTGTCTTACTGTTTAGTAAAAGATAGCTAATCGCAGTCTTTATACTGCGCGTAACAGTGGAAGTATCGAAATCTGCCCATACTTTGTCGTATTTTCTTTTATTTTCTATATACCCTCATTCATAACGCTTGAGTTTTTTTCAGTGTGGACTTCAGAAATGGACCACCTGTACATTGGGCAGTAGCTGGGGAGTTCGGCGCTCGCAGTCACTTCGTACTCAACGAATCTGATACGTCATCAGCACACCTTGCCGTGGAAAAGGTTGCTCGATACGATGAAGGAATTTATCGATGTCGAATCGACTATGTCGATTCACCAACTAGAAATTACAAGGTCAATTTAACTGTAATAGGTAGGTCATTATTATTTGGTATTTTATCTATTTTTAATTTTTAAACATATATTTATATTTCTGATACATATAATTATACATTAAACATCAAAATTAAACTATAATGAATAAATTAAAACTGCAAACTTAAATTATCATACAGTCCTACTTCCCGTGGTATCGTGCCAAGAACGCTGGCTGCGTTTCCTTGCTGAACTGCTATACTTAGCCTTTGAGCGAGAAAAGAACCAGCCCTCTTATCACTTATCTAAGCGCTCGCAGTAAGCTTCACAGTATACTATGAGCTACGCGGGTTCGACCCCGCCGTCATCAATGGCATTGTTAATTGCTATTTTGAGTGCTGATTCACTACGTAATTGGTGGTTTAAAGAAAAACTTCGTGACATTGTCTGCATGTCTAAAGAATAAAATGTTAAGTATACATTTAAGTCCACCAACATATCGGCAACTCGACGCACTAATTACTCCAGAACCCATGGAAATAGGAGGCCTATGCCCGGTATTGTGAAAAATATAGACTGTAGCTTTACTTTAAATTTTTGTATAATATATTCACATTTATTCACTGACACAGACGCCTAGTTTTATTACTAATATCTGGCTAAATAACAAGCGAGAAGAGTTTGTTGTGATCCCCAGTGTGTGTATATTTATTCTTTCTTTATAGCATAAGGGTAACTAATGAGCGCACAGTTTATCTGATGGTACGTGGATACTGTGGCCTATAGGCCTATAGATATCTATCCACAGTTAATCATCAAAACGCAGATACGTTGTCATCCCTGAAGACTAAGGTTTAATGCATCGTTTCCAATAAAAATGGTCTTTAGTTCTCTACAGTCACCATACGAACAAGAGCAGCATAAAACCTGCCTTGGTTGAGCTGGCCTATTCATGCTACAACCATACCATAGCTGCACTATGGCTCTATCACGTATAAACTTTGCATGTATACAAGTTTCCTTGCGATGTTTACAGCCATACCCATGGTATATCTTCTTTATTTGGCTATAAAAGTCTACTGTATTTGCCTTAATCGTCACGTTTTGCAGGTGGATTGACAATGGTTGTCTGTTTTAAAATGTATTTGCTGTAAACACACATATACTCGTGGTATATTCAGTATTAAAAATTGCAGTTAGTAATTTCAGTGACACCGTTGAAGATATCATGTTCGCGTAAAATGAAATTCAAGGATTTCAATCATTACACCCCATTGCAAGTCCAATTCTAAACATTTTTTCACAGGGGGAAATGCCTACGCATACCCGCCTCGCGGGGGCAAGAACGGGTTATGTCGGACTCGCACCGCTGAACGTAACCTAACTCTACTATTGCCGGAAAATGCCTTTTTTAGTCAACTATATGTATTGTCACCACCTCTTTAAATATCACATCAAATTGTCACTCAATGTAGTAAGGTTTCATCTTATTCTGTATTTATCGTGGTTTTTACTATATTAAAAATTTATTGTTATAGTACCACCGGAATCACCTCGGATTTACGATTCCGATGGCCAAGAGATCACTGGATCAATTGCTGGGCCTTTTCGCGAAGGATCAAACCTATTATTGTCCTGTCAAGCAGCTGGAGGTAATGAGCTTACGTATCTCAAATACTATAGATAATATAAACTAAATGTTACGGTTAATGCCATAAGAACTAAAGATATAATTAAAATATCTATCATTTCTGTTAAATTTGACAAAAATATGAAAAATCGTATTAAGATATTATTTTATTACATCGTAGATTAAGTTGCCATACGCAATTTAACCTGCGTGGTATAAACGAATACGGGTACATTTTTAAATAATTTACAAATTATTCTGAATTTACCCAAAAAGCACAAGGTAAACCTAACCTAACCTAAATAGTTACGTTGTGATCACCTGTAACACATTAAAAAATAAAGATTAAGTAGTTAAGAGTTTTATAATATTATTTTGATGCAGTTGTCTTGAATGTTTTAGTTGGATTTTCATATCTATACATATAATAAATCTGTAGAAAAGTCGTGTGTGTAATTCTAATATATTCTTGAAAAAACAAGTCCAGGGGACTAAATAAAGCGTTCTGAAGTCAAATTAGTTGTTTTTAGAATTTTTGTCTGTCTGTCTGTCTGTCTGGCTGGCTGTGTATTACGGATTAACGCAAAAACTACTGGACCGATTTACATGAAATTTTGTGTGTAAGTAGTTGGTAACCCGGGGTAACTTATAGGCTACTTTTTATCCAATTACGAAAGGTCAAAAAAAGAAGGTTAAGTATTCTCCTTCCTTTAGATGTTACTTTTCTATTATAACTTAGTTATAGGCTGGATGACGAGTGTTTTTCAAATAAATACCATACTTAAAATAAAGTTTAAAATATAGTTATAACCTTGGTAAAATAATTTGAAACTACACCGATTTAGTTATCGAAACAGCGCCATCTGTCATCAAATGGCAAAAGTTGTATATTTTGCCTTCAGTTATAAATAAATTATTAAATAATAACTTACATTTATATGTTTAAATAATTAGATTTTTAAAACTATTTAAAAATTCTAACGTTTAGTTTTTAGTATTTTTGTTATTGTATTTTAAAAGCGTAATAATTTCAATAGACAATAGTGACGTCTATCAAAAATATGAAGATTGATAAGGTTTTTATTTCAATTACTAATCTATACGTAAAGTGATTAAAACTGGTCTGTCTGCAATTATTGCAAAATTTCCATTATAATTATAGTTTTATTAAAGAGATTTTTATATGATCATATACCATAAAGTAGTCTATCATTTCGTGAAATGGTGTGGTCATTTCATGATATTTAACACTGTTTGTTGACCATGTCATGATATAGCTTGACCAAATCAATGAATGGAAATCGTTTGAAGATATTAATAACTAAACACGACGTTGCTATTTCATAATATGGTCATATGACGATATCATTAAATCGTTTTTCACCCCTAGCGGCGCTGATTACGTATTTTTTAACAGAAACAGATTTTTTAATAGAATTGACATCACTTTATGCCTTATTCATACAATAAATAAATGTTCGCTTCTATCGCTGATATTAATAGATAGTATAGAATTGGTTTCATTATTTCATCTAATAATAGCGCCATCTACTTACTTCTAAATAAACTAAAATGGTAAGTCACTGATAAAATTAAATAATAGAATACTACTGAATATACGATGTAAATAATTGAAAATTCGTTCGTGGCATCGTTGGATGTGTAGTTACTAGGTAGATGTGGTCAACAATCATGCAAAAGCTTAGTTTCAGTTTTTATGAATTGTATTTAAACAAATATGAGGGCCGTGTAGCTCGCTGTGAGATTTCATTATGGCATGGGAGCAAAACGTGTACAATTCCCTCGAGGATGAATCTATTATATAAAATTCTACGTGCTGACTTAACACGTGTACGTTAAAGTTGTGAAAAATAACTTCGTGGGGAAACCTAGATATCTGAGTAATTAAAATAGTCGTGGAGATATAAAAACCGTTTATATGTATTGAGCATTGCAGCATACTCTATTTTTCTGCCCACAAAATACTTTACTTATACTGCCACTTCACTTTTTTACCTTTAATAAGACTTATAAATCAGTTTGTAATTTAAGATAGATTTCATATTTTCAGACACATTAAGATATTTGTGGCAGTCCTGGTTTCATAGCTCATATGAGTGTATGTAAATGAACAGGCTCTTGTGGAAAAATAATTTAATTAAAGAAAGCAGATTTTACTTAAAGGTTCATTTTATTTTACTTGTCAAAGGCGGTAATCAAACTGATTAAAACTTTAATTTCGTGGTACGTAAGCATTCTTATATATTTAAATAAAACTAGTTTTACGGATTTTATCGCGTATATTAACTTATTTTATATTCCCGACGTTTCGAGTACTTTACAGCACCCATGGTCACGGAGTGGACTGAGTTATTTGACGTCCCAATGTCATAGTTAACCACGGTTACCTCCACATTAAAAATTTATATTAATATATATTATATAATATATTTAAGCATATATTTTAATTTCAATTTGATGTGTCGATTTACCACGTTCTCGGCGGTGATGTAAAACCTGCATATCTCAGAAGTTTCCCAGTTGAGATCATCTCGCGTTGGAGTCAGCGTAGTAAACACTTTTTTGGCTAAAAACTCTGCGGCCTGTGCTCAGTAGTAATATGTATGTAAGCTGCTACTTTTTTACGTTTCAAGGGGTAATATATGAACTTTTATTTCACTTATATTTTCGGGTATGTTACTTTTTTGTTTTCACCCTACCGTAAATATTATGGGTTGCAAAGATGAGTAGAACTCATTATCGTCAGCCTATCAAAAGTCTACTGAAATGAACACAGGCCTCCCCAATAAATTGTCAAGTAGCTGGATATATGCTATAGTTGCCACGCTTAGTAGGCGGGTTGACAACCGCAGCTATTATTATTTTGATGTGTTGTCCGGAAGATGATGCTGCCCATCTGCTGTTTGTTTTCCTTTGTCGCCTCTTACGATGGGACGATATGAGGTGGCGGATTCTCTTTCAGCGCCACAACATGGCGAAAATTTTTCTACTCCCGTTCACTGTGAATAAAATTTATAAGGAATAAAACTAATTTTAAGGATTTTATCGCGTCTAATTTAAACTTTTTTAATTCCCGATGTTTTGGGCACTTTACAGCACCCATGGTCACGGGAGGACTGAGGTGTTTAACGACCTGATGTCATAGATTAGAATAGAATAAGAATAGAATAGAATAAGAATAGAATAGAATAGAATAAATTCAGTAGTATGCTTGGGTTTGAATTTTATTTTATTAACTATGGGGTCTTTAGCAGATGGTAGCTCTCAGCCATATTTCGTATTAAAATTAGGATGTTTTTTAATTTCAATAGCCTTGCGAATCATCATTGGTAGGAATCGGTGTTCTATTGCAAAAATTTGATGTCTATCAGATTCGATATAATGGTTGGAACGATACTAAACATGTTGACATACTTTAGACTTCCCGGAGCGTCGGTGCTTAACATCAACGATATGTTCTTTTACGCGGGTTATTGTGGAACTTTCATCCAAAGATGCGTAAAAAAAACCCCACGTAAAAAAAGTTCAAATTAAACGTTATAAAATCCGTAACATTAGTTTTATTCCATGTGTAGTATATATAATTATAGACCTGCATTTATGAAATTTTGAAGTCTACTCCGACTTAAAAAAATATCTACATCTGTTTTATGGTGCCAATCAATATTAAATTGGACCAATGATATGAATAAAATGTCTCAAATAAACATTATACCGTGAATTGATAGAAGACCATGAAATTCAAACAACTAAAACTAAATTATTTTTACTATGAATGAATGTAAAGAGTAAAATATAAATAATAATAATAAATTTTGATTCCTAGACAATTTATCTTTCTTTTGGATACATCGGAAGACATGCCCGATATAAAAATAGCAGGTGTTTCTAGACAAATATATTCACGTGTTCCTGTAGCATATTATATCTATGCCAAATACTAACCATCTACGTCTAATATTCTTTTAGAATTCAAAAAATATTTGATAGACATAGAGACACAGACACCGAGTTGACCCTAAAAGTGATCGAACTTCGCTAAATTTGGCAAGGAACAGCATTTAATGATGTTCCTAAATTCAAGCTCTCGCAAGCGAAGCCGCGGGTAAAAAGCTAGTTTTCATATAAAACATAAGTAAGAATAAGTAAGCTATATTTACTTTGCTGTGTAGTAATAATAATAATTTCTTTTATTTCAGACCAATTATCCATATTTGTTAAAATTTATGATCTAAACACCTATAACATTAAAGAAAATTAAAATTAATAAATATATACATTAAATAAAATTAAAATTAACATTGGTGAATCCCATCTGTCCGCTAGTACACTCAGGATAGTGTTGTTGCTAGTCCGCATGCGATTCAGCATGGAGGCACATCTTTTGAGGATTATAGCTTCAAACCCATTAACATGAGTATCTGAAAATATGCCAGAGGCGCTACAATACCGAGGCAACCCCATTATAATTCTCAACGCATTATTGTATTGTAGTGGCGGTGTAAGAATATCCACTAACCTATGTAGTCCCGTGAGTGTTGCAACAGGCAGGGCAAACAAATCAGGAGATGGGCAATAGCGTCTTCCTAATAACGACTAAAAATAAAAAATAGATTACAGTTGCCAACCCGCTATCCAAGCATGGCATCTGTGGCAAATAAACCCCCACGAGGCAATCTTTGGAGGGGCCTATGTTTAATAGGCTGTAACGGTAACAGTAACTTACCGTTACAGTCTATAATATATAATATAAATTAGTATAATGTTATTTCTAGATTATAATATGTTGTGTAATATAAAATACTACCTTGTTTTAACAGGAAAACCGCCACCAGATATCTCTTGGTATAGAGGTCAGGAGCGCTTAGCTGTTACTAAAGAAGGATCAGTTTGTCAACTCCACTTACAAAGACTTTCCAGAGAATTTGCTGGTACAACTTTACAGTGTAGAGTGGAACCGCCACTTTTGAAGGCATACTATAGAGATGTTACAATTAAACTATTTTGTAAGTGTTATTTTTCTATTTATTACTAGTATTAGGTATTTATATATGGCAGTATGCCTGGCATATAATACCTTATATGCCTTGTACTGGCAAGAACAATGTTGAGCAGTTTACTGAATTATTTAGATTTTATTTTTGTAGCTTATATTATTTTAAATGACGTTTAGATATTGATTTTATTTCGAACGTTATGCAGTGAAACCTCAGTTTGTTCGGGTCACCGGCAGTGGTGCAACGAGGGCCGGACACGATCGGTCTTTCGTCTGTACCACACGAGGTTCTAAACCACCGCCAAATATCGATTGGTTCATTAATTCTCAGCGCATTGACTCATCTATGACTGAGGTAAGTAAGCACATTGAATATAAGTAGATCTTACAGTTAAATTTATATACGAGTAAACGTTTTTATGTATGGAAATAAAATTTGTATATTATATATATATACGTTATAGAGCCAAGCTGCAGCTATATCATGTATGTAAAATGTTTAGAAAGGAATTTACAAAAACCAATACAAAGAATACAGGTAATTCAATATTATTATGATATAATCTAACATCGTCTTATTATTAATTGATGATGATTATGCGTAGTTTTGCTGTTTTATAGAGAATTAATCAGAAAACTTTATTTAAGTTCTTGTACAACTTTTAGCTAATGTTCTAATAACGTTGAATGTGAGTTGGTGGAGTAAGATCGTAGTAGATGTAAGAATGTTTAGAAAGGAATTTACAAAAATTAATACAAAAATATGTTTTAAGTGGTAGAGCCATGCTGCAACTTTATCATGGTTGTGGCACGAATGGGCCGGCTCGACCGGGGAAGGACCACGCTCTCACGTAATATCAACGTTAACCTTTAACTATGGACACTTAGTTATTGTAACACTAGAATGGACATGGGGTCTGAAAGACTCCTACATTATTTAGAGTCATTTGATATTAATTGTGCAAATAAATAAATAAAAAAGAATTTAGAGTGGATGTTTGGATTATAAATAATAGGATTTTACATAAATATGAGAAACATTTATTACAAAATTCAAATAATTCCAAAAAGATCAAGAAAAGACACTTTTAAATCTTAATTGGTACTGAGATCGCTTAAATATCTATTAACTAATTATTTGTTTTAAAAATCAACGTAACTATATTTTTTTCTTAAGATCTAATACATTTTCTATTAAAAAAACAAAAACTTTCATTTGAACTGCAAACGAAAAAAACTGACAGAGGGTCAATTACCCTATAATTATTGGTATGCCTTACATAGGGGGTTTGAGAATTGCAGACATCATATTGGATTTTTGCATGCTACACATTTATAGGCAGTCTTTCTGTGGCTCTTCTTGTTCAGCTCGGGTATCATTTGGGGCGCGTCACCACCTAAAACGTACTTTATGGTGATTCTCAATTTTCTTTGTAATTCTTTGGTCAAGATATAACATTTTACATATGCGGGACTACTAGGGAACGAGCTAATTTATTTATAAAGATATCTCGATCTATTTGCTTATTTTGATGTTGAGTATATAAAATGCTAGAATTGACAACACTCAAGTCAAGAATTCGAAAAAAATATCACCAGAAGACGGACCATCTAATCGCAATATTTTTCTCGGTCTTTGTACTGCAGTTTTTTGCTCTAATTGACCCCGAAGAACTTGGTCGACTATTTTCGACCATTTTAAACAACAAAAATCTAAAACAAAAGTAAGGGGGTATAATATTGTTTCTTAAGGAAATATGGACATGGGGTCTCACAGACCACGTCTAAACTTTAAATACGTGTAACTTACGTTTATGGCACTGGACGACACAACCTCCTTCTTCATCGAGCGTTTGGTAACTAAACTAGAAGCTACTGAGACGCCCACCCGCGGGGGTTGGTGGTAAATATGTTATTCTAAGAAATCAGCAAATGCGAAAGGTCTGTGAGACCCCATGTCCACAGTTAAAGGTTAAATAGCAGCTTAATGCTGCTGTGTTTTGATGGTGAATGTGGAGAACTGGAAAGACTTTTTACTGGAAACGAGGCATTCCATCTTAGTCCTCAGTTAATGGAGGTAGACTGTATGCTCGTTTGTCACCCTTATTCTATAAAAAATATGTTAACCACCATGACTACCACGAAAATGCCAAAACATAAATATGGCTTCTAACCAAATGCGGTTTATGCCAGACGTAAAGTGTAAAACCTACAAATTTATTAATTGCTCCTTTTGTGGATTTTCGTTCAAGTGCAATTTATTTATTTTAATCACCTCACACGTACTGAGCCGTGGTAGCTCAGATGGTTAGCGCTCGCTGTAAGTTTCACAGTACGCGCGCAAACCCGGGTTCGATCCCCGCCGGCACCAATGAAATTGTTAATTGCAATTTTAAGTGCTGATTTACCACGTGCTCGGCGGTGAAGGAAAACATCGTGAGGAAACCTGCATGTCTGATAAATCAAAAAAAATATTTCGAAGACATATGAAGTTCGCCAACACGCATTGGGGCAACGCGGCGGACATTTCCTTGCCCTAAAACCCTCTCAGAAATGAGAGGAGGCCTGTGCCCAGCAGTGGGACGTATATAGGCTGTAACTTTACTTTACTTTTTTTACACGTTACTGATGTTACTAGAGTAACCCATGCATAAAAATGTTAAGCATGACATAGTTGCTATGATTGGCTTATCAATCGCAGTTTTTTATTATTTTTGAGTTGATAAATAAATAAATAATATGTTTTATTGACATCACGAATATATGCAATAACAGTGTTCAAGAAAATATATACAAATAATATCTACTAATTTACAATATCACGCTACTAATTGGCCTAATATGTTTATATCGAACGTTTCTACTGTTGCATTATATTATTTATGGAGTTTCTTTTCCCGTTTCTTCTCTGGCCTGAGGAAGCTCATTTTAAAACTTTGGTATAATGAAGACATGACGTTTGATAACAGAAATTTTAATTTCTTACTTTGGTTTTTTTGCTCTTCTATAAACGTTACCCCACTAGGATTTTCTCCCGTATCGTGAAGGCAGTTTACATACATACAATGTACTAAAGCCCACAACCGAATCCAGAATAAACATGTGCAGACCATAGAATTACTTTTTCCGTGCGGGATTCGAACCCGTAGCCCTCAACTTAAAGCTAACTCGGTTTCGTTTCATAACATATTAAGACCACAGTAAAATGAGTTATATTTATAAACCAATCGACTCAACTTTTCGAGCTCTATCGTTTGGTGTAAAAGAAATAATTTCATCTTCGAATCAAATTGCCTTACGCGCTAATTAGGAGATACTGAACTAATAAATACGAGAAAATAAATCTTATTTGATATCTAATTAGTAGAAGTTGAATTAAGGAACAACCTTTTCAAATAAAGAAGGTCATCTACAATACAATTACTTCCTAATATAAAATAACTTTTACACCGTTTACTGTATTTCAAATGTCAAATTTAAAGTCGTCATAAATGTTCACATTTTTAGTTTTCCAATACGGCCTTTTCAGTATATGAATACTCCCAATTAGTCAGGACTTAAGGTCAATTAAAATGAGTTGATATTCGTTACGGTCTACAATCCTGATACATTCTATGTATGGTGTGTGACATGACAAGGTATACGTAACTATTTTCCATTGTAACAAGTCTGAAGCTACAACACTTTTTTGTATTTTAGGATACTTACATTGTTTCTATTTCCGTGCGTATTATATTTAATAGTGCTAAAATTATTCAAACCCTCGAAAAGCTTATAATGCAATAAACATGGTCCTGAACCATCTGCATCAATTGACTTCCTAAAATATGTTTTGCCAGGTCGTCACTTAACTTATAGGGGTGTTCTTTTATATATATAAAAAAACTTCGCTTGCAGGTACAAAGCTGCTACTGTATAAATTTTCTTCCTCATCGGTTATCAGTTCTTTAAGCTATATGACCGTTTCATTGCCAATTCAGCTTACTGATCCGTTAGCTTACGTATTCATGTCATTTACTCCAATTTTACTACGGATGTCTTGATTACGAAAAGCCCTCTCCATAGCTTGCTGAGTGATATTAAATCCGGCGTAAGGGCGCCTATTTTGCCAGTAAAGAATCAACATTAAATTCAATAATACCTTTATTATTAACCTAAAAAATATAGACTAAGTCTAAATTTACAAATTTAAAAACTTTAACATACTTTAAAATTAAAAAATAAAGCGATTTGATGTAAAAACCACGCTTTTGGCTCTCCCGTTAAGTGACGATTTGCCCTTTACGCCGTCTGAAATTAAGGGTACCGATTCAATTTAAATGATTATCCTTTCTTACAGATGGATGTAGATGGAGAGGTCACAAGAAGCGTCTTGACGTGGAGAATCCGACGAGAAGATAGCGGCAGACAGCTTTTGTGCCGTGTTTCCAATCCATGGTTTCCAGCTTACACTTTAGAAGACTCTGTGTCTTTAAACGTGTTATGTAAGAATCATAATTATGTACTCCGTTTTTTTTCGAGCGTCATATCAATTTAACAAGAATTTATGGTTTTTCTACCTAGCTTTGGACTCTGGTCTAGACCATTTTACTTATTAGCGCTAAGCAATAACACACAACAAACAATCGACAAGCATAGTACATTTAGTTTATGTAATAAATAATAAACAAGGGTTGCAAAATCTAAAACTAAAAAGTAACTATAGAACCAAAATATGACTATAATAGTAGTGTTAGTAAAGTAAAAGTAGTGGTAAAAATATATGATAATATAGTTAGACTAGAATAAAATGGGATGGTATGAGATAGGATGGCATGGGATGGAATGGGATGAGATGGAATGGAATGGAATGGAATAGAATAGAATAGAATACAACTACTGACTTTGTAGCTTAAATTTTTACAGTATACGTCAATAACAATCATTTTATTGATATCGCGCTGAATAAAGATAATACTTATTACAAAATTTAAAAATCACTTTGTTTTTAAAGATCCACCGGTTGCTCAGATATCTCTTATTGAACCAAAGGAGCCACACTTACTTCGCGAAGATGAAGATGCTACTTTACTCTGTTCCTCTGATGCTGTGCCGCCTTCAACCAACTTTACTTTCTACAAGGGTCTAGAGGTAATATTATTAAATCCATCGGTCTACAGATAATCGCAAAGACTACCTTGTTATTTTTATGTTTTAGTTTATAGACTTATTATATCTAACATAACTAAAGTCTGACTTATCTATCGTATTAGGGAAATCCTGTAATGGTTGTAGTAAGTGAATATAATAAATAAATAATATCCGGCTGAAAAGACCAATTAATGTACCTTTTTTGTCGTTCATTTCTAGTTAAAATAATGATAGAGTTCATTGAAGAATAGAGTTGTTAAGCTCACATTAAGATCCACCATCATCATCACCATCATTACAGCTCATCACCAGCCCACTAATAAACATAGGCCTATCCCATTGATTGCCACAAATCACGTTCCTAAGACACCTGCATCAAATCATCACTCTATCTAGTGGGTCGCCGTCCAACTCAACGCTTGCTGGTAGGAGGCTGCCACGTGAGAAGCATTCTTACCCAAATATCCTTGGCAGTTGATTATTTTGGCAATATTAATAAGATTTCACAGCTGTCGTAATCGATTAGAAGTGCATCATCACATGTTTTGCTCGGAAGACGTCATGACGTCAGTTTCAATGTTGGCAATTATAATTAATTACTACTATTGTTTCAATTGCATAGGTCAATATAACATCATATTATAACTAAACAGTTTACCTATTGTGAGGTTTCTATATATTTAATGAATTAAATGTCCTATTAGTCGATCTTTGATCAAGAGAACAACCAACGAATCTAACTTGACCGGCAGCTCTATCTAATAAATCACGTGGTTGCCTAAACATAAATGTAAATTGAAGTGTCTGTCTTTAATATCGATATAAATTTTAGATTATATGCATGACTTTAAGCATGAATAATCATTTCAAAAAAGTTGTCTCTCTGTCTGTCTGTTTGGGCTAATCTTTGAATGACTTGTTGAATGAATTGTAATAAAAATTTACGAACAGATAGAGAGCAATGCCAGAAGTGATCTATGATATTATATACTTATATAATTTTCAGATATCGGAAAATTTTATAAGGATTTTTTTTTTTGAGAAATAGAGTAATTGGTCTTTGCTGATTATCTAAATAACGCCACACACGAAGTCGGGGCGGTTTTGTAGTAAAAATATAATTGTAAAAGAAGAGAGCTGAAAATAATTAAGCTTTTTATTTAAAATTCACTAGGACCATCTCATTCACGACGATCCAGTTGGAGGCATCTCCGTGGAGGGAAATAAACTGATATTAAGAGGTCTGCGAAGGCATCATTCTGAAAGATACCGGTGTAGAGCGAGAAATTCTGAAGGTAGCGGATTAAGTGAACCGCTTACTTTGAATGTGCTATGTAAGTATTTCCTGTTTCATTTCAAGTGGAAATAAGTTTTCATTTAAAAAATAAAATAACGTAACTTTATTCTGTGGTAGACTTTTAAACGATATTCTTTAAAATGCTTTCAGTCTTACTGAGTTTTTAAAAGAAAGAATTTCATTTTATTTACCATACTACAATTTTACTAACTGACCGCATGCACATATTAGGCGACTTAATTAGGTAAACTGTAAAGACATTTTGGTACAAAATAATCTAAATATTTGGGCGCTTATTCTCATTCTGTTTGTTATTTTGCATGCAACATTATTTTAATAAAAATTGAGATATATATAACATATATTTACCGAAAATAGTTTTTTTTTAAATAAATATTTAAGGGTTATTAAGGAGTACATGGTCCACCTGATGGTAAGTGAATGCTTTTCTACATCTATTATCTTTTAAGAATCAAAATACAAATGCCATGTAAGGACTAAGACCCCTAAGGACTAAGCGGGAATGCCACTTTACCAGTTAAAAGGGTTTTCGGTTCTCATCACACACGCAAAACATAGCAGAGCTATACTGCAGTTTAGCGCAAGTATTCTGTGATAGCATGGTCCTTCTTTAATCGAGTCGACTCATTTGTTCTGCAGCTATAATACGTCTCGTTAGAAAATACTCTGAACTATTTAAATAAATGAACACAACTTAGTAAAAACTTTACGTTATAAAATATTCATGGAACGCATTAGAAATAAATAAAATATATATTTCACCAAAAATAAATTGAGTATGCAAACCAACAGCAACAGCGCCCATCACGATACGACATAAGGCAGCATTACTGCAGCATCATCTTCTTTTCTTGTACTAAAATAATAACCGCGATGGATAGAATGACTAAAACGATTAACAATCGTTGAATGACATAAGCTAGTTGTCTGCGCAGTACTTTATACTGCTGGAACGACTGACTGCCTCGTTGGTTTAGTGGTCGTTAGAGCAACTGCTGGGTTGGGCCAAATCAATTATTGGGTTTTTCTGTCCCAACCCAAAATAACTTCGCCACCCTGGGAGAAGGGGTGTGTTCTCGTGTCGGAGGCCAAGGCCCACTTTGGAGTCACTGTGCCACAGGAGTGAGTGGATATTTTTCTGTCAAAAAATATTCTGTAGCAGCCCGGAGTCGGAAAGTTTGCGGTGTTTCACCCCCGTGCCTCTAAAAAGCACGTTCTGCCGGGATCTCTCTCCGGTGAGATGAGATTCGATGAGATCAATGGATTCTCCCGTCCTGCGCAGATGGCTAGTCTACGACAGTCGTTCTGGGGACATTATTATTATTATTGTTGGAACAAGTGAGGATTTTTAACGCTTATCAATTATCTACTCCCACTCCTAACAACTTGAAGCGAATATAATATAATAATTCTTACTCAATATAGATTTCAAGTGCTACATTTTATTAAAAGTCACAAAAAAGAGAGGAGATCTCTTTTTTTTCGAGGGCTGAGGGCTATTGTTGGTCTGGCTTAACATGTTTTAGAAATAATAACAGACATAAAACTCGCATGTCACGATATTGTCCTACTCGTACCCACCGACAAATTTCAATTAACAATTTCATTAGAGTCGGCAAAGATCGAACTCGGTTTACTCGTGTAAGTATTACGTGACTTAAAGCATGCTACTTTGCTCTCTCATAAAAAAAAATGTGCGGTACAAACGCGGTAAAAGTGAAAACTTAAGAAAAGACCGAGACAGTAGGAAACACTGTATACTGTATTCTATCTCATTCTCTCGCAGGCTAAATCCTATAGATGTATATATTTGTCTCTTATTAATGTCGTTTTTTCGTTTCATAGAGTTTCAAATCACACCGATTCTAAATCAGTCTTCGCTTCAAAAACGGCATTAACTTAGCCTTTGTGCTGTAAGACTCTTTAAAACCATAAATATATTGAGAGTAAAATTTTGATATTTCTACGGAAGTCACGCATGCCTAGTTTAACCAAAGTGCGACATAAAGAAGTTTGTCGTCGGAGAGAATTGAATGTAATGAACTTCACTCGTCGTATTTATAACAATATGATTATTTTATGTTGTGTTTAATTACATAGCCTTTCATTCTTTAATTATTATGTTTTTGTTATTAGTGGCTACGAATATAAATGTATTTTTATTAAATTATTTTCTATAATTTTTTTTATAAAAGGAGGTGAACTACTACTTTCATAATTTTTAAATAATATTTGGTTCGCATCACTCGCCATACAAAACACTAGTACTTTGTGTTGCATGAAATGTTTGCTAACAGCAAGGACACTCCCTCCCCTTTGCACCTTGTGCACAACCAGGTCGATATTCCACGCATTCGAATTCGAAAAAAGAAACGGTTTGTTGCGACTTTCGTATTTATTTTAGGGCACGTCTATGGCCTCATTAAATATTTCTTTAGAAAAATATCACATTGATACATAAAGGCTTGCCACCCCTGGCGTACAGCAAAGGAGTGCATAAACTGCCGGCGTCTGTCTTTACGTCCGATTACAATCTGAACGTCTTGAGGCAAGCGTGAATAGGCTTTTGTACGCGAAGACAGTGCGTGCAGTTTACCATGTTGTGGTGTAGGTACGAGCTACACTTTTTCTGCCTAAGAGCCTGTCTGGGTAATGGTACCTAACCATCCTCTTACCTATTTCTGCCACCAAATAGTAATGCTGGCACTGCTGCGGTCCGGTCTGAAATGTATAGAGAGCCAGTATATTACAGACTCTGAGGCAATCCATCTTAGTCTTCAGAGGTGACAACGCATCTATATCTTTCTTTGTTTGAAGTCGCTTGCAGATGTTCATTGACTGCAGTAGCGCCTTTCCATCAGCACTGTAAGTTTGTTTGTCACTTTCATATAAAAAGAAAAAACTTTTTTCTTAGAATATATTTTTTCAGCTCGTCCTGAATGCTCGGCTGGTAGTGTAGTCCAGCAGCTTGCTGGCGCACCTGGTGGTGAGGTTAGAGCTCGATGCTCAGTTACAGCACCCTCCACACGAGATGCAGGACCTTTAAGATTTTACTGGACATATAACAGCACAAAAGACGTTTTGCCGGTAAGTGAAAGTCAGAATAAACAAATAAAGTTTACAAGTTACATTATTAAGACAACGAATGGAGTTCGCCTTATTTATTAATTAAGGTTTTTTTTTATGTTTTACCAGTTCCATTTGCATTTTGGGAGTAAAATTACTTAAAAATACTTTTCATCATTTATTTGTGGTAAACGGTGTAAGTGCATTGACCTGTAGTGGCGGTGTAAGAATATCCACTACCCTATATCGTCCCGTGGGTGTCGTATGAGACGACAAAGGGAAACAAAGCTATAATTAATCAAAATTATAAAAAGCTGCGGTTGCCGACCCGCTTTGCTTAAAAAATACTAGCGTGCCAAGTGTATAACTATGGCAAATTTCCTCCTATGAGCCAATGTATATAATGGAAATGGTGTTAGTGTCACAAGTTATGTAATTATAGTAATGTGTTTTGAAGTATTATATTCTGACACTGTTTATTTGCCCAAATAAAAAATAAAACAAATAATGAAACGAAAAAAAGATCTGTGAGCCATGATTTATTATTTTCCTATGTCAGACCTTCAGTGTTATTTTATTGCAACTTGGGTTGGTAGATCTAACAGTCCTCTTAACATTTTTTATTATATAACACGATCAATGGGGATTTTTAGGAATATTCGTTATTTGGGTTATCCATTTCTTATCTAAACAACATAAAATATAACTTCCACCGCTATGAAATCTATCAAATATTTCACCTCATTCCTAAGTGGAGCCGCCCTGGTGGCGGAAAATGTCGTGGATGCCCTCATTAAGAAAATTTATTTCATTACTTTTATCGCAGCTCGGTTTATGGAATAATTAACGTAAGAGTGTTAGTTTTTCTTCTTCTTTTCATCGTCAGTGCCAAAATGTCCACTGCTGTACATGGGTATCTCCCGTTGTAAGAAGGAAGTGCCTTAATCATGCCACTTGGCAAACGGATCTTGATCGCACCTTTGATTCTGCTACCCCTTGCTGGTTTGGATGTATAACGTCTGATGCAAAAGAGATCTTTAAACCATCTATCGGAAGCCATAAAAACGGGACAAAATGGCGTGATAGAATCTCGAAATGAATTTCAACGAAACGGCACCAGGCAACGTAGAATTATTATTTGATAACTTTTATTCTATTTACGAAAAGAACAAAGTCCATTGCCACTTCAGCTTACTAATCCGTTGGGCTATGTCGGTCACTCTAGTTCTACTGCGGATATCCTCATTTCTAAGTTTATCACGCAGAGAAACCCCGAGCATAGCCTTGAGAAGACCTTGAGCTTCCTCATACGGCCAGCAGTGAAGAACCACACCTCAGTTCCATAGTCCTTCTAGTGGTCCTTCACTGCTGGCCTTATTGCTTTTAATAGAGTTAAAAAAATAGTATATTGTTGTAAGTCAATGGTCTGTGCCAAAACTTAGTGTTCTTTCTTTCTTTTATAATTATTGTTGACAGATACCGGCTTCAAACATAACTATAATGGGGTCAAGCAGCACTGTTATACATGGTCTACCCAAAATTGGCGATGACGATTTAGGCTGGTTGGCTTGCTGGGCAAGTAATGACGTGGGAAATCAAAGAGAGCCCTGCCTGTTTGAATGTTGCCGTGCTTATTGTCTTTGATGTGACCTAGCATAATATGTTTGTTGTAAAGATAATTTAAAAAAATACTTAAAAATTTACGTTTATCTAAAATTTATAACTTCGATCACGGCGACCAGTCTCAACAAGGAGGAGACATCTGCGCAGGACAGGATTATAGTGTCCGATGGTATGCCCATGTTTTGAGCTCAGTTGCACTCTCTATTCCTCACTTTCATAGTCCGAAGGAACGGCTTAGGTGGTCGCTTCCAAGCTGTTTCTAAAATAAATTTTGTAAATAGTTAATTAGTTGTACAACTATTCATGTAAAATTTACTTTAAAAAAACGTCCCGCTGGGTTTCTTGCTGGTTCTTCTCAGGACGGAGGGTTTTTTCGAACCAGTGGTAAAGTAAAAAAATAATTTCAATAAGAATTACACATGTGATCTATATCGAATAAAAATTATTCTATTCTATTCTATTCTATTCGACAAACCCATACAACCGAAAAGAGATCAGATGCAGGACCAACGGCTTTACGTGTTTTTCGAAACACGGGGGTGAAACAAGGTCAATTTTTGACTCGGGGCTGCTACTGAAAATTTCTTGACAGAAAAACTCAATAACTGATTTTATCACTGGATAAAAGAGCCAGACAAGTTTTTCAAGTGAAAACTTCTTTAGAATCGTTGTGATTTGAAACTTGATGAAACGAAAAAGCGACACTAAAAGAGACAAACATATACATATATAGGTTTTAGCCGTTAGAATGAGATAGAATACAGTAAACAATAAATTAATAATAAAAATGAATTAACAATAATTTTTAATTAATAAAAAATAAATAAGGTTTACTTCTACCGCATGTGAACAGCACACATGTCTTTTTATAATTTATATCGATTTAAAAGCCTATATCATAAAACTGGCCATTATAGCTCAGGAACCGATCGCTTGTGTTTTATTTTATGAAACCATAATTACATTTTTTGAGCCGGCTTTGCTGACACTGTTGATTGAAATTTTATTTAATAATTTATTATGTACTCCGTAGTGAATAAAAATATCACGAGGAAACCAAGACGCGTAAAATTTTAAACTATACATAAGAATAGCTTGCTTATGTATACTCTAAGTGTAAAATCAATAAACGCTCATTGAAATAGCGTTTTCTTTTAAAACTTTTGAAAATTAGAATATAAGTTGTTGTTAAAAAAATTGTAGGTTTTCGCTGCTACTACAATATGTCTGTTGTCGTTTGTTGTGTTAGTTAATTTTATTACCTTTAAGATATATGAACGTTTAACGTTTAACGTTTTCAAGTTAACGGTTAAAATTAAAGCCAAACTGTTAAGAGGTACGTATTTAGATAACAATTTGTAATTTAATCTTATACAATTCAACATAAATAGCTTTTAAATAGGTGCCGCGTTGCAACTGAATAATGGTTGCACCACGAATGGATCGGCTCGACCGAGAAAGTACTACGCTCTCACAGAAAACCAGCGTAATTATTAAAATAATACTAATGTGTTCGAATAACGGCTCCGTGGCGTAGTGGCTTAGCAATGAGTTGTTGCGCTGGGGGCCGCGGGTTCGAATCCCGCACGGAACAAGTATTTGTATGGCCTACAAATAATTGTTCCGGGTCTGGTTCCGGTTTGTCCTCGTACAATTTATGTTTGTAAAATGCCTCCACGATACAGGGGAAAATCCTAGTGTGGGGGTAACGTTTTTAAAAACAAAAAAATAGCCTTTTTTAATTGTAACAAGGCTGTCCATCGTAGTCCTCAGGAGTGACAACGCTTTATTTCTTAATCGAAGTTAGTTGCGATGCTTAGCGGCCATCTTATCCAACTACCATCAGGTGAAATTATAAAATATCATTCACTAACTCGGCCATCATTTTAAGAAAGCGGTAATTTTAGTATTCGAAATTTATATGCTTAAGCATGTTGCTCCTTGTTTGTTCCAGGGTATTTCGGGCCGAGGTCTTACAGAAGCAGTATATAGAGCTAGCAATGATGTGACTCCACAATTTCCACTTGATGCTTTAAGTCCTGGACGCTATACATTTCTAGTTTACTCAGAAACTCCTCGGGGTAGATCACAACGACCTGCTGCATTGCACAGTATCCCTATACGTACAGTTGATGATCTAGATAGGCCTGGTAAGTAAAATAGGTTGATACATTTATAACAAATAATAAACAGTGAAACTAAAATTTAGTTTAAAAATTTCTGAAGACTTAAATTAATTTGTTTGAAATTTTATTTGCTAATTTAGCTCTCGGTGGATCGTGTAGGAAACTGTATGCTTGAGGAATAAGAGGTATTTAAGTAGCCTCGAATTCTTTTTTACTGTCACTAGTTATCTTATTGTTAGATATATTTCTGCATTGAAATAACTATTCTGTTTTTCAACAATTTAATATAATGTGGTTTTAAATCTAAATCTTTTAATAAGTGAATAAGGAAAGGAACACAATGTATATAATTTTCTTACATTATTACTAAAGAGAACTATTTTCTTGTTGAAAAATAATTAACTCATAGATTAATTCATAGAAGAACAAAATGTATATTATTAAACTTAATATAAACGAATAATTAAGCAATAAGTAATAAAAAGTTTATACATTATTAACACCCAGTGTCACCTGTGCTTGATACACAAAACAAAATATGGCATGCACAACATGATTTTCTCTTTGAGTGCACATCTATGTCAGAGTGACGTAGACACACCTTCAAATATGTTTTATTCCCTTCCTCTCATGATAATATACTAAGAGAAAGTACTTCAAATTTCGATTTTCACGTATTAATATAACGCTTCGTTTAAACAGGATCTCTACAAACTATGACCCCTGGGCCACCACCACAACCTACTGCCGGTGACAATAGTGTTGCCCTACTTATAGGAGCAGCATTGTCCCTCGTTTTTCTAACAATATTGACAACACTTTGTGTGGCACTAGTTCTTATGTGTAAGAAAAAGAACCATCCACGCCGTGATCCTGAGGAAAGGTAAAATTTCATCATTTTTATTATGACTGTCTATCAAAGTCCACTGCTGAACATAGGGTCTCTTCTTAGACTGTCTCGTAAGGGGGATATTTTGCCATAATTGCCTTGCTCGGCTGGTGAGTTGGCAACCGCAGTTTTGAGTTTGAGTTGTTACTAGGAAGACACCGCTGTCTTTCTACTGGCCTCTGTCGCCTTTGACGATATCCATGGGACGATATGGGGTAGTTGATATATTCTAATACCGCCACCTCATATAGGATAAATTGTCTATCAGCCATTATTTATTTTAAATTATATTCTATCGTTTTTAACGACATCCATGGTGCGATATAGGGCAGGAGATATTCTTACACCGCCACTACATATAGGATTAATTGTATGATACAGGATAAATTTATCAACAATTGTTTTAAATTATATTCTATCTTTTTTGTTTTTTGTACTTTACTAAAATTATATTTATTATTATTAATTATAAAAATTATACATATTAGTATTTGATAATTTCAAAATATTTTTTGACTATGAAAGCGGAGCTATCCATAATTTATTCTCAAATTTTTATTTCAGCACAATCTTACGAAGAAATGTAGGCGTATCAATGTATGGCGGTTCTTCAATATCACCAAGTATAATGCCTACTGTAGTCGTTCGTGGTCATAGAGGATCCAGAGTACTTGCTGCACGATGGTCTGGAGTATTAGATGACACTCCATTGGCAGTACTAGCACTAGAGACAAGGCAACATGGTAAATATTATTTAAAAAATAAAAATATTTAGAAGCGTCAAAGAAATATATTTCCATCTTCATAGATATATAATTCTCAAGTAAAACAGTATATTCTGAAGAGAACTACGTATTCAGTCAGAAGAAATTATACTAATAAATGTTTAATATGTATTGCAGGTGATACAGATTCCAGTCAAAGTGATGGAGATCATCAAGAGACGGAACTAACAAGTAACGTTGGTGATATGGAAACACAGACAGATAATTGAATATCATGATGATAGTTTAACATCGTCATATTATTAATCGATGTTTATTATACGTAGTTATGCTACTTTGTAGATAATGAGTCGGGAAACTATATTTAAGTTCTTGTACAACCTTTAGCTAATTTTTTGACAGCACCAAATGTGGGTTAGTTTATACCTAGTCCGAAGTCACAATAATTATAATATTGACCACGACACAAAATCCAATACAAAACTAATTCAGAAGAAAGACGAGTACATGTACAGCGAGAAAAAGTGTTTCAGCAGTAAGAAATACGTAAACAGTTAACTCAAAGAGTTAGATTATAAACTAGGTCACAAGGCAAGAAACATACTGCAGTCTAGCTGCAGATGCGATTGAAAGGTAGCTAAATAATAAATATAAAGTGTATAAAAAAATAAAAATAAAAATAAAATAAAAACTAAATATAAAGTGGAATTGAGATCAAAAATATGGAAAAGGCCTTTAATAAGCCTAAATTTAGTCAAGCGTCGAAACTACAACTTTTGGGAAAAGAAGACTGTGAAGATAACTAAAACTGTTTTGAGCGAACAACCACCGAAAAATACTCGAAGCTACTCTGTAAATAAAATAATATATATTTAAAAATCCTAAAAATCTTAGGACATCTGTCTTGTAACAACAATTTCAAAACATTAATAAATATTGGAGCGTTTTATGGTACTTACCAAGAATTCTTTACACATTTATATTTGAAGTCATACGAACTGTAAAAACAAAATAATGTTTTTAATTATGCTTAAAATATTTGTTTGGAATTCGAGGTCAATTGGCATGTTATAAAAATTAGGGGTATGAACATTTTAATTATCATAATCATTGTTACAAAACATGGATTCTATATCCTTAGCCTAAGTGTTGAAACTGAGCCACCACTGACTTGAGTGGAGAGCGTCTGGCGGCGAGTGCGGCGATTATGAGTGTCATCACTTAGTGTTTCCACAAACTTCTATATAGTATTATGCTATAGTTTTCTTCCTTCTAGAATTAAATTAATATTTAAAATTTTATGTAAACTAATGTTTCTTATATCAAAAATCTTATTTAGAGAACTTTACTCCTTTGCGTGTCAAAGTAGTAAGGGTTTGTAGGTAAGTTGGTAAGTGTAATTTACTCTTGTGTATTTTATTTTCATGTTAGATTCCTTATTCAATTACGTTTTTTTCACTGATTATTTTTTTTAAATATTTTGTGCAAATTACTACGTTAATAGAATTATATTTTTATCGACATGGGATCACGGACCTGAAAGGGATTATGTTTTAATTGAAAATAATGAAAATCCTTTTGAGTTATTTACTTATTTATACATAATATACTTCATCGAAATAAAATATACAATGTCGGCTTTATTGCCGTTATTAGTCAAAACTGGATGTGGTGAAAATTTATGAAAAGTAGACAGTATGTTATTAAAGAGTTAGTGAAACCTTTTATATATACTACGTGCTTTGATACGCATTTAATAGAAATAAATAAAAAAAATAGATTCCAAAGGAACAAAAATACATATATACCTCCTACCTCCATACATGTATACTAATATGAGCACATACACAATTATATAATATATTATATGAATTAGAGCATTCATACAAAGATACGAACTTATCAATAACATGTGGGTTCTAAAATACCCATGAACCAAATTATTGGGGGATCCCTTTTTTATTTTGATTCTTCAAACTTAGATAGTGAGTATTTGATTATTGTTTGTTTCATATTTGATAATGATTTGTGATGTCATTGAAAATGATAGTGAAATCAAATTATGAAAAGAAAATGTTGTCATTGATCAAAGCTATGAGTTTGTACACAGTATTATATAAATAGTGATAAAATTTTAAAATGTAAGGTATTTCATGTAAAGTACTGTAACTTTTCCTATATATATTATTCAAGTAATGTTTCTTATGTGTGTAAAATAATTTGTAAAAGTAGTGGTAAAAGTGTTCATTATATGTTTCCCACGTAAATGTAATTAATATAATTTTACAGAAAATTAAAATGGATAGTACCACAGACTGTAAATATTATATTCACCACAACTTTATTTCAGTGGTCGCAGATAATGAAAATGAATAACATCGCATATTTGAGATACGGGTATTAATTTATATGATGTATTTATTTCAATACCATAAGTGATTACTGTAGATATTACACATTTCAGTATTTTAACTCACCGATTAAAGCTTTATAGTTTTATAGCTGATAATTTGAAATGGAATGTTCGAGTAACAGCACAAGGGTTGCCAGGCATATCATAGTTTTTTTATAACATTATAGAAATGGAACATGTCCTTTAAATGACATTATATTGACATTAAAGCAGAGACAAACTGGTCCCACGTACGCAACGTATGCAACACATTATGACATCTGAATGCTTGATTTTGTATGAAAATACATTAGAAACACACTTACCGTCACTTACGTCCATCTGCGATGCGATGTCTAGATCGGCGTGGAAAGGGGGGATGGGATGTTCGTACGCAATCCCACGCGTACGACCAGTGTGTTCCTAGAACTTAAGCGTAGCACGTCATAAACAAATAGACCTTTGCACCGTGCACGCGTTTTGTAGCCAAAATTTAAGATGAACAGCTCATGATTTAGTAAGGCGATACGAATGTATTTATAACATTAAATGTGTAGAATATCGCGATGCTAAATTACGTTATACGGTATGGGAAGAGATAAATGTTATACCTAGTGAGTACCTATCCACCTACTGCTATATTTTTTTTATTAATGTGAATGGGAGAGGTCGAGAAGCGAAATTAAAAAAGTAGATTTTTGTATTTTTATCCTAGTTATGTTAAGAATGTTATGTTATGAAACATGATTTTATAAATATTGCGGAAATAACACATTGTATTCTACATATACCTAAAAGTTTTCTTTGTGGCGTGGATATATTCGTTTATGAACATCAGACTAAGTAAATCATTCTCAAATTTACTCTCAGAATCAGAAAACATGGTATTAATTTGTACTCGTGCGTCCGCTAAGAAGTGACAAGAGTGTGACGCCAAACGTATGTTGCATACGTAGGCCAAGTGTGTACAACGTAGAGCGTTACATCGCACACGTTGCGTACGTGGGATCAGTCTGTTTCTCCTCTTATTGAGCAATAGCAACCACAGATACCTTCAAAGAAAACTGATAAAATGATAAAACAAGAATTAAAAGATGCATTTTTGATTCATTCATAGATTAATATAATGGTTTTCGAACCACGTGTAATATAATATAAAATTAACAATAATACAATTAAAAGTGATGTCCAAAACGTAAATAACAAATTTTTATTAATTTCTGCATACAGGTAATGTTTGGCAGACATAAATTTATAAATTTAATTGTATCATTATAAATTTTGATTGATTGAATATATAAATGCTTATATAAAGGAGCTGAGATCATTAATTTAACATTAATTTTCAAAAACAAAATAAATCATACGATATATTTGTTGGCATGTCTTCACTTTGACTACGAATAAATTTCAATGTAGATATAACTTTTGACATTTCAAATGTATACGTTTTAGTATAACATTGTACTCAATCATGCAATAAATGTGTTCTATATATTTTTAACAATATTGTTTTAATAACTTTCTACATCTAATAATCAAAGTTTTAACCCAACATAGCTTTGATATTTCAAGGCCCGGGAGCTTATTTTAAATTTTTAATATCATATGAGCAATGTGAGTCTGGTCTTCCCCAGTGCACTAAAATAGTTCATCACAAGTTCGATTTTCACGTGTCGTACCTACAGTGAAAAATAAAACAGAAAGTACGGCACTTCGCAGAGGCGTAGCGCAGCTAACATTTTTGTGCTCCATAGAATTCTCAAAAAAATTGGGAAAATCTAAAATTTAACAACCGTTTTTAAAGAAATAATTTATAAAGTTGATTTGACTGAAGCATTTTCATCATAATCACCATCACAATTAGAGCCTTTCAAAAGTCCAATGCTGAACATAGGACACTCCTATAGTTTAATACATTCTTATAGCGGATATTTGTCATAGTTGTCGCACTTCGCTGGCAGACTGACAACCGCAATATTAATTAGGGGCTTTGAAGCAATCAGTCTCAGGGCTAAGCCGTAACAGCGTATTCAGTGGCTTTTTGAACTTGATTGAAAGTGCCCATGGGCTGAAGTATGCATGCACTCACTGTGGAATATTTGTTTGTGACTTTAAAGTATTATCAAAGACTGTGTTCAATAGATTGAGTTACTTAAGTCATGTCAGATAAAACTGTCTTTACCCCTGATTGCGTTATTTGTATATATTTACACGGGCGATTTCTAGGTCTCGACAACAGCGACCCTTACAGGGTCCAATTGTGAATCTAAACCGAATCAACTTAATCATACACACAAAATTTCATCAAAGTCGGTCCATTCGTATAACAGGAGCTCAGTTACATACTTGTTGTATTCTGTGTCTGTCTGGACATACGATGAAGTAGAATGAACACAGATAAAGGCATTTTTAATACAGTAAGGTAATACTTTAATTACTTAGAAGTTAGTAGCAAGTTAAATAATAGTAGGTTATTTTTTAATTTTACTCGTTCAATTGTATTCTCGAAATTCAACATAGCTCATATCTGAGTAATAGAGACATACTTAAATGCAAAGCAAATATGTGCATATGTCATGCATGCATGAACATTTTACGCGGGTTGCAGGAAATTGCGAGCTTAAGTAAGAATATAGCAATTTTACGTAAAGTATATTTTGTAGCACGTGAAAGAAGTAATTTAGTATCTGTCTGCGTAAATACAATAATAATATCTGTGATTTGACGACGTTCTTCGAATAAAAATTGTACAGAAACAACTTCAGAAAATTTTACAGAAGACCGAAGAGAGCAATCTGCCAATTTGTCTTGTCTATGTAAAGTAAGAGAAAGCATCTGATCCCTTTGATTGTTTTGCAGCTGGAAGGTGTTACAGCCCTTTGGGCGGAGTCATATTTTCAGTTTATAAGAAGTGTTCGTACAATAAAAATACCCTCCAGACCGAATGTCGGTCACGGCAGTCAGACACAACGGAGTCTAGCCATCACGTGATAGGCTTGTAGTGTCTCAGTGTATGCACTAGCACAGGTATATTCTCATAGTCTGAAGGAAGAGACTCATAGACCGGAGAGAGATCAGGCGTAGGACCGACGGCTTTACATGCTTTCCAAAGCACGGGGATGTAACACGGCCAAATTCCTGACTCTGGACTGCTCCTGAACACGGCCAAATTCCTGACTCTGGACTGTTCCTGAGAATTTATCGACTAAAAAGCCAATAACTGATTTTGGGCCGACACGGGATTCAAAATCCGGGACCTCCAGTACCAGTAAAAACTCTAAAGCACGACGTTATAATGTATGCCAACTTCCAAAAGTTACCGTTTAGATTTTCAACTGCGAAATCTGGAACTTTAGCAAAATTATGGAATATCCTATAACAATATCCAATAATGGGAGAGGATCATTTATACCATTGAACTTATTCGGGACGATGATGAAAAAGAAAACAAATAACTGAAGTATAATTTTTATTTCGTTGTGATAGTGGGAAAAATACTTCTAGTCCTTTTGAAATTTAATTGATGGTCCACCTAAAACTATAGAGTGAGTTAATTGCGTCGGCGGACTGAATATGTATGAGTTATATCGATTTCCGTCGTCCCTATTGTGAATAATTTGGTGCTTTTTACTCCACTTATTCGCGTTATTTTTAATGATGGATTTTTAAATAGGGTAAGTTACTACACGTTCCACTCCCGGGCAAAGACCTTCTCTCATTTTTGAGGAGTTTTAACAGCCAGAAAATGTCCGCTGCGTTGCCCTAGTGCGTTATGGCGCAAAAAGTTTTTTTTTTAATTTTCTGTCATGCAGGTTTCTTCACAATGTTGTCACTCTCCGTCAAGCATGTGATAAATAAGCGCTGAAAACTGCAATTAACAATTTAGTTTGTGCCGCCAGGGATAGAACGCAGGATGCTCTCGTATTATTATTTCATGGTGAGCGCTAATTTTAGCTTTTACCTGAGTTACCACGGCTCTTTGGGTTGGGTTAATTTAAAATAATCACCTACTTGCATATTTTTATAAGAGAGGAAACGAGCATTCGGCTCACCAATTGAAACACCAGAGCAAATGCAGGTGCATTGCCAGCTATTTTAGAATGTATGCGTAGATATGTGGATGAGAAAGAAGCAAAAGAATTGTATCAGGATCATGCCAAATGGCAGTCCGTAATATCTGCTTACACTTTTGCGTGATAGGCATGAGAGTTTATGACTGCTATATAAATGTTGAAGTGGCTCCCTATCGGAATTCGTTGACATAACTCACATTTTGTCGCTGTTGCACTGTTTACAAAACAATCAAAGGGATCAGATGCTTTCTCTTACTTTACATAGACAAGACAAATTGGCAGATTTTCGGTCTTCTGTAAAATTTTCTGAAGTTGTTTCTTTACAATTTTTATTCGAAGAATGTCGTCAACTCACAGATATTATTATTGTATTTACGCAGACAGATACTAAATTACTTCTTTCACGTGCTACAAAATATACTTTACGTAAAATTGCTATATTCTTACTTAAGCTCGCAATTTCCTGCAACCCGCGTTAAATGTTCATGCATGCATGACATATGCACATATTTGCTTTGCATTTAAGTATGTCTCTATTACTCAGATATGAGCTATGTTGAATTTCGAGAATACAATTGAACGAGTAAAATTAAAAAATAACCTACTATTATTTAACTTGCTACTAACTTCTAAGTAATTAAAACATTACCTTACTGTATTAAAAATGCCTTTATCTATGTTCATTATTTTAGTTCATCGTATGTCCAGTCAGACACAGAATACAACAAGTATGTAGCTCAAGCCCAAATATAATGGTATGCCGTGTGTATGTAACTGAACTCCTCTTATACGAATGGACCGATTTTTATGAAATTTTGTGTGTTTGATTAAGTTGATTCGGTTTAGATTCACAATTGGACCCTGTAAGAGGCGCTGTTGTCGAGACCTAGAAATCACCGTGTAAAGACAGTTTTATCTGAGATGACTTAAATAACTCAATCTATTGAACACAGTCTTTGATAAAACTTTAAAGTCACAAACAAATATTCCACAGTAAGTGCATGCATACTTCAGCCCATGGGCACTTTCAATCAAGTTCAAAAAGCCACTGAATACGTTGTTACGCCTTAGCCCTGAGACTGAATGCTTCAAAGCCCCTAATTTAATATTGCGGTTGTCGGTCTGCCAGCCAAGTGCGACAACTATGGCAAATATCCGCTATAAGAATGTATTAAACTATAGGAGTGGCCTATGTTCAGCATTGGACTTTTGATAGGCTCTAATTGTGATGGTGATTATTGATTTATTATTTAACATAAAGCCTGGTAGAATATTATTTAAAAAAAAGAAATAAAACATGCCTAAATTTCTCTAACGACTCTTCTAATAGGCCGTGCTTCATGTCACGTCAGACACTTTCAATGTGCACTTTCCACCCCAGTGCCAAACGTAATTATGTTGCGTCGGTGTCGAGACCCCTTCTAATTTCCTACTTGAACGCCTAGCGCTTAATGAGGGATGGTACGCAAGCCACAAGTACTAGGGTGATATAATGGTTAGCTAATTCTGATGTTAAAAAAAATCAAGGAGTCTGGGAAAGCACCAGCCTCTTACCTATTTCCAGCACCCAGCAGTGCAAAACTGCTTTGTTCTGGTCTGAAAGGTACAGAGATCCAGTACAATTATTGTAAGTGGTGCATCTATTATGGTTGTTGCGCGAATGGGTCAGCAAGATCGTGGATGTACCACGCTCTCAAATATAGTACCAGCGTAAAATAGCAGCTTAATTCTGTTGTGTTTTATTTCGTGATTGCAGAAAACCGGAGACCGTTATTACTGGAAAGGAGCATTCCATCTTATTTCTCAAAGGTGACTAGGCATCTGTCGCCTTCTTTGTTTGAAGTTGGTGGCAGGAATTTGTGGTATGCAGTAGTCATTTACCAACAGGTGGACTGTATGCTAGATTGTCGCATTATATTGTTATTAATGAATATAATTTTTTTAGAATTATTAGAACCATTAGAATGTTTTTTATATGTGCCTTGAATTTTGAATAAGCAAATCGGTAATATTTAACATAAAAAGGCAAACATTACTCGATTTTGATAAGCTACATATTGTAGAGAGAGAGAGAGAGAGAGAGTGATAACGAAAAACAATAATTTACTCAAGCATACTCAAGATATCTTGAGGCGTTAAAGGATTAATTTAGCAAAACTTGTGATTTTATTTAATCGTTATCATCATCATCAGAACCTATCGCACGAATTAGTCAACTCGACCGTGGAAGGATTACGCTTTCACGGAATACCAAGTTAAAATAGCAGCTCAATGCTACTGTGCTTTGTACGGTGAATGTAGAGAAACGAAAACCTTTTTTACTGGATACAAGGCATTCCATCTTAGTCCTCAGGGTTAACAACGCATCTGCATTTTGATTCTCAGTCGAGGATAGATTTAGATGTCTATGGGCCACAGCATCCAATTACCATCAGGTGGGCTGTGTGCTCGCTTGTCACCCTTGAACTATAAAAATGATGCTGCTGCCCACCAATTCACGGTCAAATATATGTACTTATTCTCTAAATATATTCTATGTATATATCCAATTTAAATATAACTTATCCTACCCGCACTTAAAAAATCAGATAAAAGCAACAAGCGACAGTAAAAGCTCTTATTTCATTACAATTGAATTGTGTCCATAATATAACATTGATGTATTTCTCTTTTAAAGAAGATAACAATGAATTGGATTGATAATGCCAGAAATAATTAAATTCAATGGACATAAATGCGAAACACGAAAATCTGTTTTATTGTTTCACTCGGTAAAATGGATTTTTTTGATCTTTTTAATTGGTAGAGCCTTGGTGAAGTTATATTATGATTGTAGCTCAAATGGGTCGGCTTTGACCGGGGTAGAACCACGCTCTCTCAGAATACCAGCGAAAAATATCGGCTTTATGCTGCTGTCTTATGTATGGTAAGTGAGAACCAGATACCCTTTTTAGATACAAGGCATTCCAACTTAGCCCTTAAGGGGTAACAATGCATATACATTTTGTTTCGTAATCGAGAATAGATGAAGATGTCTATAGGCCTCCGCAAACTCTTCATCAGGTGGACTATGTTAAAAATACTTAATTACCTAAAAAAACAGAAGAAATATTTATTCACAAACCACATATTCTTTAAGTCTATTTTTAATGAATTTAAAATGAAAAGAGTTCTTGTTGTATATCAAGTCAATTATCAATTCATTCGGAAGCACTGATATTGCACAAAACATTTTATTACTACGTACTAATTGGGCTACTCAGAATTATACTCGAAATAATAACATTATCAAATTACTCCAACAAACAATGAAATCGCTTGTACAAATTTTGGGGTAAAAATATAATTTATTTTGAATATTTTTTCGTAATAACTACTTAAGAAAGTGACTATTTTCGCTTGAACAGTACAAATAAAGTAAAGCTATACTGATCAATCAAGTATGTTTTGCAACACATTTAGCATCTTTGACATGCAAATTATTATATATAATTTTGTTCCAAGCTTACGTATTTAAATGATTAGAAATAAATAGTAATTAACAAAATAATTTAAAAAAAGTTCAAAGTTAAAGTTACAACCTATATACGTCCCACTGCTGGGCACAGGCCTCCTCTCATTTTTGAGAGGGTTTTGGGGCAAGGAAATGTCAGCCGCGCTGCCCCAATACGTGTTGGCGAACTTCACATGTCTTCGAAATATTTTCTTTCGTGCATTTAGCACGTGGTAAATCAGCACTTAAAATTGCAATTAACAATTTCATTGATGCCGGCGGGGATCGAACCCGGGTTGCTCGTGTACTGTGAAACTTACAGCGAATGCTAACCATCTGAGCAAAAATGAACGCCTTTGTCGTATTTCCTCAGTTTCAAGGCACTCCCCTTGCTGCCTCAGCTAGCACCGGAATCCTCGGCGTCGACATATCGAATAGCGTGCAGTTTCGTGGTCACTGGGAAAGGAAGGCCAAATCGGCCTCTAAAAAGCTTGGCGCGCTCAGCAGAGCGAGACAGTATTTCATGCCAGCACATCGCCTGCAACTTTACAAAGCGCAAATTCGGCCTCACATGGAATACTGTTCTTATTTATGGGCTGGGGCACCTCAGTGCTAACTCCTTTCACTTAACCGCATCCAGCGCAGACCGGTTCGAATCGTCGACGACCGAGTTCTTTCTGATCGGATCGATTCACTGGCGCTGCGTAGGGATGTTGCATCCCTTTGCATTTTCTATCGCATCTACCACGGGAAGTGTTCTGAGGAATTGTTCGGATTATTTCCAGCCGACAAATTTCAGGAACGCACCTCGCGTCAAAATTCACGATACCATCCTCATCATCTGGATGCTTGGCGGTCCACGACTGTACGTTTTACTAGGAGTTTTCTTCCTCGTACAACTTCTCTGTGGAATTGTTTACCTCCGGAGATTTTTCCGGACCGATACGACTTAGGGACCTTCAAGAAAAAAGCTTACTCCTTTGTAAAAGGCCGGCAGCGCACCTGCAATTCCCCTGGTGTTGCAGTTGTTCATGGGTGGCGGTAGTCACTTACCATTAGGTGAGCCGCATGCTCATTTGCCCCCTCTTCCATAAAAAGAAAAGCTACCACGAATTGGAAATAATTTAAAAGAAAAAAAATGTAAATTAATGTTAATAGTCTAATTAAGATATAATAATAACTTGCTACAATGTACATTGTCAATAATAATATGTCAATGTTAATACTTCAAAAAAAAATCAGTAAACTGAAGTGGCAATGGGCCATGGCCGGCCCAATAGCTCGAAGAAGCGAAAACCGATGGGGAAAAAAAGTTCTCGAGTAGCAGCCTCGAACCGACAGGCAAAGCGTAGGGCGTCCCACCCGCCACTAGATGGAGTGACGACCTGGTAAGGCTCAGGACCGTGCTTTGTGGCGTTCCTTGGGGGAGGCCTATGTCGAGCAGTGGACTTGTGAAGGGCTGTAATGATGATAATGATGATGATGATGAATCTATGACGAACAATCAATTATCAATAATTAATCAACATACAATAATAGTTATAACATTATAAAACTTAAAAGTGTGTATGTACTCGTAAATACTCGTACATACATTCATAAACACTTACGCCCGTCACCCAGAGGGGCAGGCAGAGACTACGGACTTCAATTTGGCACGACCCTGACACAACTTTCTCGCCTCCTTTACATCCATAAACCTATGCATACATGCTCGGCGAGTAAGGGTACTATTAATTTGACCCATCTTCAATATTTCGCCATTTTGGTCGATAAACCTCGTGTTTGTATGAACGCGATAATCTCACGGACTTTTATTCCGATTTCAAATATATTTTTGCGTCAATTAGCACGCTTAGGAAAGTTCTAGTAATATATAATATATTATAAGGATCACGTTACTACTCACAGAAGCAAAGCAGTAACCATAAACCTTGGTCATGCACTCATAATACATGTTGTGAAACAGGCATGATTATAACCGAGCAGGTCTCGTCTAGGTATAATTATACCCTTGTCGGCGGTCCATCGTATTGTAGGCCTTAGTATATTAATAAGAAGTGGCACTTTAGGATATGCCTAGTCAACCTGGAACAGGTCGTTATATTTCAATCGTTTGACGATTTGGCTGTTCATGGATTACCTATCCTTACCTATTTCTGCCATTGACTAGCAGTGCACTGCGTTTCGGTCTGATGGGTATAGAAAGGCAGTATTATAACAGGCTGTGAGGCATTCCATCTAAGTCCTCGGAGATAACAAGACATCTGTAGCCTTCTTTGTTTCAAGTTGGCTACAGATTTCCATGAACAACAGTAGCCACTTATAATCATCTGGACTGTGTTAGGCTGTCCCACTCACTCACTTCAGTTCCATAAAGGATATTATGGCCTCCAGATTGAATTTCGGTCACGGCGGCCAGTCTCTACGGAGTCTAGTCATCTGCGCAGGATATGATTGAAGTGCCTACGCACAGGTGCACTCCCTATACCCACAACTTTCATAGTCCGATGGGACCGCAATCCGACAAGACCGGAGAGAGATCAGGCGCAGGACTTACGGCTTTACATGCTTTCCGAGGCACGGGAGTGAAATACCTCAAACTTTTTGATTCCGAGCTGCTTCTGAGAAATTCTTGACAGAAAAACCCAATAACTGATTATGACTCGATTCGAACCCAGGACTTCATGACCACCAACCGCTTTTACGACCACTTGACCAATGAGTCAGGCATATAGGATATAAAAAAGTATATAATATATATTCTTTACATATAAAAAGTCATATCTTAGTCTTACAATTGCCAACTGATTTAAGACAACACAACAAGACAACTTTAAAAAACGCACACATAAAACATAAATTCACTGTTAATATATTAAGTAAATAATGCAACTCCATGTAGCGTTTGACTATCGTACACGAAAATCAATTAAATACGTTAAGTAGAGCCACGCTGCAGCTATATTACGATTATACCACGAATGTGTCGGCACGACCGTGGAAGGACCACACTTTTACAGAATACCAACGTGAAATAGCTGTTGTGTTTCGTATAGCGAGTGTAGAGAACCGGAGATCCTTGCTACTGGAAATTAGTTTATTTTTGTCATCATGGATGGCAACGCATCTACCTAATGATGGATAGATGTCTATGCGCCACAGCATCCATTTACCATCAAGTGGACTGCAAGCTTGCTTGTCACCCTTCTACTATGTAAAAGTTTTATGGCTTTCAATAGCTTATCATGTACAATCTACTTGAACAACAGATCTCGTGTAATATGCCACTAGTAAAATACCTTTAGACCGGTGATAGACAACAGCGACTATGCGATTTTTTTATCTTTTATTTTATGCTAATAGGCGCTCGTCTTAATTAATTGCAGTGCATAACTTTAAAAAGCAAATTCCGTTATTATGTATCTACCTGTCATTACATTTATACGTGGGAGTTATATAAAACTCCCATAGCTGTCATCCAGTGAGGTAAGAAGATACTGTGGACTTTCATTTGACACAATCCAGACACACCTCTCTTGTTCACATCCATATATCTACGAATGCATATTCGTCGGTTTAGGGTACTCTTAACTAAGTCCACCTTTATTGTTGAATTTATCGAATCTAAATAACCAGCCAAGTGCGAGTCAGACTCACGCATGAAGGGTACCGTACCATAGTAATACACGTTTGTATTAGGCGAGCCCCTTTAAATTTTTAATTTATTTTAATTTTAATTATTTGTTGTTATAGCGGCAACAGAAATTTCAACTGTCTACCTATTACGGATCATGACAGCCCGCTGATAGACAGACGGACGGACAGCGGAGGCTTAGTAATAGGGTCCCGTTGGTTACACTTTGGGTATGGTACCCTAAAAAGGACATAATTTGTAATCAATCAATTCTTTTTAAATAAAAAATTCAAACGAGTTAAAAATTAAATTAAGTCTATATTATTGTATATTATAGTAGTAGTACCTTATATTAACACGGAGTAATTTAATAAAAGATAATAACAGTATCATGAAGCCTTGGAGTAGTATGCTTGGGTTTGGGTTTAGTTAAACGCGATAAAATCCATTAAATTTGTTTTATTCAATGTTTAATATTCGCGTAAATATAAAAAAAATCATTTAAATAGATCTACAGATTTTTTAAAGCTATAGTCCAAGATTTATATTAAAAAGTATTAAAACAGCTTGCTCTGTACTCGACATTTACCAAATTGGATATTGCGGTGACATATAAAAATGGCCTCTCGATTGTGGCGTCTTCTCATATTTCAACGTCATCGTTTTCACGGAAATGATACAGTGTACGATAAATGACAAAGAAGACACTGACTTCATTGCCATTTATCGTTTATATAGCCGTAAAATACAACGTATCCTTTTTAAATATGATGTTTATTGATTTAAGACCACCGACATCATTGTAATTGTCTATCGCAACCGTCATTTTTATTTATTTATATAATTTGCATGCCACAAGAAATACATCATACATCAAGTGACACCCCATAGGGGCATAGCAATTTATAAGAGGGTAGTTTTTTTTTAATACTAAATATTAACTACTGCATACTAAATACCAACTAACTTATTTCTTATCATTTACTAGTCTAACATATTTTTTTTTTTATAATTATTACACATACATCATCCTTATAGATTGCCTCATAGGGGGGATATTCGCCATAGTTCCACGCTTGCCAAGAATGTTGGCAACCGCAGTTTTTTTATTTCTAGTCGTTAATAGGAAGACGCTGCTGCTCACCTCGTGATTTGTTTTCCTCTGTCCCCTCGTACGACACCCACGGGGTGAAATGGCGTAGTGAATGCTCTTACACCGCCACCACACGGTGTGTCATTACCATAACCACAACATATGTTGCAAGGCATAACTTAATTATTTATTTATTTTAAAGACATCAACAACATTTAAATCCTTTACATGTACATGTTATTATGTTGTACAAGATTTATTGTAAAACTGAAACTAGGTTATAAATTTAGATTCGTCCAAGTATTTCTTACATATTAATTTTAAGCATTACAAACATTATGTCAGATGCAAATGTCACAACTTGATCGCAAGTTACGGCGTATTTCTAAGGCTTTCTCAAAAGCCAGCACCTAATAAGTGGTAGTACTCCTTTCCTGGATTTTTCTGTGTTTTACATGGGGAAATGCCTACGCATACCCGCCTCGTGTGGACAAGGATGGATTATGTCGGACTCGCACCGACTAAAACCCCATGGTGTTGCACCTTCGTCACATATTGGCAGGGCCACGGGAACGCTTTCGCACACATCCGCGGCCCCAGCAGCGCTGGCCACCTCGTGGCGGCCCTTCCTCGGGAGAGGACTACTCCTCCCCCATTTTCTTCTCAGGTAAGGCGCTCCAGAATGCATGGCCCGCCCGTGTGCGATACGCAAAGGCCATGGGGCAAGGAAAAACAAACACTGAGAAGCACTAGCCTTCCCGACTCCAGCGGCGGATCTGGTCTATGGCTCCACCGCCAACCAAGATTTGGCTACGGAGGGTATGGAGAGCGGCGTCTCACAATACCAACACTCCTCTCCCCCCGGAGCCCTACCACCACCGCATGGATCAATGTTGGGGCCCCGAAGAGTCGAGGAGGATAGGGTGAGTGACGCATCGCCATACCAACACTCTCTTCCTCCGCGACTCTACCTCAGCTGCAGCGATAGGGGGAGAGTCCACCCCTCTCGCCACAGCCCACTCAGGTGGCCAACGGACCAGCCCTAAACCTAGGGCCAGCCATGTGGGTTCCTCTTAGTTCACCGCGGGTAACCAAGCCACGGCTACTGACGCCCCCCGCCACGACAAGGCGGAAACCCGTTCAGAGAGTACTCCTTTCCTGCCTAGTAGTCAGTCTAGGTAGGTACAATACATTTACGTATTTCTGCCGCCAAAAAATAGTACTAGCACTGCTGTGGCCCAGTCTGACGGATGTAGAGAGCCAGTATGATATGAGGCTGTGAGGCATTACATCTTACTCCTCAGATGTAATAATGCATCTGTAGCCTTTGCTTGAAGCATAGATATAGTATAGTATAGATTGTATATGAAGTGATTAGGGCGAGACCAAAATCAAAATACACAAGTGTGCGTGTCATGTGCATGTATGGGTGACAAATAGTGCTACACCATGCATTGCCTGCCTCAACTATAATTATCGATACCGATTGCAGTATATTCGTGTCTTCTGATTTGACGCAGATGATGTAATTGAATATTTTTACCCAACTACGGCGTAGCCAAAAGGATGGTTACAATTATAGAACGCTATGTATGTATGTATGTTCATCTGTTCCCTCAGATCTTCTAAACTACTCATCGTATATTGACAAATTAGATATCTTTAAAAGCATTGTGCCCTTTCGCGGGTTTTAAGCTGCATGAAGTCACATAAAAACTAACATGGCGGCTTATTGTGGACATAATGAAACATTGAAATACATTCTATTGTTTGTAGTTTTCTTATATATAGTTTCAAAAACTATATATAAGAAAAACAAACTAAAACAAATTATCATACCGTCCTGCTCCTTGTGGTATTGTGCCAGAACGCTGGATGCGTTTCCTCGCTGAATTGCTATACTAATTAAATAAATATTGAAATATCGTGTCTGCGATCCAATAAAAGGTGTAATTCAGAATATTCTCGACATTCCGAAAATACATGTTATAAAAAATGTTAAATTTATTACGATTTATTAGTTAAAACATTTTATAAAACTGTCGTATCCAACGCACTTACAGCCAACCTGACGATGGTAGTGGCTACTGCAGCCCATGGAACTTGCAGCTAACTTCAAACTAAGAAGGTCGTTGTTACCTATACGGACTGAGGCGGAATGCCTTACAGCCTGTATTTATACTGGTACTAGGTAAGAGGTAATACCTATACAAACGACCACCCAGACAGAAATGGGGTCCTACCACTTAGTTCATACATAAACTTTAAAAATTGTTAATATAAATAATAATTCACTGAAAGAAACGCTGTTCTTAAAAAATGATATGCGTGTTATGATGTGTACATAAATAAAAAGTTAGTAAGTAAAACCAAATTGCGATAGGAAATGTATACTAAAAAGGTATTAAACAAGACTACGATGTAAATTTTTAGAATATTGCGAAACATATTCAGATACCTATTGCTATTCAGGTACATATCTATAATAAATAAATTATAATATTCTTATAATAAAATAAGCTTCAATAATATGTAATTCTATTAATTAGTGTTTATGGTTGGATGTGTTATAGTTTTTCCTTAATGCACCTCTATGTTACTGTTACAGCCAGTCCACTGCTGAACATAGGCTTCCCCATAGATTGCCCATAGTTGTTACGCTTGGCAAGCGGGTTGGCAACCGCAGTTTTTGTATTTTTGAAGTTATACTTCTTTTGGGGCGTTTGGGAAAAATAATGAGGTGAATTTTTACGATGCGCGCATACCGACAGCTGAAAACGACACCATGAAGTAGTTACGATGCGCGCACACTGACACCTCAAAGCGACAACTTCAGTGGATAACTGTCTCTCAAGTTTTCACGGAACCGATAACTATATTTAAGGTAGTTATTTTTAGTTATTTTGTTTTGTTACGCTAAAAAGTATAACTTCCTACGTACATAAGTACATACACACGTTTTTGTCGTTATAAGAGCCGCTGCTGCCCATCCCTGATTTGTTTCCTCTGTCGCCTCTTACGACACCCACGGATGATATGGAGTAGTGGATATATTCTTACACCGCCACTACACAGTGGGCACCTCTATGAGAAAACATTTTTCTTCAAAGTACTTGCTGCATATAGTCGACTATTTTCTTTTGGGAAGCAATTCTCCCCTATTTATAATTTTCAACCATTTTGTCGAATATCAATATTTTGTGAAAATCTGTCACAGCATCCACTTACTATCAGGTGAACTGTGTGCTCGTTTGGCACCTAATTCTATTAAAAAATAATTTTCATACGTTTAGAAGAATATTTAACGGTACGGTAAACTAAAAGTTTAAAAAGTATTACTAAGTTGAATAAGGCTGTATGCAAGTGTATACCTTTGCTTGTTAAGAACATTTCGATAAGATATTATCGATAATGTCAATCTCTACAAAATGAGGTTAAAATTAGCAGAATTTCACGTATTTGTAATTATTTTAAATTCAATTGCTTTGCATTGAGATGATTATTAATATAAAATGTGATAATATTTCCTATCCATTGAAGTACAAATTGTTTTACCTGCTCTAAAAGACAACATTTAGACAGCTAAACATTTCAATCGCACCTATGAGTAAAATGTAATAATGTGGTGTTTCTATCTGAGGTGAGTTATATTTAGGTACTACGCACTTAGTCATAATTAACTATGTTTATTAAACATTAATTTTCACTTTTAAACCTGGATTTTGCAAATACAAGCGGGATTTGTTTTGTTCACGAATGACACCAGGCTGATACAGGCTGATAGCGTGTACGTGAATGGTCTAGTCTATCTTTCTCGCTCTAACATACGCGTAAATTATGCTCTTGCTCTTTTGCATTGCCAATCTATTCTAACGTTAGTTAGTTACTAAATCTATGGCTTGAAGTTACTTACAGGTGTTCATGGATTAAAGTAACTACTTACCATCAGGTGGACTGTAAGTTCGTTTGTCGCCTCAGTTTGAAAATAAACCTTCAAACTTTACGATGTTGCGGATGTTCATGGTCGGTAATCACTTTTTAACTGGTGATGATTTCGTTCTATATTTATCATAGTAAACAAGGCGAGTTATTACGTGGTAGAGCCATGTTGCATCTATATTATGGTTGTAGCATGGTGGATGTATGGTTGTAGGTCGTCTCGACCGGAGAAAGATAACACTCTCAGAATAGTAGCTCAATGCTGCTGTGTTTCGTATGGTGAGTGTAGAGAATCGGAAACACCTTTTACTGGAAACGAGGCATCGCATTTTGATTCGTAGTCGAGGATAGATGTAGATGTCTATGGGCCACAGCAACCACTTACCATCAGGTGGACTGTGTGCTCGTTTGGCACCTAATTCTATTAAAAATAATTTTCATACGTTTAGAAGAATATTTAACGGTACGGTAAACTAAAAGTTTAAAAAGTATTACTAAGTTGAATAAGGCTGTATGCAAGTGTATACCTTTGCTTGTTAAGAACATTTCGATAAGATATTATCGATAATGTCAATCTCTACAAAATGAGGTTAAAATTAGCAGAATTTCACGTATTTGTAATTATTTTAAATTCAATTGCTTTGCATTGAGATGATTATTAATATAAAATGTGATAATATTTCCTATCCATTGAAGTACAAATTGTTTTACCTGCTCTAAAAGACAACATTTAGACAGCTAAACATTTCAATCGCACCTATGAGTAAAATGTAATAATGTGGTGTTTCTATCTGAGGTGAGTTATATTTAGGTACTACGCACTTAGTCATAATTAACTATGTTTATTAAACATTAATTTTCACTTTTAAACCTGCGATTTTGCAAATACAAGCGGGATTTGTTTTGTTCACGAATGACACCAGGCTGATACAGGCTGATAGCGTGTACGTGAATGGTCTAGTCTATCTTTCTCGCTCTAACATACGCGTAAATTATGCTCTTGCTCTTTTGCATTGCCAATCTATTCTAACGTTAGTTAGTTACTAAATCTATGGCTTGAAGTTAGTTACAGGTGTTCATGGATTAGTAACTACTTACCATCAGGTGGACTGTTAGTTCGTTTGTCGCCTCAGTTTGAAAATAAGCCTTCCAACTTTACGATGTTGTGGATTTTCATGGTCGGTTGATCACTTTTTAACTGGTGATGATTTCGTTCTATATTTATAATAGTAAACAAAGCGAGTTAATACGTGGTAGAGCCATGTTGCATCTATATTATGGTTGTAGCATGGTGGTTGTATGGTTGTAGGGTCGTATCGACTGGAGAAGGATATCACTCTCACAGAATAGTAGCTCAATGCTGCTGTGTTTCTTATGGTGAGTGTAGAGAATTGGAAACAACTTTTACTGGAAACGAGGCATTCGCATTTTGATTCGTAGTCGAGGATAGATGTAGATGTATATGGGCCACAGCAACCACATACCATCAGGTGGACTATGTGCTCGTTCGACACCCGTATTAAAGATAAAGATAAAGATAAAGATCATTTTATTTGTTCAAACATGAGTATACATACATATGCCTGCAAGATGTTAAAAGAAAATATCTCGACATTCATGTTTAGCCTCTACGGCGTACAAATATAAAAAAAAAAATTACAATTTAATTGCCTTCGCCTTATTTAGTATTAATAAATTATACAATAAACATTAAAACAGAAAACAAACATAATTAGAGAAGAGAATCTATATATTTAAATATACTTGTACCTAAAAACATACCTTTATTTACCTAAATGATTGTACAAATTCTTAGTGTTATATACTTACATTAGTCAATTTCGTATATTATTACTTTCGATTATTTTATGAATTCTACTTTATTATGTTCAATTAGCAGTAAGATAATGTGTAATAATTTTTATAAATGTAGATATTATATGTCATAGCAGTTAATGGTCAATATTGTCTTGCAGAAAGTCATTAATATTGTAGTAGGCTTTATTTGCAAGGAAATTATTTAATTTATTTTTGAGTATGTTACTATTATGTTCTTTCCAGCGTTTAGGAATTTTATTATATATTTTTGGGCCCATGCAAAATATGCTGTTATTCATTAAAGTAGTTTTTGATTTATGTAGACGAAGTTTACTGTTATCACGTCTATTACGAACGACCGCATCAGACATGCTTGGGAATAGGTTAGGATTGCTCTTAACGAACATTGCGCTTTCCAAAATGTAAAGTGAGGGTAATGTCAATAATTTATATTGTATGAAAAATGGTTTATAGCTCTACGTGACCTTTAGTTTGAAAATGGTCCTTATGCATTGCTTCTGGGCTTTAAATACTAATTATTTATTCGTAGAGTTACCCCAAAAGATAATGCTGTATCTAAGAATGGAGGAAATTAAACCATGGTACGCTGTGAGAAGGGCATCGATATTGAGCATTGGTACTTATTTGTAGAATGCGTAAGAAGATTTACTGATTTTTTTTATTAAGGCTTCTGTGTGTGTTTTCCAATTGAGTATTCTATATAAAAAAAGTTTCTTGTCATCAGCAAAAGTCCAGACATGGGCCTCTCCGTTGTAAGAAGAATTTGCTTTAATCGTCGCAACTTTAACGCTTCCCCCGTTGCCGGTGCGGGTATTTTATACCTGGAATGAGATGATTATACTGCCATCTATCGGAAGTCATAAGAACTTTCAGGCATTTCCCATATGATATATCTCGACCGTCACCCAATTTCGCATCTTGAGTAGCCTTACATCCAAGGTACGAAATTGGGTGACGACTCCCGTGACTACTCAATACAATTAATTGATTTCGTTCTATCTTTATCATAGTGAACCTAGCGAGTAAATAAAAATCAAGTGAATAACGTTATGAAATTAATTAGATTATAAAAGATAATTTATTAAATTTGCAAACAGAAATGAATACGATGCCGTAGATCAAAAACAATCAAATACCCAAGTTGCCATAAGGATATCAGTGGAAATCGATATCGCTCATGCATATTCCCGCTCCATAGTTACTGCAATTAAGTCTCTGAATGGTTTTTAGCCAGTTTGCAAATCATAATATACTGCTGGCTTTACTATTTTATGTAGTTATTGGATATCCAAATATCGGCTCAGATAAATAAAATACTCTTTGCGCTTCTGTTAATACAAATATAAGAGCTGTTTGATTTTTATGCGTTGCGTTAAAATGGTTATAAAGTAAATGTGGTCTGGCAACGAAGAAAATCCACTACCCATATCATCCCGTGAGTGTCGTAAGAGGCGACAGAGGGAAATGAAACAGTTGATGGGCAACAGCATCTTCCTGATAACAACTTAACATTATAAAGAACTGCGGTTGCCAACCTTTACAAGCGTGGCTTTTATGGCAAATATCCCTCCTATGAGGCAATGCGTGAGGGAGCCTATGTTCATTGTAGACTTTTGATAGGCTATAATAGAATGTTATGGAAGCTATGTTTGTTGTTCTTTAAAAGCCAAAAGTTAATTCTTAATTCGGAAATCTTACACTTGATTCAAATAGCTCTGTGTTCGATGAATATGATAAGAGTCGTTCAATTATCTGAAAGGTCGCTATGACTTCACTTAAATAAATTATACAATTTTGACTTCAATTTCAAACTAAGCTAATAAAAAATAAATGGTGCTGTGATGTCAATATACTTTACGATGGAACTACCAGTGTGAAAACGTTACTGCGTTTCACTTTACACTGCTAGCTAGCTATCAAAATTAATGGACATATTTGAAGGCCCTTTTCAAATTCGACTAAGTTTGGCAAATACACGTTTGGCCAACATTGCCACAATGATTGCTCAGCTATCCACATTTATGTGTAAATTTTTGGTGATCGTCGTCTAGTATGGACGTCAAGGTAATAGCGGCTGCTGCGATATATTTGATAGTATGTGCATACAACCATTACTCAAATGTGCGTCGGAAAAAATTGTAAAAATAAATTTAGGTAAAGAACACGTTTCTTATACATGGTACACAATAGAACAATGTTACTATCTTTTTAAATTACTCAGTGTTATGATAAGGTACTACTACTGTAATATACAATAATATAGACTTAATTTAATTTTAAAATCGTTTGAATTTTTAATTTAAAAAATATTTGATTACAAATTATGTCCTTTTAGGGTACCGTACCCAAAGGGTAATCAACAGACCCTATTGCTAAGCCTCCGCTGTCCGTCCTTCTGTCTATCAGCGGGCTGTCATGATCCGTAATAGGTAGGCAGTTGAAATGTTTGTTGCCGCTATAACAACAAATAATTAAAATTAAAATAAATTAAAAATTTAAAGGGGCTCGCCTAATACAAACGTGTATTACTATGGTACGGTACCCTTCATGCGTGAGTCTGACTCGCACTTGGCTGGTTATTTAGATTCGATAAATTCAATAATGAAGATGGACTTATTTAAGAGTACCCTAAACCGACGAATATGCATTCGTAGATATATAGATGTGAACAAGAGAAGTGTGTCTGGATTGTGTCAAATGAAAGTCCACAGTATCTTCTTACCTCACTGGATAACAGCTATGGGAGTTTTATATATAACTCCCACGTAAAAATGTAATGATAGGTAGATACATAATTACGGAATTTGCATTTCAAAGTTATGCACTGCAATTAATTAAGACGAGCGCCTATTAGCATAAAATTAAAAGATAAAAAAATCGCATAGTCGCTGTTGTCTATCGCCGGTCTAAAGGTATTTTAATAGTGGCATGTTACACGAGATCTGGTGTTCCAGTAGATTTTACATGATAAGCTATTGAAAGCCATAAAACTTTTACATAGTAGTAGGGTGACAAGCAAGCTTGCAGTCCACTTGATGGTAAATGGATGCTGTGGCGCATAGACATCTATCCATCATTAGGTAGATGCGTTGCCATCCACGATGACTAAAATAAAATGCCTGATTTCCAGTAGCAAGGATCTCCGCTTCTCTACACTTGCTATACGAAACACAACAGCTATTTCACGTTGGTATTCTGTAAAAGCGTCGTCCTTCCACGGTTATGCCAACACATTCGTGGTATAATCGTAATATAACTGCAGCGTGGCTCTACTTAACGTATTTAATTGATTTTCGTTTAAGATAGTCAACCGCTACATGGAGTTACTGCTATCAATTCCATTCTGTGTATATATATGCATTATTTACTTAATATATTAACAGTGAATTTATGTTTTATGTGTATGTTTTTAAAGTTGTCTTGTTGTGTTGTTTTAAAACAGTTGACACTTGTAAGACTAAGATATGACTTTTTATATCCTTTATGTAAAGCATATATTAAAGACTATATATAATATACATTTTAATATCCTATATGCCTGAGTAATTGGTCAAGTGGTCGTAAAAGCGGTTGCTGGTCATGAAGTCCTGGGTTCGAACCGAGCCATAATCAATTATTGGGTTTTTCTGTCAAGAATTTCTCAGAAGCAGCTCGGAATCAAAAAGTTGGAGGTGTTTCACTCTCGTGCCATGGAAAGCATGTAAAGCCGTAAGTGCTGCGCCTGATCTCTCTCCAGTCTTGTCGGATTGCGGTCCCATCGGACTATGAAAGTTGTGGGCATAGGGAGTGCACCTGTGCTTGCATACACGTAGGCACATTAATCATGTCCTGTGCAGATGACTAGACTCCGTAAAGACTGGCCGCCGTGACCGAAATTCAATCTGGATGCCATAATATCCTTTATGAAACTGAAGTGACTGAGTGGAACAGCCTAACACAGTTCAGATGATTATAAGTGGCTACTGTTGTTCATGGAAATCTGTAGCCAACTTGAAACAAAGAAGGCTACAGATGTCTTGTTATCTCCGAGGACTTAGATGGAATGCCTCACAGCCTGTTATAATACTGCCTCTCTATACCCATCAGACCGAAACGCAGTGCACTGCTAGTCAATGGCAGAAATAGATAAGAATAGGTAATCCATGATCAGCCAAACCGTCAAACGGTTGAAATCTAATGACCTGTCCCAGGTTAACTAGGCATATCTTAAAGTGCCACTTCTTATTAATATACTAAGGCCTAAAATACGATAGAGCGCCGACAAGGGTATAATTATACCTAGACGAGACCTGCTCGGTTATAATCATGCCTGTTTCACAACATGTATTATGAGTGCATGACCAAGGTTTATGGTTACTGCTTTGCTTCTGTGAGTAGTAACGTGATCCTTATAATATATTATGTATTACTAGAACTTTCCTAAGCGTGCTAATTGACGCAAAATATATTTGAAATCGGAATGAAAATCCGTGAGAATATCGCGTTCATACAAACACGAGGTTTATCAACCAAAATGGCGACATATTGAAGATGGGTCAAATTAATAGTACCGTTACTCGCCGTTGTGTCAGGGTCGTGCCAAATGGAAGTCCGTAGTCTCTGCCTGCCCCTCTGGGTGACGGGCGTAAGTATTTACAGTACATACACACTTTAAATTTTATAATGTTATAACTATTATTGTATGTTGATTAATTATTGATAATTGATTGTTCATCATAGATTCATTATCATCATCATCATCGTCATCATTACAGTCCTTCACAAGTCCACTGCTCAACATAGGCCTCCCCCAAGGGACGCCACAAAGCACGGTCCTGAGCCTTACCAGGTCGTCACTCCATCTAGTAGGGGGACGCCCTACACTTCACCTGCCGGTACGAGGCTGCCGCTGCTGCATCGGTTGTCGCTTCTTCGAGCTATTGGGCCGGCCATGGCCCATTGCCACTTCAGCTTACTGATTCATAGGGCCATGTCGCTTACTCTGGTTCTACTGCAGATATCTTCGTTTTTAAGTCTATCACACAGAGGAACCATGAGCATAGCCCTCTGAGCGACCTTGAGCTTCCTCAAATGACCAGCAGTGGAGGACCACGTCTAAAATCCATAGGGCAGCACTGGCAACACACACTGGTTGTAAAATCTTGTTTTGAAGTTTGGACATATGCATGACGAGACGATAGATCATAGATTATTCTTACTTAATTACTATTATTTAATTATTTAAATTATTAATTACTAAAGTTTTTTTTTTTTTTGAATTATTAACCTTAATTTATTATTATTGACAATGCACATTGTAGCAAGTTATTAATATCTTAATTAGACTATTAACATTAGTTTACATTTTTTTTTCCTTAAAATTATTTCCAATTCGTGGTAGCTTTTTTTATAGAAGAGGGGGCAAACGAGCATGCGGCTCACCTGATGGTAAGTAACTACCGCCGCCCATGAACAACCACAACACCAGGGGAATTGCAGGTGCGCTGCCGGCCTTTTACAAAGGAGTAAGTTCTTTTCTTGAAGGTCCCTAAGTCGTATCGGTCCAGAAAAATCTCCGAAGGTAAACAATTCCACAGAGAAGTTGTACGAGGAAGAAAACTCCTAGTAAAACACACAGTGGTGGAAACATCAGAAAGAACTCGGTCGTCGACGATTCGAACCGCTTTGCGCTGGATGCGGTCAAGTGGAAGGAGTTGGCACTGGGGTGCCCCAGCCCAGAGATAAGAACAGTATTCCATGTGAGGCCGAATTTGCGCTTTGTAAAGTTGCAAGCGATGTGCCGGCATGAAATACTGTCTCGCTCTGATGAGCGCGCCAAGCTTTTTAGAGGCCAATTTGGCCTTCCCTTCCAAGTGACCACGAAACTGCACGCTATTCGATATGTCGACGCAAGCACGCGACAGTACGTGAGCAACCCGGGTTCGATCCACGCCGGCATCAATGAAATTGTTAATTACAATTTTAAGTGCTGATTTACCATGTGCTAAATGCACGAAAAAAAATATTTCGAAGACATGTGAAGTTCGTCAACACGCATTGGGGCAGCGCGGCGGACATTTCCTTGCCTCAAAACCCTCTCAGAAATGAGAGGCCTGTGCCAGTAGTGGGACGTATATAGGCTGTAATGTTAACTTTGAACTTTTTTTAAATAATTTTGTTATTTACTATTTATTTCTAATCATTTAAATACGTAAGCTTGGAACAAAATTGTATATAATAATTTGCATGTCAAAGATGCTAAATGTGTTGCAAAACAAAATGCAAAGACATATTTTAGCACATTATAAAGAAATGATTGATTGATTAGTATAGCTTTAGTTTATTTGTACTGCTCAAGCGAAAAAAGTCGCTTTCTTAAGTACTTATTATGAAAAAATATTCAAAATAAATTATATTTTTTGTATGTATGTACAAGCGATTTCATTGTTTGTTGGAGTAATTTTATAATGTTATTATTTCGAGTATAATTCTGAATAGACCAATTAGTCCGTAGTAATAAAATGTTTTGAATGAATTGATAATTGGCTTGATATACAACAAGAACTCTTTTCATTTTAAATTCATTAAAATAGACTTAAAGAATATGTGGTTTGTGAATAAATATTTCTTCTGTTTTTTTAGGTAATTAAGTATTTTTAATATAGTCCACCTGATGAAAAGTTTGCGGAGGCCTATAGACATCTTCATCTATTCTCGATTAAGAAACAAAATGTATATGCATTGTTACCCCTTAAGGGCTAAGATGGAATGCCTTGTGTCTAGTAAAAAGGGTATCTGGTTCTCTACACTTACTATACATAAGACAGCAGCATAAAGCCGATATTTTTCGCTGGTATTCTGAGAGAGCGTGGTTCTACCCCGGTCAAAGCCGACCCATTTGAGCTACAATCATAATATAACTTCGCTAAGGCTCTACCAATTAAAAAGATCAAAAAAATCCATTTTACCGAGTGAAACAATAAAACAGATTTTCGTGGTTCGCATTTACGTCCATTGAATTTAATTATTTCTGGCATTATCAATCCAATTCATTGTTATCCTCTTTAAAAGAGAAATACGTCAATATTATATTATGGACACAATTCAATTGTAATTAAATAAGAGCTTTTACTGTCGCTTGTTGCTTTTATCTAATTTTTTAAGTGCGGGTAGGATAAGTTATATTTAAATTGGATATATAAATATAGAACATATTTAGAGAATAAGTACATATATTTGACCGTGAATGGCGATATAAAATATCCCCATTTCGTCCCGTGGGTGTCTTAACAGGCGATAGAGGGAAATGAAACAGGAGATGGGCAGCAGCATCATTTTTTATAGTTCAAGGGTGACAAGCGAGCACACAGCCCACCTGGTGGTAATTGGATGCTGTGGCCCATAGACATCTACATCTATCCTCGATTGAGAATCAAAATGCAGATGCGTTGTCAACCCTGAGGACTAAGATGGAATGCCTTGTATCCAGTAAAAAAGGTTTTCGGTTCTCTACACTCACCGTACGAAACACAGCAGCATTGAGCTGCTATTTTACCTTGGTATTCCGTGAAAGCGTGGTCCTTCCACGGTCGAGTTGACCCATTCGTGCTACAACCATAATATAGCTGAAACATGGCTCTACCACGTAAAATATATTTTAAATAATATTAAACTGCAGTTGCCCACCTGCTTGCCAAGCAATAGGTTGTGATGATGATGATAACGATTAAATAAAATCACAAGTTTTACTAAATTAAGCTCTTAACGCCTCAAGATATCTTGAGAGTATGCTTGAGTAAATTATTCTTTTCGTTATCAACTCTCTCTCTCTCTCTCTCTCTCTCTCTCTACAATATGTAGCTTATCGGAATCGAGTAATGTTTGCCTTTTTATGTTAAATATTACCGATTTGCCTATTCAAAATTCAAAGCACATATAAAAAACATTCTAATAAAAAAATGATATTCATTAATAACAATATAAAGCGACAATCTAGCATACAGTCCACCTGTTGGTAAATGACTACTGCATACCACAAATTCCTGCAACCAACTTCAAACAAAGTAGGCGACAGATGCCTAGTCACCTTTGAGAAATAAGATGGAATGCTCCTTTCCAGTAATAAGGGTCTCCGGCTTTCTGCAATCACTAAATAAAACACAACAGAATTAAGCTGCTATTTTACGCTGGTACTATATTATGAGAGCGTGGTACATCCGCGATCTTGCTGACCCATTCGCGCAACAACCATAATAGATGCACCACTTACAATAATTGTAATGGATCTCTGTACCTTTCAGACCAGAACAAAGCAATTTTGCACTGCTAGGTGCTGGAAATAGGTTTCTTACACCGCCACGATACGGTGTGTCATAATCATAACCATAACATATATTGCAAGTCATAACTTAATTATTTATTTATTTTAAAGACATCAACAGCATTTAAATCCTCTACAGGTACATATTATTATGCTGTACAAGATAAATTGTAAAACTGAAAATAGGCTATAAATTTGGATTCGTCCAAGTATTTCTTACACATTAATTTTAAGCATTGCAAACATTATGTTAGATGCAAATGTCACAACTTGATCGCAAGTTACGGCATATTTCTAAGGCTTTCTCAAAAGCCAGCACCTAATAAGTGGTAGTACTCATTTCCTGCATTTTTTTTGTGTTTTACATGGGGAAATGCCTACGCATACCCGCCTCGTGGGCAAGCATGGATTATGTTGGACTCGCACCGACTAAAACCCCATGGTGTTGCACCTTCGTCACATATTGGCAGGGCCACGGGAACGCTTTCGCACACATCCGCGGTCCCAGCAGCGCTGGCCACCTCGTGGCGGCCCCTCTTCGGAAGAGGACTACTCCTCCCCCATTTTCTTCTCAGGTAAGGCGCTCCAGAACGCATGGTCCGCCCGTGTTCGATACGCAAAGGCCATGGAGCAAGGAAAAACGAACACTCAGAAGCACTAGCCTTCCTGACCCCAGCGGCGGATCTGGTCTATGGCTCCGCCGCCACCCAAGATTTTACATCGGAGAGTAGGGAGAGTGGTGTTTCACAATACCGACACTCCTCTCCCCCCGGAGCTCTACCACCACCGCATGAATCAACGTTGCGGCCCCGTAGAGTTGAGGAAGATAGGGTGAGTGACGCATCGCCATACCAACACTCTCTTCCTCCGCGACTCTACCTCGGCTGCAGCGGTAGGGGGAGAGGCCACCCCTCTCGCCGCAGCCCACCAACATATATTCAAATTGGGCTCGCTAAGCCCACTCAGAGTGGGAACCTCGGACCGGCCCTAAAGCTAGGGCCAGCCATGTGGGTTCCTCTTAGTGAACTAAGAGGAAACGCGGGTAACCAATACGGCTACTAAGGCCCCCCGCCACGACAAGGCGGGAACCCGTTCAGAGAGTACTCCTTTCCTGCCTAGTAGTCCGTCTAGGTAGGTACAATACACTTGCCTATTTCTGCCGCCATAAAATAGTACTAGCACTGCTGTGGTCAAGTCTGACGGATGTAGAGAGCCAGTATGATATCAGACTGTGAGGCATTACATCTTACTCCTCAGCTGTAACTAACTTCTTTGCTTAAAGTTAGTTGCAGGTGTTCATGGATTAAAGTAACTACTTACCATCAGGTGGACTGTGTGCTCGTTCGACACCCGTATTCTATAAAAAAAAGTTTCTTCTCATCAGCGAAAGTCCAGAAATGTGCCTCTCCGTTGTAAGGAGAATTTGCTTTAATCGTCGCAACTTTAACGCTTCCCCGTTGCGGGTGCGGGTATTTTATACTAGGAATGAGTTGATTATACTGCCATCTATTGGAATTCATAAGAACTTTCTGGCATTTCCCATATTATATATCTCGACCATCACCCAATTTCGCACCTTGAGTGGCCTTACATCCAAGGTACGAAATTGGGTGACGACTCCCGTGACTATTCAATACAATTAATTGATTTCGTTCTATCTTTATCATAGTGAACCTAGCGAGTAAATAAAAATCAAGTGAATAACGTTATGAAATTAATTAGATTATAAAAGACAATTTATAAAATTTGCAAACAGAAATCAATACGATGCCGTAGCTCAAAAACAATCACATACCCAAGTTGCCATAAGGATATCAGTGGAAATCGATATCGCTCATGCATATTCCCACTCCATAGTTACTGCAATTACGTCTCTGAATGGTTTTTAGCCAGTTTGCTTGATATACTGCTGGCTTTACTATTTTATGTAGTTATTGGATATCCAAACATCGGCACAGATAAATAAAATATTCTCTGCGCTTCTGTAAATACAAATATAAGTGCTGTTTGATTTTTATGCGTTGCGTTAAAATGGTTATAAAGTAACTGTGGTCTGGCCACGAAGAAAATCCACTACCCATATCATCCCGTGAGTGTCGTAAGAGGCGACAGAGGGAAATGAAACAGTTGATGGGCAGCAGCATCTTCCTGATAACAACTTAACATTATAAAGAACTGCGGTTGACAACCTTGACAAGCGTGGCTTTTATGGCAAATATCTCTCCTATGAGGCAATGCGTGAGGGAGCCTATGTTCTTTAGTAGACTTTTGATAGGCTATAATAGAATGTTATGAAAGCTATGTTCGTTGTTCTTTAAAAGTCAAAAGTTAATTCTTTATCCGGAAATCTTACACTTGATTCAAATAGCTCTGTGTTCAATGAAATAAGAGTCGTTCAATTACCTGAATGGTCGCTATGACTTCACTTTAATAAATAATACAATTTTGACTTCAATTTCAAAATTAGCTTATAAAAAAATAAATGGTGCTGTGATGTCAATATACTTTACGATAGAACTACGAGTGTGAAAACGTTACTGCGTTTCACTTTACATTGCTAGCTATCAAAATTAATGGACGTATTTGAAGGCCCTTTTCAAATTCGCCTAAGTTTGGCAAATACACGTTTGGCCAACATTGCCACAATAACTGCTCAGCTATCCACACATTTATGTGTAAATTTTTGGTGATCGTCGTCTAGTATGGACGTCAAGGTAATAGCGGCTGCTGCGATATATTTGATAGTATGTGCGTACAACCATTACTCAAATGTGCGTCGGAAAAAATTGTAAAAAATACATTTAGGTAAAGACCACGTTTCTTATACATGGTATACAATAGAACAATGTTACTATCTTTTATTAAATTACTCAGTGTTATGATAAGGTACTACTACTGTAATATACAATAATATAGACTTAATTTAATTTTAAAATCGTTTGAATTTTTAATTTAAAAAAATATTTGATTACAAATTATGTTCTTTTTAGGATACCGTACCCAAAGGGTAACCAACACGACCCTATTACTAAGCCTCCGCTGTCCGTCCGTCTGTCTATCAGCGGGCTGTCATGATCCGTAATAGGTAGACAGTTGAAATTTCTGTTGCCGCTGTAACAACAAATAATAAAAATAAAAATAAATTAAACATTAAAAGGGGCTCTCCTAATAGAAACCTGTATTACTATGGTACGGTACCCTTCATGCGTGAGTCGGACTCGCACTTGGCCGGTTATTTAGATTCGATAAATTCAATAATGAAGATGGGCTTAGTTAAGAGTATTCTAAACCGACGAATATGCATTCGTAGATATATGGATGTGAAAGAAGCAAGAGAGGGTGTGTCTGGATTGTGTCAAATGGAAGTCCACAGTCTCTTCTTACCTCACTGGATGACAGCTATGGGAGTTTTATATATAACTCCCACTTATAAATGTAATGATAGGTAGATACATAATAACGGAATTTGCATTTCAAAGTTGTGCACTGCAATTAATTAAGACGAGCGCCTATTAGCATAAAATAAAAGATAAAAAAATCGCATAGTCGCTGTTGTCTATCGCCGGTCTAAAGGTATTTTACTAGTGGCATATTACACGAGATCTGGTGTTCCAGTAGATTGTACATGATAAGCTATTGAAAGCCATAAAACTTTTACATAGTAGAAGGGTGACAAGCAAGCTTGCAGTCCACTTGATGGTAAATGGATGCTGTGGCGCATAGACATCTATCCATCATTAGGTAGATGCGTTGCCATCCACGATGACTAAAATAAAATGCCTGATTTCCAGTAGCAAGGATCTCCGCTTCTCTACACTTGCTATACGAAACACAACAGCTATTTCACGTTGGTATTCTGTAAAAGCGTCGTCCTTCCACGGTTATGCCAACACATTCGTGGTATAATCGTAATATAACTGCAGCGTGGCTCTACTTAACGTATTTAATTGATTTTCGTTTAAGATAGTCAACCGCTACATGGAGTTACTGCTATCAATTCCATTCTGTGTATTATTATTTACTTAATACATTAACAGTGAATTTATGTTTTATGTATGTTTTTAAAGTTGTCTTGTTGTGTTGTTTTAAAACAGTTGACACTTGTAAGACTAAGATATGACTTTTTATATCCTTTATGTAAAGCATATATTCAAGAATATATATAATATCCTTTTTAATATCCTATATGCCTAAGTCGTTGGTCAAGTGGCCGTAAACGCGGTTGATGGTCATGAAGTACTGGGTTCGAATCGAGCCATAATCAGTTATTGGGTTTTTCTGTCAAGAATTTCTCAGAAGCAGCTCGGAATCAAAAAGTTGGAGGTGTTTCACTCCCGTGCCTTGGAAAGCATGTAAAGCCGTAAGTCCTGCGCCTGATCTCTCTCCGGTCTTGTCGGATTGCGGTCCCATCGAACTATGAACGTTGTGGGCATAGGGAGTGCACCTGTGCTTGGCATGCACGTAGGCACTTTAATCATGTCCTGCGCAGATGACTAGACTCCATTGAGACTGGCCGCCGTGACCGAAATTCAATCTGGAGGCCATAATATCCTTTATGAAACTGAAGTGAGTGAGTGGAACAGCCTAACACAGTTCAGATGATTATAAGTGGCTACTGCAGTTCATGGAAATCTGTAGCCAACTTGAAACAAAGAAGGCTACAGATGTCTTGTTATCTCCGAGGACTTAGATGGAATGCCTCACAGCCTGTTATAATACTGCCTTTCTATACCCATCAGACCGAAACGCAGTGCACTGCTAGTCAATGGCAGAAATAGGTAAGGATAGGTAATCCATGAACAGCCAAACCGTCAAACGATTGAAATCTAGCGACCTGTCCCAGGTTAACTAGGTATATCTTAAAGTGCCACTTCTTATTAATATACTAAGGCCTAAAATAGGATAGACCACCGACAAGGGTATAATTATACCTAGACGAGACCTGCTCGGTTATAATCATGCCTGTTTCATAACATGTAATATGAGTGCATGACCAAGGTTTATGGTTACTGCTTTGCTTCTGTGAGTAGTCACGTGATCCTTATAATATATTATATATTACTAGAACTTTCCTAAGCGTGCTAATTGACGCAAAAATATATTTGAAAGCGGAATGAAAATCCGTGAGAATATCGCGTTCATACAAACACGAGGTTTATCGACCAAAATGGCGACATATTGAAGATGGGTCAAATTAATAGTACCGTTACTCGCCGTTGTGTCAGGGTCGTCCAAAATGGAAGTCCGTAGTCTCTGCCTGCCCCTCTGGGTGACGGGCGTAAGTATATACGAGTACATACACACTTGTAAATTTTATAATGTTATAACTATTATTGTATGTTGATTAATTATTGATAATTGATTGTTGCATTGCATAGCATCATCATCATCATAATTACAGCCCTTCACAAGTCCACTGCTCAACATAGGCCTCCCCCAAGGGACGCCACAAAGCACGGTCCTGAGCCTTACCAGGTCGTCACTCCATCTAGTAGGGGGACGCCCTACACTTCACCTGCCGGTACGAGGCTGCCGCAGCTGCATCGGTTGTCGCTTCTACGAGCTATTGGGCCGGCCATGGCCCATTGCCACTTCAGCTTACTGATTCATAGGGCCATGTAGCTTACTCTGATTCTACTGCAGATATCTTCGTTTTTAAGTCTATCACACAGAGGATCCACGAGCATAGCCCTCTCTATAGCTCGCTGAGCGACCTTGAGCTTCCTCAAATGACCAGCAGTGGAGGACCACGTCTAAGATCCATAGAGCAGCACTGGCAACACGCACTGGTTGTAAAATCTTGTTTTGAAGTTTGGAGGTATGCCTGACGAGACGATAGATCATAGATTATTCTTACTTAACTACTATTATTTAATTATTTAAATTATTAATTACTAAAGTTTTTTTTTTTTTTGAATTATTAACCTTAATTTATTATTATTGACAATGCACATTGTAGCAAGTTATTAATATCTTAATTAGACTATTAACATTAGTTTACATTTTTTTTTCCTTAAAATTATTTCCAATTCGTGGTAGCTTTTTTTATAGAAGAGGGGGCAAACGAGCATGCGGCTCACCTGATGGTAAGTAACTACCGCCGCCCATGAACAACCACAACACCAGGGGAATTGCAGGTGCGCTGCCGGCCTTTTACAAAGGAGTAAGTTCTTTTCTTGAAGGTCCCTAAGTCGTATCGGTCCAGAAAAATCTCCGAAGGTAAACAATTCCACAGAGAAGTTGTACGAGGAAGAAAACTCCTAGTAAAACGCACAGTGGTGGACCGCCAAGCATCCAGATGATGAGGATGGTATCGTGAATTTTTACGCGAGGTACGTTCGTGAAATTTGGCGGCTGGAATTAATCCGAACAATTACTCAGAGCACTCCCCGTGGAAGATACGATAGAAAATGCAAAGGGATGCGACATCCCTACGCAGTGCCAGTGAATCGACCCGATCAGAAAAAACTCGGTCGTCGACGATTCGAACCGCTTTGCGCTGGATGCGGTCAAGTGGAAGGAGTTGGCACTGGGGTGCCCCAGCCCAGAGATAAGAACAGTATTCCATGTGAGGCCGAATTTGCGCTTTGTAAAGTTGCAAGCGATGTGCCGGCATGAAATACTGTCTCGCTCTGATGAGCGCGCCAAGCTTTTTAGAGGCCAATTTGGCCTTCCCTTCCAAGTGACCACGAAACTGCACGCTATTCGATATGTCGACGCAAGCACGCGACAGTACGTGAGCACCCCGGGTTCGATCCCCGCCGGCATCAATGAAATTGGTAATTGCAATTTTAAGTGCTGATTTACCACGTGCTAAATGCACGAAAAAAAATATTTCGAAGACATGTGAAGTTCGCCAACACGCATTGGGGCAGCGCGGCGGACATTTCCTTGCCCCAAAACCCTCTCAGAAATGAGAGGAGGCCTGTGACCAGCAGTGGGACGTATATAGGCTGTAACGTTAACTTTGAACTTTTTTTAAATAATTTTGTTAATTACTATTTATTTCTAATCATTTAAATACGTAAGCTTGGAACAAAATTGTATATAATAATTTGCATGTCCAAGATGCTAAATGTGTTGCAAAACAAAATGCAAAGACATATTTTAGCACATTATAAAGAATTGATTGATTGATCAGTATAGCTTTACTTTATTTGTACTGTTCAAGCGAAAATAGTCGCTTTCTTAAGTAGTTATTACGAAAAAATATTCAAAATAAATTATATTTTTTACCCCAAAATTTGTACAAGCGATTTCATTGTTTGTTGGAGTAATTTAATAATGTTATTATTTCGAGTATAATTCTGAATAGCCCAATTAGTACGTAGTAATAAAATGTTTTGAATGAATTGATAATTGGCTTGATATACAACAAGAACTCTTTTCATTTTAAATTCATTAAAAATAGACTTAAAGAATATGTAGTTTTTGAATAAATATTTCTACTGTTTTTTTAGGTAATAAAGTATGTTTTACATAGTCCTCCTGATGAAAAGGTTGCGGAGGCCTATAGACATCTTCATCTATTCTCGATTAAGAAACAAAATGTATTTATGCATTGTCACCCATTGAGGGCTAAGATGGAATGCCTTGTCTAGTAAAAAGAGTCTCTTGTTCTCTACACTTACCATACATAAGACAGCAGCATAAAACCGATATTTTTCGCTGGTATTCTGAGAAAGCGTGGTTCTACCCCGGTCAAAGCTGACCCGTTTGAGCATAATATAACTTCGCCAAGGCTCTACCAATTAAAAAGATCAAAAAAATCCATTTTACCGAGTGAAACAATAAAACAGATTTTCGTGGTTCGCATTTACGTCCATTGAATTTAATTATTTCTGGCATTATCAATCCAATTCATTGTTATCTTCTTTAAAAGAGAAATACGTCAATGTTATATTATGGACACAATTCAATTGTAATGAAATAAGAGCTTTTACTGTCGCTTGTTGCTTTTATCTGATTTTTTAAGTGCGGGTAGGATAAGTTATATTTAAATTGGATATATACATAGAACATATTTAGAGAATAAGTACATATATTTGACCGTGAATTGGCGATGTAAAATATCCCCATTTCGTCCCGTGGGTGTCTTAGCAGGCGATAGAGGGAAATGAAACAGGAGATGGGCAGCAGCATCATTTTTTATAGTTCAAGGGTGACAAGCGAGCACACAGCCCACCTGATGGTAATTGGATGCTGTGGCCCATAGACATCTATATCTATCCTCGATTGAGAATCAAAATGCAGATGCGTTGTCAACCTGAGGACTAAGATGGAATGCCTTGCATCCAGTAAAAGGTTTTCGGTTCTTTACACTCACTGTACGGAACACAGCAGCATTGAGCTGCTATTTTATCTTGGTATTCCGTGAAGGCGTGATCCTTCCACGGTCGAGTTGACCCATTCGTTCTACAACCATAATATAGCTGAAACATGGCTCCACCGCGTAAAATATATTTTAAATAATATTAAACTGCAGTTGCCCACATGCTTGCCAAGCGATAGGTTGTGATGATGATAACTATTAAATAAAATCACAAGTTTTAATAAATTAAGCTTTTAATGCCTCAAAATATCTTGAGAGTATGCTTGAGTAAATTATTGTTTTCGTTATCACTCTCTCTCTCTCTCTCTCTCTGTCTCTACAATATGTAGCTTATCAAAATCAAGTAATGTTTGCCTTTTTATGTTAAATATTGGTGCCTATTAAAAATTCAAGGCACATATAAAAACATTCTAATGAAAAATTATATTCATTAATAACAATATAATGCGACAATCTAGCATACAGTCCACCTGTTGGTAAATGACTACTGCATACCATAACCAACCAACACTAAAACAAAGTAGGCGACAGATGCCTAGTCACCTTTGGGAAATAAGATGCAATGCTCCTTTCCAGTGATAAGGGTCTCCGGTTTTCTGCAATCATTAAATAAAACACAACAGAATTAAGCTGCTATTTTACGCTGGTACTATATTATGAGAGCGTGGTACATCCGCGATCTTGCTGACCCATTCGCGCAACAACCATAATAGATGCACCACTTACAATAATTGTAATGGATCTCTGTACCTTTCAGACCAGAAAACAGCAGTGCGCGCACTACTGGGTTGTAGAAATAAGTAAGACAGTGGTGCCCAGACGTAGTCGTAGGCTGAAATAGAGTCCAACCTAGTATTATTTAGAATGAAATATAATTGTCAAAGCTTTCAATGATTTTTTTGACATCAGAATTAGCTAACCATTATATCACCCTAGTACTTGTGGTTTGCGTACCTCCCTCATTAAGCGCTACGCGTTCTAGTAGGAAATAAGAAGGGGTCTCGACACCGACGCAACATAATTACGTTTGGCACTGGGGTGAGAAGTGCACACTGAAAGTGTGTCTGACTTGATACGAAGCACAGCCCATTAGAAGAGTCGTTAAAGTAATTTAGGCATGTTTTATTTCTTTTTAATAAAAATTCTACCAGGCTTTATGTTAAATAAGGACGTTTCGCATATGAAAATTTTACATGAACAAACATCCAGACTCGCAATAATTATATATGTTGGTCATACAAATATTTATTACCGTAAAATAAAAATGTGGTTCCCAACCTGCTTGCCAAGCGTGGCAATTTTTCAGTATAACTTTTCGGAAATAATTATTTTGAAGGTATTCGAACATAACATCATTTTTACGTGGTAGAGCCATGCTGCAGCTATATTGTGGTTGCAGCACGAATGGGTCGGCTCGACTGGGGTAGTACCACGCTCTCACAGAATACCAGCGTAGAATAGCAGCTTAATGCTACAGTGTTTCGTATGGTGAGTGTAGAGAACCGGAGAGCCTTTTTACTGGAAACGAGGCATTCTATCTCAGTCCTCAGGGGTAACAAAGCATCTGCCATTTGATTCTTAATTAAGGATAAATGTAGATGTCTATGGGCCACATCATCCACTTACCATCAGGTGTGACTGTCTGCTTGTTTGTCACCCTTATTTTATACAAAAAATATCGATATTTTGAACAGAGTCAGTTTTCGTGAGTGTTATTTATTAGCCTTGTGGTGGCGGATATGCATCACGTTATTTTGTCCAGTAGGAGTCGCAAGAGATGGCTATGGAATCTGAAAGATTTTTTCATAAAAATAAATTAACTATATACCATTTGTAACATAACATTTTATATGTATAGTTTGGTCATGTAGATAGAATGAACGAGGAAAGAGTGACAAAGCAAATGTATGTTGCAGAAGTGAACGGAAGAGTCGGGAAGGGACGCCCTAGGCGAAGGTTTATCGAACAAATTGTCGATATATTGAAAATGGGCCAGATTAGGAGTACCCTTAACCGACGAGCGTGTATGCGTAGATATATGGATGTAAAGGAGGCGAGAGAAGTGTGTCAGGATCGTGCCAAATGGAAGTCCGTAGTCTCTGCCTACCCCTCTGGTTAACAAGCGTGAGTGTTTATGTATGTAATATAACATTTAGCAAAAACATGTAAGAGTTTATGAGTGTGATCAACTCCTTCTAAAAAGAGCCATGCGATGCGAAGTTTCATGTTCTTGGAAAAATAATTTATATATTTTATAAGTATTGAAGCAGTTCTTGGCTATGGTCAACCACATACCTGATAACAAGTGGTGATGTAGCGGTGGTTGGTTAATCACACTGGCTTAGCTTAATAACTTAAGCTTATTCAATCTTGCTTTGATGGCACCTATTTCTAACAGTGAATGGAAATATGCTGTAGAAGTGTCAAAACCTTACATGACATTATGCTCATCGTATGCCAAGTAACGATAAATAAACTTACACTTTATAAAATGTGGTATTGTATAGTGGCCCCTCCACTAGATGTAGTGATGACCTGGTAAGAGCTTTGTGGAATTCCTTGGGAGAGGCCTATGTTCAGCAGTGGACTTGTGAATGTCTGTAATAATAATGATGGTGAAAATAATTGTTTAGCAACCAGACTTTGAAATTTACTCAAGAACAGAGGCTTACCTCAAATTTTAATAATTAATCGCAATTATTTCGTCAGGCTTCTCTGACAAATAAGAGGAGGCCGGTCTCAGCAGCGGAATATAATGACGGTAGTGATGTTATCTAATAGACTTTGTAACTTAAATACTGTTTAGACTTGTAACTTTACTACTCCTTTCTGCATCGATCTGTGCTTTTTAGGTTCAAGACACTCGATCGAAAATTATTAGTTGTTATATTAAGCAATTTTTCTTCTTTATTAACACGTACACGCTACACTGCTCGTCATGCACACCTCTCATTCGAGGAAGATTGTGGCACAATCGCCACGCTTTGTTAGAAGAATAGCAATTAATCAAATGTCTTGCATGTTTGATGGTGATCTCTATAGTCGGTCTGATTTTTAATATGTATCATAATTCTTCTTTTTTGTTCACTTAAATTTTATGAAAATAAACTCACCGCTTTGCGCGTATCGGGTAACAACACATCTGCATTTTGATATATAATTTCTATATAATAATAATAATAATATCTTCCAGATCGAATGTCGGTCGTCTCAACGGAGATTTGCTAACTGCGCAGGACAGGATTATAGTGCCCGAGTGTATGCGCAAGCACAGGTGCACTCTGTATTCCCTCACTCTTATAGTGCGATGAGATGGCAAGCCGATACGACCAGATAGAGGTCAGCTTTACGTGATTTCCTAGGCACGAAGGTGAAACACCGCCAACTTCCTGACTCCGTGCTGCTACTGAGCATTTTTTGACAAAAAACCAACAGTCTAGTACCAATGAGACAGTCAATCAGTCAAAAATTTCGATATAATAGCTGGACTGTGTACTCGTTACTTGTATTAAAAATTAGCGACACAATTTGGCTAAACATAGTGTGATTTAAGTTTTGATCGAGAGAAAAGCTCATTACTTTCATATGTCAGATGTTTGTCGGTATGATATCACGATTTTTAGCAATTTATTTCACGTAATAGTAAATTGTGCACAGAAAAGTTATACTCGTCGGGAAATTACGTCGTACCCTTTGATGTTTCATTTACGTATATTTGAAATATATTTATGATTTATAAGCCGTAGTAGCTTTGTAGGATGCCTTAAATGTCAAAGAGTGAGCAATCCGTGTTCGATCTTCACCGACACGACCAAACCGGTTTCTTTTTCGTTACAGCCTACATACGTACAACGGCTGAAAACAGCTCTACTCTCGTTTCTGAGAAAGTTTTAAGGACAAGAATATATCCACCACGTTGCCGCAATTCATATTGGCGGACATTACATGTCTTCGATTTTTTTTTATTTCTCAGGCGGCACTTAAATATGTTGTACAACCAGTGCGTGTTGCCAGTGATGACTTATGGATCTGAGACGTGGTCCTTCGCTGCTGGCCGTATGAGGCCGCCCGGCGAGCTATGGAGAGGGCTTTGCTTAGGGTTTCTTTGCGTGATAGAGTTAGAAATGAGGATATCCGCAGTAGAACCAGAGTGACTGACATAGCCTAACGGATTAGTAAGCGGAAGTGGCAATGGGCCGGCCATATAGCTCGAAGATCTGACAACCGATTGGAAAAAAGGTTCTCGAGTGGCAGCCTCGTACCGGTAGGCGAAGTGTATGGCGACCCCCTACTAGATGGAGTGACGACCTGGTAAGACATGCAGGAAGTCGATGGATGCAGGTGGCTCAGGTCCGTGCTTTGTGGCATTCCTTGGGTGAGGCCTATGTTCAGCAGTGGACTTGTGAAGGGCTGTAATAATGATGATGATGACTTAAATGTGTGTACGTGGTAGAGCCACGCTTCAACTACAGTACAGTTGTAGCAAGAATGGTTCGGTTTTACCGGGGAAGGACCAAGCTCCACAGAATACCAGCGTAAAATAGCAGCTTAATGCTGCTGTGTTTCGTATGGTGAGATTTGAGAACTGGAGACCCTATGTACTGGAAACAAGGTATTCTATCTTAGTCTTCAGGGGTGACAACGCAATCTGTATATTGACTTTTAATTGGGGATAAATGTAGGTGCACAAAATCAACTTACAAATATGTGGAATTATAATCGTATGTAACCCTTTTTCTATATAAAAGTTGCGATTAACCATTTCATTGATGCCAGCGGCACTGAACCCGCTGAAAATTTACAGCGAGCGCTTAGACCCTGAACTACCACAGCTCTTGTAATCATTAACCGAAACTCATAAACGTTATTTTTAATGCTGATTAACATTATGGAGGTCTATGGAGGCTTATGTTCAGCAGAGGGCTTGTATAGGCTGTAATGGATGTATGAAATGGACTAGAATTTGTGAAAACGATGAATTTTTTATGATTGAAATTATCTATACATATAAATAAAATTGAAGTATTCGCCTGTAATATCAAAATGTCTGTCTTTTATTGAGCAGAGTTTTAGTAACCATTTTTTAAAAATTCGTATGTCTGTCCAGGCTAATCTTCGAAATAACTAGACTATTTGTAATGGAACTTCACTAACAGATAGAGAGCAATGTTAGGAATGATCTAGACTATATTTTATCAGAAAAACTTGGATTTTTTTGCAATATCGAAAAATTGATAAAAGAATTGGTCTTTGCTGATTATTTTTAATCTAAATAACGCCAAAACTATGTATCCTACCCAGATGAACCCAGGGTTAGTCACTATAACATATTTGTATTTTCATATTCTCAAATTAAATCAAATAATTTTTAATTGATTAAAGAGTTGCGTTTTTGGAGGAAACATAGTCTTTACGGATGCTATAGTCATATGCCAACGATCTTAGAAGAGAATCAATATAGTAAGTTTCGATCGTATACCACCGAGACTATAAAATAAGACGCTTCCTTCAGTGCTCGTCATGTGCTAAAAGGAAATTGCGCCGCTGAGAACGGGCGCCGTATTGTGATGCGGTTACAAATTTAGATCTCATCAACATGGCTGAGCGTGGCCATGACATATGTCTGTAGTGTTTACCTAGAGTATAAATTTACTTTGCTTTGCTTACATTTCTTCAGAGAGTAATATTCACTCATCATTAATTACAACCTATTATTACTGTGTTGTGCCGGTGTAGGTATATCCACTACCCCCTGTCATCCTGTGGGTGTCGTAAGACGCGATAGAGGGAACAAATTAGGAGATGTGCAGCAGCATCTTTCTAATTACGAGTAAAAATAAAAAACTGCCATTGCCAACCCACTTGTCAAGCGTGGCAACTGTGGTAAATATCCCCTTATGAGGCAATCTATGGGGAGGCCTTTGTTCAGCAGTGGACTTTAATAGGCTGTAACGGTAACGGATTACTGTGCAGTGGCGGTGTAAGAATATCCACTACCCCCTATCATCCCTTGGGTGTCTTAAGAGGCGACAGAGGGAAATCAAACAGTAGATAGGCAACAGCATCTTCCTGACAACAACCCGGAACAATAAAAAACTGCGGTAACCAACCTGCTAGCCAGGCATGGCAACTATGGCAAATATCCCCTCTTGAAGCAATCTATGGGGAAGGCCTATGTTCACCAGAGGACTTTTAATAATCTCTTATAGTATGGTATGGTATAAACTATCAAAGTCCACGGCTGAACAGAAGCCGCCCCACTGATTGCATCATAATGAGGACATTTGCCATAGTTGCCACGCTTAATAGTTGGCTTGGCAACCGCATATTTTATTTTTTAGCTTTTTATAATTTATAATAATAATATATTTATGTACACTCACAATTTAGGTTTTACAAAGTTAAGTATATCCGTGGTAGCTCAGATGGTTAGCGCTCGCTGTAAATTTCACAGTACGCGCGCAACCGGGTTCGATCCCCGCCAGTACCAATGAAATTGTTAGTTACAATTTTAAGTGCTGCTTTACCACGTGCTCGGGGGTGAAGGAAAACATCGTGAGGAAACCTGCATGCCTGAGAAATAAGAAAAATATTTCGAAGACATGTGAAGTTCGCCAACATGCATTGGGGCAGCGCGGCGGACATTTCCTTGCCCTAATTCCTCTCAGAAATGAGAGGAGGCCTGTGCCCAGCAGTTAGACGTATATAGGCTGTAACTTTAACTTTAACTTTAAAAGTATAGACAATATTTTTAAGATTATGGGCCGAGAATCTGCTGTCTGTAATAGGCGAAAGCCTGTGTTACGGAACTACTAGTTACTACTAGTAGTACTATTCTATAAAAAAAGTTAGCTAGTGACTAGTTATTATTAAAAAGACGCGTCTAGTTTGTAGTTAGACAGACCAGCTGTCTAACTTGTTACCTCTTACGATACGTTGCGATATGGTGTAGTTGAATGCAATTTATTTCTTAATTACACAATGAAAATAATACGACAGTATGTATCAATTATTAATTATTATTATACATCCAGCTGTGTTAGACAGCAGCATCTTCCTAATAACCAATCAAAATAATAAATAACTGTGGTGTGTGCCAACTCGTCTGCCAAGCATATCAACTATGGCAAATATGCGCAATGAGGCAATCTATGAGGGAGGCCTTTATTCAGTTGTGGACTTCTGATAGGCTGTAATGATGATGATGATGAATATTTTCAAAATCGACAGTTTAAGGGTTCTACGTATCGCGAAGCGTGTGTTCAAGTCCGCCATTCGACTGTTGTCTGTATCGTTGATATAAAGTTGCTATAATATCTGATGGATGGTATATAAATTGATTGTCTCTATGATCAATCTTTACCAAGTTAATAATTCAAAAACAAATAATTGTTTTTTTTTCTACCCTGATGTTATACTAAATATTATAATATCTCTAAATATGACCAGGTGGTAGGATTCTTTTTCTGCCTAGGATTCCGCAGAGCTAGCACTGCTGTGTCCCGGTCTAATAGGTAAGAGAGCCAGTATGATCACCAACTGTGAGGCATTGCGTCTTAGTCTAAAGTAGTCTTTTGTGATTGAAGTTGGTGGCAAGATTACGTGGACTGAAGCAGCCACTTACTATCAGGTGGACTGTAATTGTTTTTTTATAGAATAATGGTGACAAATGAGCACACATTCCAACTGATGTTACGTGGATGCTGATAGACATCTACATCTATTCTCAGTTAAGAATTGAAATGCAGACGCGTTGTCATACCTGAGGATTAAGGTGAAATGCCTCATTTCCAGTAAAAAGAGTCGCCGGTTCTCTATTTTACGCTGGTATTTTGTGGGAGTGTAGTCTTTCCCCAGTCAAGTCGACCCTTTCGTGCTACAACAATAATATAGTTGAAATATGGCTCTACCGCGTTTAGAAGTTCCTTTTTCAAATTAATTAAAAAAAAAAAACTTCAAACCAAAAGTAATATAAAGTAAAACAGACTTCTCTTTAATACAATTATAATTCAGCAGAGTTAATAACAATTCATATTGCTTTAACGGTGTTGTCTCAATGAGTGACCCCTTAAATTGTGAATGCTGAAATATTGCTTCAGCTCTAGGCTACAAAATTGGCGGTCAGCCAGGAATGACAATTTGTTCAATACCCAATATTGGTGCAGAGAGGAGTAATTTAAAAACATATCAAATAGGAATAATGTTATTAGCATATGCAATTACTTAAACCACCGAACTTAAAAGACCGCAAGCAAGGAGTGCGTTTTAGGGTTATCCTCATATTTTAAAATATTAATTATATATATTTTTTAATATTCATTACACTTCAGGCGTGCATAAGTATTCTTAATCGGTCAACCTGGAGCTAAGCAGAAAAAATGAATTATTTCATGTTCACACATTATTTGGTTTATTAGAAGTAAGCTAAAAATGAATCAATATTCACAATAGAATTGTATATTAGTGCAAACACAAAAAAGTTATAAAATCTGGTCCAATCCCTCTTCCATATATTGCCTCATATGGAAGATATTAGCCATAGTTGCCATGCTGGGCAGGCAGGTTGGCAACCCCAGTTGTTTATACTTTTGTTCTCATCAGGAAGATGCTGCTGCCCATCAACTGTTTCATTTCCCTCTGTCGCCGCTTACGACACCCACGGGATGATATGGGTAGTGGATTTTCTTTGTGGTCAGACCACAGTTACTTTATAACCATTTTAACGAAACGCATTAAAATCAAACATCACTAATATTTATATTAACAGAAGCGCTGAGAGTATTTTATTCATATGTGCCGATTTAGATATCCAATAACTACGTAAAATCATAAAGCCAGCTGTAAAATATGATTTGCAAACCGGCTAAAAACCATTCGGAGACTTAATTGCAGTCACTACGGAGCGGGAATATGCATGAGCGATATCGATTTCCACTGATACCCTTATGGCAACTTGGGTATTTGATTGTTTTTGCTCTACGGAATCGTATTGATTTCTGTTTGCAAATTTTATAAATTGTCTTTAATTACCTAATTAATTTCACGTCGTTACACTTGAGTTTCATTCACCCTTCTTTTGTATAGAATAAGTGGCAAACGAACACACAGTCCACCTGATGGTAAATAAATAATGTGGTCCATAGACATCTACATCTATCCTCGATTAAGAATCAAAATGGCACTTTCGACACCAATGAAATAAAAAAACAAAATATTTTTTATTAGCCTTATTGAAAATGGAAGGCGATAAGATGTTAAGAAATAATAGCAAATCATTCAACTCGGATAGAGGGACGAAGGCCAATTACGTATCAAAAAACTGTCTAGAGGTTGATAATGATGAAAAATATACCGAGTAGTGTATACCGTGTACTTCCCGTATCGTCCCGTGGGTGTCGTAAGAGGTGACAAGGGGAAAGAAACCAAGAGATGAGCAGCAGGGTCTTCCTAATAATGATAACTGCGGTTGCCAACTCAACCAAGCAAATATCTCACATATGAAGCAATTTATGGGGGAGGCCCATGTTCAGCCGTGGACTTTGATAGGCTGTGAAGGTAACGGTAACGGTAATTATGAAAACATTTTTAATATTGTACGATACAGCTCAAAGGAGGTTATTCCTACAATATGATCATCATTAATATTACAAAGCAGAATGTACATTATTTTAATGAAACTATCCTTTTAGCTACAACGTACAATACAAAATACATACACGAGAATAATTAAGTTTCGACTGTGAAGGGTTTCCATGTAATTTCCTCTTTACAGGTCTAACCAGCGCTTAATGAGATAACCCTTGCAACCCTCCAGCGGATGAGCGGTATTAATATGTAACTTGTTTCAAAATATGTTGTATAATATGAATAATCCTTATTGTTTTTTTTTAATCAAGTCTCGAAAATATGTCAGTACCTACTATAAGTTTAATGAAACAAGTTAAAAATCTTTTAAATTTTAGGAAACTTAAACGATCTTGATTTGAAGAAGTTACACAGCTTATACACCATTTCGCAAATAAACAGAATATAATATATAATAAAAACAAGAGTTAATAGGCTTTTGTTAAGTTCAGTCAGATTGTTTTACCATCTTCCACTGCGTCACCACTCACCATCAGATGGTAAAGTAGTCAAGCACTACCTTAGAGTATTTAAAAAAATAACAATTTATTATAGACACAACATTAGTATACGTAAAGAAGAAAGAAAGACATTTTTTGCATTAAGACTATTAAAAAATATCGGGATATATGAAGTCAACTAACATGCATTGTGGCTTCGTGGTGCACCATTCCTTGTCCTAAAACTCAAGTATGAGGGAATGCCTAATCCAAATACTAAGATATTATATCACATCACATCACTATACGTATTAGAGCCATGCTACAGCTATATAGCTACAACTATACTATTAATATTAATAGTATAGTTGTATTCAACTATATAGCTACAACTATACTATTAATATTAATAGTATAGTTGTAGCACGAATGGGTTGGCTCGACCGGGGAAGGACCACGCTCTCACAGTATACCAGCGTAAAATAGCAGCTTAATGCTGCTGTGTTTCGTTTGGTGAGTGTAGAGAACCGGAGACCCTTTTTACTCGAATAGAGGCATTTCATCTTAGTCCTCATGGCTAACAACGCATCTGCATTTTATTCGCAAACGAGGATAGATATAGACGTCTATGGGCCACAGCAACCACTTACCATCAGGTGAACTGTGTGCTCGCTTGTCATCCTTATCCTATAAAAAACCATCACATCATAACTGCCGCTCATCACAAGTCTACTGCGGAATATAGGCCTCCCTCATAGATTGCTACAAAATACGATTCTGAACAAACTGCATCCATCGACGACCCGTATGTTTAATCACCTTGTGGAGGGTGGCTAACACTGCACATGCCAGTATGAGGCTGCCACTCGAGAACCTTTTATTCATCGGTAGTCGGTTCTTCGAGCTAAATTTGTAATAAGTAATTTAAAAAAAACACCTCCACACTAGGATTTTCTCTTGTATCGTGGAGTCAATATATATAGATACATAAATTGCACAAGCACAAACATCCAGGCCCGGAACAATTATTTGTAGGCCATACAAATACTTGTTCCGTGCTCGATCTAACCCGTGACACTCAGTGCTGCAACTCCTTACTAAGCTACCGCGCCACGGAGCCGTCATGGCCGAACCATTGCCAATTCAGGTTACTGATCCATAGGGCTATGTCAGGCATTTTTGTTTTTCTGCAGTTATCCTCATTATGGATATCATCCCGCAGGTAATAATATTTAGTCAAATAATATTGTTATTAGAGTTTTAGTGAAATAAATATGATTTCTTAGACAGCAACACCCAATTCGTTTTATATTCATGACACAGTAAAACTTAAATAACGTTGTCTGGACTAGAAGTCTTATAAATTGCCTGAATTCTTGGCTGCGGAATTGGCTTTCGGCCAGCAATAACAATTTGCTCAATGACAGAATGAAAAGGTTTAAACAAAGATCCTTATAAATAAGCAACTTTAATAAGGGCTTCTAGACTGTTGTTTCCATTTGCGGACAATTAGTGTCATAATTTGACAGAATTTTAATAATAGGTAAATGTCATAGCTTACAGCAATAATTTACCGCAAGTAAGTCGGACGCTCGTTTTTCTTTAACAAATTAAACATATTGACACAGCATTCAGTATAAAACTTTATTCATAATAATAAAAATGTTTTACGTTAGTAGAACTGAAGTTATTAACTAAATTTAAGCGTGGTAGCGTTGTGCTGCAGCTATATTAATTTTATAGTTGTAGCACGAATTGGTCCGCTCGACCGTGGAAGGACCACGTTCTCACAGAATACCAGCGTAAAATAGCAGCTTAACGCTGCTGTGTTTCGTATGGTGAGTGTAGAGAACCGGAGACCTCTTTTACTGGATCTGATCTTAGTCCTCACGGCTGACAACTCTTCTGCATTTTGCTTCTCAAACGAGGATAGATGTAGATGTCTATGGGCCACAGCAACCACTTAGAATCAGGTGGACTGTGTGCTCGCTTGTCACCCTTATCCTATAAAAAAAATCTTAGTACGCAGATAACGTAGTCAAATTTATTTTATAGTAAGGAAGTGAGAACTTTCTATCGACAAACATCGACTAAGTGGTAAGAGACTTTTTCTGTCAAGGCATCTGTCTGGGTAGATACCAACCACACTTTTATTAAAGTTATTTGGATATACATTTGTACTGGTATAAAATGAAGATGAAGTTTCAGCAAGTGACAATAATTGCAAGTATACTAGTATATTATATATTATTGAAGGAATTGAGGAACGGCGGAATATGTTCTTCAAACTATGTACTACCTGATACTAACTTCAAACAAAGGAGACTTCAGATGCGTTGTCACCTCAGTGAAAAAGATGGAATACCTCACAGCATGTAATTATCCTGGCTGTGTATACACATTAGACTTGAACACAGTAGTACAAGCACTAGCTACTATTGGCAAAAGAAGCAGCTATTTTTTGAAAATAACAATCAACTCAGCAGTAATTGCAGGTATTAGATAATCAAAGATATTAAAAATTAATGAACTAACATCCACGTAAAAAATAAAATGATTAATCTTACGTAGCTTTCCAAACTAGGTAAGATATATCATTTTTATTTATATCGATGTTGAAGAACTAAGTAAGGCACATAATTTTATTACGCGAATCTTAGCTAATTAATCTTAACATCACTGGTATTCTTAGCAAATCTAGACTAAAAGTAATGTTTAATAGTATATACCTAAATATTTTATTTAATACTAGGTGACTAGTTGGTTTTGTCCTTACTGGTAGGCGATGTGATGAGTTTCACACCAAATTCACTTCAGAAAAGTCTGATAAAAAGTTATAGTGTAAATATAAAATTTATATAAAGGTATAAAGGTATTTATACCTTTAGCAACCACAGTGGCATGCTGTTAAGTGTATCAGGTTCAGATTTTGCGATTTTTCCTATTTGAAACTGAACCAATGTATTCATAATATATGTTGTTTTTAATGTTATTGCAGTCTATAAATATAGAATTTGTTAATAGCTTGACTACAATACTACCTATCGAATCCTAGCCATCATCTCGAAAAAACAAATGACATAATATTATGTTAACGTCAGTCGGTCAAGTTGTTCAAAAGTTACACGATCGGTTAAAGATCATATTAGATATTTATATGTCGAGTATTAACAATTTGTCTTACTCGTACATATACACTACATACATACCAGACTTACCATCAAATAGAAAAATTAAAACATAAATAAATATCATTCTAGGATATCTGCGCGCTTTGTGCGATATCGAGTTGAATATTTATTTACGTATAACAAGATATACCATGCTGATAAAAAGCGGCTGGAATCATTAGAATTCTTTATAATATATTGATTCTATGGTTAATTATACTAATAATAGAATATTTTCGTGTGACTTAAAAACCAATTTAGTAAGCTAATATAATCTTTTTATTCAAATATATAGTCATCTACTTTAAAGTAATCAAGAAAGATTATTTATATTGACAATTTTCGATTTCATAAAATATTTTATGTTATTTGGACAAATTATAACCTATATCACTCCTGGCATTGCTCTCCATCTGTTCAAGTTTCTTTACGATCAGTTTAGCCATTCCGAATGGATTAGCCCGGATGGATGGAGAGATAGACAGACAGACAAAAAAAATGTAATTCATGTCTCAAAAGCATTCGAATATATATATCGCAATGAAGAATATATATATTATGCAACTAGTATTAATAGTCTGTTTATTTTAATCAATACTGATTCCGTGTCACGTTCGGTTAACCACATAAGCGCACGAAACTGACCTTTTCAATAACACAATTAATTTAAGTAAACAACCAATACAAACAGATCTATATTTATAACCGATTTCCAAAAAACGAGTAATTTCTATGTCGACTCGTTTTTAATGTATGTTCACTGATTTCATAGAAACGGCTGAACTGATTTAATGATGCTTCTTTTAGTGAATAGGTTATATAATTCAAGTATTAAAATGAATATGAGACCACCTTGTAAATTTTAATACCAGAAAAATTTCAACCCTAATAGTGGAAAATAGGGATGGATGTAGCTGGATATAGTTTTAATGTCACTATTGAGACGATTTATTTTAAGCATGTAGGTGTAAGAATATCCACTATAATACCTCATATTATCGTCATATGAGGCGAAAAGGGAAACTGAATTAGGATTTGGGCAGCAACATCTTCCTGATAACAGCTAACTAAAAATAAAACACTGGGGTTGCCAAGCGTGGCAACTAGAGCAAATATCCCCCCTATGAGGCAAGCAATGGGGAGGCCTATGTTCAACAGTAGACTTTTGATAGACTGTAATGGTAGCGGTATTGTAATTGAGACGATAGTCTAGTTATTAGCTTGTAATTGTGTTATTCCTTAATCCTACACTTAATAAATTAATTTAACTAGTAAAGTTAAAACTAAAAAATATAGTTTCCACATAATATCTTCTGAAGTCAGGTCTTTCATTCTTTGATTATTTGTCGTGGCATCGACTTTAGAAGCTAATATGTTGATTTTTTTATTCGGTTTTTCTAATTAAAAATAATATTTTTAACTAGAAACGTGGACCTATAGTCAACGCAAAACCCCAGTTCGAAACAATTATTATAATTTAATATTAAACCACCGTATGTGTTGACATAAAATAATCCAATCAACCCATTTCATCATAATAAGCGACCATGGAAATACCCTAAAAATTAATGACTTCCGATAGATGGCGTTATACCATCCTATTTATTTAAATCAGCCACGGTGACCAGTATCAAAGTTGCGAGACGCCTAAGTCGGGTTACAAAGTTAAGTCGAAGCCCTAAAAAATCCCTACAACAGTAGAAGCCAGAACACCTGGTAACTACGTCATTTTCTGGTATATAATCCTAGCTGGAGACAACATTTTGTTTGAAGACAAATTAATAATTTCTATAAAACTGGTTTTTACGGGTTTTATCGCGTATATTAACTTATTTTATATTCCCGAAGTTTCGAGCACTTTACAGCACCCATGGTTACGGGGGGACTGAGGTGTTTGACGTCCCAATGTCATAGTTAACCACGGCCACCTCCAGATTAATTTTTTTTCCGATCTACGCAGTATGAACTTATAGTATCTTGAAGTCTTGCAGTTGTATGCTTGGGTTGGTAATTTTATTAATTATAGGATCCCCAGCAGATGGTAGCACCCAGCCATCTTCTCTATTGAAATTAGGTTATTTTTTGATCTCAATAGCCTCGCAAATCATCCTTCAAAGGAATCGGTGTTCTTTTGCGAGGATTTGTGGTCTATCAAATCTAATATAGTGACGGGGGAAATGTGTTCTAGCACATAACTGATGTGAAGAATCGAAGCTTCGGGAAGTCTGCAGTCTGTGAACACGTACAGGATCGCCCCCGTCGCTACAACAGACGTCAAATACCTTAGTCCCCCCCGTGACCATGGGTACTGTAAAGTGCTCGAAACGTCGGGAATGTAAAATAAGTTAATATACGCAATAAAATCCGTAAAAACTAGTTTTATTTAAATCTGTAATGTTCGCGTAAATATAAGAAATAATTAATAATTTCTGACAAAAAAAATACTTTGAATAAGAAGAAACTTCAAGAACTAAATATAGTGAGAAAATTTTCACATATTAATTTTGAAGTCGATGCCAAGACATGTTTTTGTGTTCAATTAAAGTTTTTATCACACTCCGTCTCTTTCCGTCGGAAACACAATATGGCTCTATCAAAAGTCCTACATTCATATTAAAATGACGATTAAAAAGATAATAGTACAACAACGAACCCTGTATAATTATATTGTCACTGCAAAATCCTCGCACGTTTCATATTTAGATTTGCTTTTACGATCCCTACCTTTTAGATACAAAGTGGAATCATGTTTCGATTTAATATAAAGGAGAGATCAGAAAACCATTAGAAATGTACTTAACTTTGGCTAACATTTTATAACTATGTAGTATTGGTAGATTAATTGCAGTATATATTGTTTCTCTGAGATTGAATATTTAATTGCAGGTGCGTTGCCGGTCTTTAAAAAGTAGTAGGAGTAGATACTCCTTTCTTGAAGGTTCTTAAGTAGAATCGGTCCGGAAAAACTACCGGCAACACTAAATTCTACAATATAGTCGTGCGTGACAGGAATTCCAAGTAAATCGCATGATTGTGGACTGCTAACCATCGATGTGATGAGGTTGGAATTTCCGGTTCTGTCGCGCTTTGCTAATCAGCACTACATCATCATCGAATTCATAATTATAGCCTTTCTCAAGTCTACTGAAGGACCACATGCCACCCATGGAATGCCTCAAAACACAGTCCTGAGCCAAATACGTTCAAATGGTTATTTATCGCTTCGCTATTGCTTTGGAGGTTAAATTTTTATGTGATTTACAAACAATGGAAATAATTGAAATCAGCAATGAATATAACACTTAATATTTTTTTATTTTAATCGCTCAGAATCTTAATATTAGGATTCTCTCTCTTCCCCATATTCGAGAATTCAATTTAATATTGAGTTCCTTAAATTATTGACCTAAATAACAGCTACTTTCACAGTAGCAGTACAGTAACAGTAAATTCAGTGTTATTTCATTAAATAATACGCTTTCAGTTGTCTCTAATACTACATGCATTTTATATGTTTGTCTATTAAGATGACCAAAAAAGAAGATACCTGTAAAGTTTTCTTTGTCCTTTCTTCTTTGATCAGAAAAAATCCTTTTACAGCTGTAGTAGGATATAAAATGACCTTCTTTTTTTCTTTATAGCCGCTGCAACTCAAACGCTAAGCTGTCGCTGTAAATATCACTCTACGGCGAAGGAGATCATCACGAGGAAACCTGCATGCCTAAGAAATAAAATATTTCGTTTACATACATGTGAAGCCCACCAACACGCACTGTAGCAGCGCGGCAGACTAATTGCTGACCATGTTAGAAATGAGATGAGGCCTAAACCCTGCAATGGGACCTATAAACATTACATTCTTATTTGTCTTAAGGTGCAATGGCTCCACTGGTGAGAAAGGGACAAAGATATCTAAGATGCAGCTGTTTCAGTAATATGATCACAAATCTCCTCTTTTTACGATGGTGGTTTAGGGAAATAATTAAAATATTAAAAAGCAAACACTTGTCCGAAAAATGTTAGTGATATCATTTCGTATGAATAAATTTGTATGTTAAAAAATTAAAATAACAAAGCAATTAATTTTGAAGAAAAAAGCTATATTATCATCATCATTATCATCATCACAATCATTACAGCCATTCACAAGTCCACTGCTGAACACAGGCCTTTCCCAAAGAATGACGCAAAGCATGGTCCTGAGCATTAATCACTTCTTGCACCTCTTACCAGGTCATCACTAGATCTAGCGGGCATCACATCGATTACCGGTACTAGGCTGCTACTTGAAAACCTTTCTTCCCTATAGTTTGTCGATTCTGCGACTATATGGCCGGGTTATTGCCACTTCAGCTTACGATCCGTCAGACGATTACTCTGGTTCTGCTACAGATATCCTCATTTCGAACTATTATGCAAATAAACGCATAGACATTTTCATAGTTCGCTGAGTGACATTGAGTTTCCTTTCACGGTCAGAAGTGAAGGACCAAATCCATACGATATCACTGGCAACACGCATAGTGTTTAATGTAATGTAATAAGAAAAAAAATAAAAAAAAATAAAAGAGGAATGATTGTGTTTTTATTATAGAAGCTAAGGTCAATTTTTGTCTAAGAGTTTGTTTCGCTTACCTACATCTGCCCCAAGCAGCAGTCGAACACTTTTGTGTTTTGTTTGGTATAAAAACCATGATAATTGGCTTATGGCGGTGAGGTATTTAATCTCAGTCCTTAGATCACGATGGAGCTATACCACATATAGGGGCCACACCAGTGGGTCATCTCGACCGGGGAACGGCCACGCTCCCACGGAATAACAGCGTAAAATAGCAGCATAACGCTGCTATTTTAAGGAAAGAAAGACAAAAAAGAAACATTTATGGCAAGCTATCAATTTCATACTGTCATCATAGTCATTAGGTGTGACGACGACTAGAGCGGAAAATAGTTTTAAAATTGTTATTTGAAATTAGTGAAGTAAAATAAATTAGAATTCATCTAAATATTTCTGAAAACATTAGACCAATCAGCCATAGCCAAGTGGAGACAGATAGTTTATAAAGCTAAATGGAAAATGGAAAGACGCAAAAAGTTTTGAACGTTAATGGATGCCCAGTTTATTCGTTTGGTTGATAGCGGGAGTCAGTGTAGCTCATACATATTCAGTTTGCAGACGCAATTAGCTTTCGTCATAGTTTCCGATATCCACGTTAATTATTTTTCAAATTGAACTAAACTGTCCTTGTGTTGGATTACAGAACGAACTGATTGTGTTAAAAAATTGTAAGATAATTCTATTACGAGTATTTTCTTTAATATTGTTAAATTTATCCATTGCAATTTAACTTAAAATTTCGTTCTGCCTGTCTGTCCCAACGTGCCACAAAGTCATAGTTTTTGACGGGATAGCATAAAATTAAGGAAATTCACCTTAATTACAATAACATGAAACATTCAGATGCTTCGTGGTCCTGAAAGTCTTTGGAGGCTGCAGTTTGCTGCTATTTTACGATGGGGTTTTATGCGAGCACGACCCTTCCACGGTTTGACCGACCATTTCATAGTGCAGGTGTACACTCACAACACAGTAGCTACGGTGTGGCTCTCCCAAGTTTCCCACGTCTAACGTTACAGTTACAGCCTAACAAAAGTCCACAGCTAAAAAAGAGCAAAGTACATAGGCCTCCCCCAGTGATTACCCCATAATATGGGCAATAGATATTCTTACACCGCCACTACACGGTCTTGGTCTCGGTATGTGACTAAACTAAATTCAAACTTAAAATTCAAATTCACCTCTATCTTCCAGGCAGAAATTTTTGCCATACTTCGGTGTGCGGAAATTAACCTGCAAAAGCACTACGTCAACTACATTATGTATATAAACTCTGATAGTCAAAATCGCTGAGATCAAACTTAGTAACGTCGAAGCTAGCTGGAGGCTGCGTGTACCGTCTAAACGCCCTGGGGTGTTATAACAGGGTCGTTTTAAGATGGTTTCCGGGTCATGCGTGTATTGTAGGCAATGAACTTGCCGACAAGCTTGCACGGGAGGGCTCAAAGAGTACACAATTTGGACCCAAGCTATTTTGTGGAATCTCAAAAAGCCTAGCCCGATTGACCCTTGAAACTCTTTATCACAATAAATCACTTAAGATCTGGTCTGATACACCAGGTAATTAATAGAATCAGGCGTTACTTTGCGGAAATCCATTATATTAAAGTTGGAAAAATTTACTTTGCCAATATCCACTCAATAAAATAAAATGATGTGTCTTACCCAGTTTGAAGAGGACATCCCGCCCTCCCTCAATTGCGTGCACTATCCCCGTCACCACTAATCCCAGCACCACTACTCTCATCACCACTACACTAGGAAAGACACACCACCGACGACAATACGACACGTGTTTCGACTCTACACGAGGCATCTTCAGGTGTAGTAGACTCTACGGTGGCTGACCGCTAAGTGAGCGGCGAGCCAAAAACATACTACATAACCATACTTTGAAATTAGCTAAAGAACAGAGGCTTATCTCAATTTTGAATAATTCATCACAATGATTTCGTTAGGCTCCTCTGGCAATAAGAGGAGGCCCGTCTCAGCAGCGGAGATTAGTTATCTGCGCAGGACAGGATTATAGTGCCCGAGTGTATGTGAAAGCACAGGTGCACTCTGTATTCCCTCACTCTCATGGGTGGATGGGATGGCAAGTCGACACGACCGGAGAGAGGTCAGCTTTACGTACTTTCCTAGGCACGGAGGTGAAACACCAAATTCCTAACTCCGGAATGCTACTGAGCATTTCTTGACAGAAAAACCCAATACCTGATTTTGGCGTTTACGACCAATGTACTAGTACCAATGTGGCAGTCAATCAATCAAAAATTTCAATATAATAGTTGGACTGTGTGCTCGTTACTTGTATTAAAAAATAGCATTAGCGACATAATTTGGCTAAGTATGGTGTGCTTTAAGATTTCATCGAGAGAAAAGCTCATTACTTTTATATGTCGAATGTTTGTCGGAATGATCTCACGATTTTTATCAATTTATTTCACGTAATAGAAAATTGTGCACAGAAATGTTAAACTCATCGGGAAATTACGTCGTACCCTTTGATGTTTCATTTACGTATATTTGAAATATATTTATGATTTATAAGCCATAGTAGCTTTGGAGGATGCCTTAAATGTCAAAGAGTGAGCAATCTGTGTTCGATCTTCACCGACACCACCAAACCGGTTTCTTTTTTGTTACAGCCTACATATGTACAACGGCTGAACACAGCTCTCCTCTCGTTTCTGAAAAAGTTTTAGGGTCAAAAAAATATCCACTACGTTGCCGCAATTCGCACTGGCGGACATTACATGTCTTCGATTTTTTTTTCTCAGGCTGTACTTAAATGTGTTGTACAAGCAGTGCGTGTTGCCAATGATGACTTATGGATCTGAGATGTGGTCCTTCACTGCTGGCCGTATGAGGCCGCTCAGCGAGCTATGGTGAGGGCTATGCTTGGGGTTTCTTTGCGTGATAGACTTAGAAATGAGGATATCCGCAGTAGAACCAGAGTGAATGACACAGTCCAACGGTTTGTAAGCTGAAGTGGCAATGGGCCGGACATATAGCTCGAAGAACTGACAACCGATTGGGAAAAAAGGTTCTCGAGTGGCAGCCTCGAACCGGTAGGCGAAGTGTATGGCAGCCCTCCACTAGATGGAGTGACGACCTGGTAAGACATGCAGGAAGTCGATTGATGCAGGTGGCTCAGGACCATGCTTTGTGGCATTCCTTGGGTGAGGCCTATGTTCAGCGGTGGCCCTTCACAAGGCTGTAACGATGATGATGACGACTTAAATGTGTGTACGTGGTAGAGCCACGCTTCAACTACAGTATAGTTGTATCAAGAATGGTTCGGTTTGACCGGGGACCACGCTCTCACAGAATACCAGCGTAAAATATAAGCTTAATGCTGCTGTGTTTCGTATGGTGAGATTTGTGAAATGGAGACCCTATGTACTGGAAACGAGGCATTCCATCTTAGTCTTTAGGGTGACAACGCAATCTGTATTTTGACTTTTAATTGGGGATAAATGTAGGTGCACAACATCCACTTACTCGTACCAATATGTGGAATCTTAATCGTATGTCACCTTTTTTCTATATAAAAATTGCGATTAACGATTTCATTGATGCCGGCGGCATCGAACGCGCTGAAAATTTACAGCGAGCGCTTTACACCTGAGCTACCACAGCTCTTTTAATCGTTAACCGTGACTGTTAAACATTATTTTTAATGCTGATTGACAATATTATGGAGGTCTATTGAGACTTATGTTCAGCAGAGGGCTTGTATAGGCTGTAATGGATGTATGAAATGGACTAGAATTTGTGAAACCGACGAATTTTTGACTGAAATTATCTATATATGCAAATAAAATTGAAGTGTATGTCTGTAATATCAAAATGTCTGTCTTTTATTGAGCTGGGGGGTTATTTGTATGCCATTAAGACATGAATAACCATTTTTAAAATTTTTGTCTGTCTGTCCAGGCTAATCTTTGAAATGTCTAAACCGATTGTAATGGAACTTCACTAACAAAGAGAGAGCAATGTTAGGGATGATCTAGGCTATATTTTATCTGAAAACTTGAATTTTTTTGCAAAATCGAAAAATCGATAAAATAAATGGCCTTTGCTGATTACTTTCAATCTAAATAACGCCAAAATTATATATCCTACCCAGATGAACCCAGGGTTAGTCGCTATAACATATTTTGTATTTTCACATTCTCAAATTAATTCAAATAATTTTTTATTGATTTAAGAGTTGCGTTTTTGGAGAATACGTAGTCTTTATATCTTTACGGATACTATATTCATATAACTACGATAATAAAAGGGAATCAATATAGTAAGTTTCGATCGTGTGCCACCGAGACTGTAAAATGAGACGCTTCCTTCAGTGCTCGTCATGTGCTAAAAAGGAAATTGCGCCGCTGAGAACGGGCGCCATATTGTGATGCGGTTACAAATTTCGATCTCATCAACATGGCTGAGCGTGGCCATGACATATGTCTGTAGTGTTTACCTAGAGTATAAATTTACTTTGCTTTGCTTACATCTCTTCAGAGAGTAATATTCACTCATCATTAATTACAACCTATTATTACTGTGTTGTGGCGGTGTAGGTATATCCACTACCCCCTGTCATCCTGTGGGTGTCGTAAGAGGCGATAGAGGGAACAAATTAGGAGATGTGCAGCAGCATCTTTCTAATTACGAGTAAAAATAAAAAACTGCCATTGCCAACCCACTTGTCAAGCGTGGCAACTGTGGTAAATATCCCCTTATGAGGCAATCTATGGGGAGGCCTTTGTTCAGCAGTGGACTTTAATAGGCTGTAACGGTACTGTGCAGTGGCGGTGTAAGAATATCCACTACCTCTTATCATTCCTTGTGTCGTAAGAGGTGACAGAGGAAATCAAACAGTAGATATTTCCGGGTTGTTTTCTGACAACAATCCGGAACAATAAAACACTGCGGTTGCCAGCTAGTTAGAGCATGGCAACTATGGCAAATATCCCCCTCTTGAAGCAATCTATGGGGAAGGCCTTTGTTCACCAAAGGACTTTTAATAATCTCTTATGGTATGGTATGGTATAAACTATCAAAGTCCACGGCTGAACAGAAGCCGCCCCACTCATTGCATCATAATGAGGACATTTGCCATAGTTGCCACGCTTAATAGTTGGCTTGGCAACCGCATATTTTATTTTTTAGCTTTTTATAATTTATAATAATAATATATTTATGTACACTCACAATTTAGGTTTAACAAAGTTAAGTATATCCGTGGTAGCTCAGATGGTTAGCGCTCGTAAATTTCAAAGTACGCGCGCAACCCGATTCGATCCCCTGCCAGCACCAATGAAATTGTTAATTGTGTTTTAATGCTATGGTGCGATATGTTGTAGTTGAATGCAATTTATTCCTTAATTACATAATGAAAATAATAACAGTATGTATAAATTATTATTTATTATTATACATCCATCTGTATTAGACAGCAGCATCTTCCCATAACCAATCAAAATAATAAATAACTGTGGCGTGTGCCAACCCGCCTACCAATAATGGCAACTATGGCAAATATGCGCAATGAGGCAATCTATAATGGAGGTCTATATTCATTTGTGGACTTCTGATAGGCTGTAATGATGATAATGATGAATAGTTTTCAAAATCGACAGTTAAAGGGTACGTATCACGAACTTAAAGAGCGTGAGTTCAAGTCCGCCATTCGACTGTTGTCTGTAATCTTGATATAAAGTTGATATAATATCTGCTGGATGGCATATATATTTGTTGTCTCTATGATAAATCTTTACCAAGTTGATAATTCAAAAACAAATAATTGTTTTTTTTTCTACCCTGATGTTATACTAAATATTATAATATCTCTAAATATTACCAGGTGGTTGGATTCTTTTTCTGCCCAGGATTCCGTAGAGCTAGCACTGCTGTGTCCCGGTCTAAAAGGTATAGAGAGCCAGTATGATTACGGGCTGTGAGGCATTGCGTCTTAGTCTAAAGTAGTCTTTTGTGTTTGAAGTTGGTGGCAAGATTACGTGGACTGAAGCAGCCACTTACTATCAGGTGGACTGTAATTGTTTTTTTATAGAATAATGGTGACAAATGAGCACACATTCCAACTGATGTTAAGTGGATGCCGATAGACATCTACATCTATCCTAAGTTTCAGTCAGTCATTATTGAAAAGTAGATGCGTTTTCATCCCTGAGGATTAAGATGGAATGCCTCATTTCCAGTAAAAAGAGTCGCCGGTTCTCTATTTTACGCTGGTATTTTGTGAGAGTGTAGTCTTTCCCCGGTCAAGCCGACCCATTCGTGCTACAACAATAATATAGCTGCAACATGGCTCTACCGCGTTTAGAAGTTCCTTTTGTCACTTTAGATTTAAAAAAAAACCTCAAACCAAAAGTAATATAAAGTAAAACAGACTTCTCTTTAACACAATTATAATTCAGCAGAGTTAATAACAATTCATATTACTTTAACGGTGTTGTCTCAATGAGTGACCCCTTAAATTGTGAATGCTGAAATATTGCTTCAGCTCTAGGCTACAAAATTGGCGGTCAGCCAGGAATGACAATTTGTTCAATACCCAATATTGGTGCAGAGAGGAGTAATTTAAAAACATATCAAATAGGAATAATGTTATTAGCATATGCAATTACTTAAACCACCGAACTTAAAAGACCGCAAGCAAGGAGTGCGTTTTAGGGTTATCCTCATATTTTAAAATATTAATTATATATATTTTTAATCTTCATTACACTTCAGGCGTGCAATAAGCATTCTCAATCGGTCAGCCTGGAGCTAAGCAGAAAAAATGAATTATTTCATGTTCACACACTATTTGGTTTATTAGGAGTAAGCTAAAAATGAATCAATATTCACAATAGAATTTGTATATTAGTGCAAACGCAAAAAAGTAATAAAATCTGGTCCAATCCCTCTCCCATATATTGCCTCATATGGATGGTATTAGCCATAGTAATATGCTGGGCAGGCAGGGTGGCAACCCCAGTTGTTTATACTTTTGTTCTCATCAGGAAGATGCTGTTGCCCATCAACTGTTTCATTTCCCTCTGTCGCCGCTTACGACACCCACGGGATGATATGGGTAGTGGATTTTCTTTGTGGTCAGACCACAGTTACTTTATACCCATTTTAACGAAACGCATTAAAATCAAACATCACTAATATTTATATTAACAGAAGCGCTGAGAGTATTTTATTCATCTGTTCCGATGTTTGGATATCCAATAACTACATAAAATCCTAAAGCCAGCTGTAAAATATGATTTGCAAACCGGCTAAAAACCATTCGGATACTTAATTGCAGTCACTACGGAGCGGGAATATGCATGAGCGATATCGATTTCCACTGATACCCTTATGGCAACGTGGGTATTTGATTGTTTTTACTCTACGGAATCGTATTGATTTCTGTTTGCAAATTTTATAAATTGTCTTTAATTACCTAATTGATTTCACGTCGTTACACTTGAGTTTCATTCACCCTTCTTTTTGTATGGAATAAGAGTGACAAACGAACACACAGTCCACCTGATGGTAAATAAATAATGTGGTCAATAGACATCTACATCTATCCTCGATTAAGAATCAAAATGGCACTTTCGACACCAATGAAATAAAAAAACAAAATATTTTTTATTAGCCTTATTGAAAATGGAAGGCGATAAGATGTTAAGAAATAATAGCAAATCATTCAACTCGGATAGAGGGACGAAGGCCAATTACGTATCAAAAAACTGTCTAGAGGTTGATAATGATGAAAAATATACCGAGTAGTGTTTACCGTGTACTTCCCCATATCGCCCCGTGGGTGTCGTAAGAGGCGACAAGGGGAAAGAAACCAAGAGATGGGCAGCAGCGTCTTCCTAATAATGATAAAAAATAAAAAACTGCGGTTGCCACCTCAACCAAACAAATATCTCACATATGAAGCAATTTATGGGGGAGGCCCATGTTCAGCCGTGGACTTTGATAGGCTGTGAAGGTAACGGTAACGGTAATTATGAAAACATTTTTTGTAATATTGTACGATACAGCTCAAAGGAGGTTATTCCTACAATATGATCATCATTAACATTACAAAGCAGAATGTACATTATTTTAATGAAACTATCCTTTTAGCTACAACGTACAATACACAACACATACACGAGAGTAATTAAGTTTCATCTGTGAAGGGTTTCTATGTAATTTCCTCTTTACAGGTCTAACCAGCGCTTAATGAGATAACCCTTGCAACCCTCCAGTCGATGAGTGGTATTACTCGTAACATGCAACTTGTGTCAAAATATGTATAATATGAATAATACTTAGTATTTTTTTTAATCAATCATCGAAAATAAGTAAATACCTACGTTTAAAGACGCATGTTAAACATCTTTTACATTTTAGGAAACTTAAACGATCTTGATTTGAAGAAGTTACACAACTTAATACACTATTTCGCAAATAATCAGAAATTTCGCAAATAATCAGAATATCATATCTAAATCTATATCTATACTACAAATTATTAAAAATGAAGTGTTTGTTTGTAATGTCAAAACAACAGATTTTTACTAGAAGCATATGAAAGTATATATGGTACTTATAACAAATACACAATTTTTAAAATTTTTGTCTGTCTGGCTGTCTGTTTGTTCCGGCTAATCTCCGAAATGGCTGGACCAATTTTGACTGAACTTTCACTGGCAGATAGCTGATATTATAAGGAGTAACTTAGGCTACTTTTATTTTAGAAAAAAGAATTAGGGTTCCGCGCAAAAAAATTAAAACCCTAAATTATACGCGGGCGACATCTAGTATAATAATAAAATAGTTAGTAGGCTTTTGTTAAGCTAAGTCAGATTGCTTTACCATCTTCCACTGCGTCACCACTTACCATCAGATGGTAAAGCAGTCAAACACTGGCTTAGAATAGTTAAAAATATTATAGACTAGCTGTTCCCAGCGACTTCGTCGGCATGGAATTTTTATGGTTGGATTTCATGTGATTTTTTGCGCGGAATTGTTTTTCTAAAATAAAAGTAACCTAAGTTACTCCTTATAACATCAGCAATCTGCCAATCTGAGTGACTTTCAATAAGTATTATTTATAATCTATATTGAATAAAAAAGTTTCTGTTTCTGTTTCCATTCGCGGACAATTAGTGTCATATTTTGAGAAAATGTAAATAATAGGGAAATATCGTGACTGATGGCGATTATTTACAGATAGGAAAGCCGGTTGCTTTTTTTTTAAAGTCAAACAAACTTATTGACACAGCATTCAATATAAAATTTTATTCATAGTACAAAAAAAATCTACGTTAGTAGAACTGTAGTTATTAACTAAAATTATTCTTATCAGGCAGACTGCGTAGTCCAGATTATTTCATAGATAAATACAGATAAAGATGTGAGAAGTTTCTATCGACAAAAATCGACTAAGTGGTAAAACTTTTTCTGTCAAGGAACTGGTTAAAATAAAGATGAAGTTTAAACAAGTGACAACAAGCACAGTATAGATTATATATTATTATCTCCAATTACCGCTGAGTTGATTGTTATTTTCAAAACCTACTTCTTTTGCTATTAGTAGTATTTGTACTGCTGTGTTCAGGTCTAAAGCCAGGTTAAGTACAAGCTGTGAGGAATCTTAGTCCTCAGAGGTGACAACGCATCTGTAGCCTTCTTTGTTTGAAGTTGGCTGCAGGTGTTCATAGACTGCAGCAGCTACTTAAAATCAGGTGGAATTTAAGTTCGTTTTTTTTTTAGTTTTATATAATAAAAGAAAATACCCTACAAGTGATATTAGCACATATTTATATATTAGATACTTCGCAATATAACTTCTAAAAAACATAATTAAATGAATCAGACGTTACTTTGCGGAAATCCTTTATACCTTACTCTTCAAACTAGATAAGACACACCATTTTAAATTTTTTACCCGGATCTTATCTAAGGTACATAATATAACTGGCGACAAGTTGCGTTGACAAATTCGTCTTCTAATGGTAGTGAAAGTGTCAATATTTCCTAACTTAGCAGAGCATACTTGCGAAGTTTGCTTCATCCTTGTTGCAACCTTACTGGTCTAAACTTACAATTTATTTGACGAAATTTTTATTTCTTTAGTAAAAAGAATATAGATATTTCATTTTGTTTTATACAAGCTGTCTCGGCAGACGCTGTTCTGCCCTTACTTTGTTACGCAAATCAATGATTTTCATCCCGAATTCCCTTCAGACTTTTACAGTGTAAAACAATACAAATACAAAATTCATTAACATCTTTAACAACCACCGCGCCATGCTGATAGGTCTATATTTTTTTGATTTTCCTATTTGAAATTAAGCCAACGTAATCTTTTTTTCTGTTCTAAGCAAAGGCTTGACTACTATCCCGTCTGATGGCATGTGGTGATACAGGCGAAGATAATGAAGCGCACTGATTTAACAAAATACTTTTTACTCTTGCCTTGAAGACACTTACATTGTAGTCGAGTAGAAAGACAGATACTGGCAACTTTTTCTATTCCTTTATTATGGATATAAAGGAGGCAAGAAAGGTTTGTCAGGATCGTGCCAAATGGATGTACGTAGTCTCTGCCTGCCCCTCTGGGTGACAGGTGTGAGTGCTTATGAATGTATGTACGAGTATGTACGAGTACATACATACTCTTAAGTTTTATAATGTTATAACTATTATTGTATGTTGATTAATAATTGATAATTGATTGTTGATCTTAGATTCATCATCATCATTACAGCCCTTCACAAGTCCACTGCTGAACATAGGCCTTCCCCAAGGGACGCCAAAAAATACGGTCCTGAGCCACCAGAATCCATCGACTTCATCCACATCTTACCAGATCGTCACTCCGTCTAGTGGAGGGACGCCCGGACTTCGACTGCCGGTACGAGGCTGCCACTCGAGGACCTTTCTTCCCCATCGCATGTCGCTTCTTCGAGCTATTGGGCCGGCCATGGCCCATTGCCACTTCAGCTTACTGATTCATCAGGCTATGTCGGTTACTCTGTTTCTACTACAGATATCCTCGTTTTTAAGTCTATCACACAGAGAAACAGCGAGCATAGCCCTCTTCATAGCTCGCGGAGTGACCTTGAGCTTCCTCAAACGGCCAGCAGTGAAGGACCACGTCTCAGATACATAGGGCAGCACTGGCAACACGCTTGTAAAATCTTGTTTTGCAGTTTTGAGGTATGCCTGACGAGACGATAGATCATAGATTATTCTTACTTAACTACTATTATTTAATTGTTTAAATTATTAATTATTGAAGTATTAACATTGAATTATTATTATTGAAAATGCACATTGTAGCAAGTTATTATTATCTTTTTTTCTTAAAATTATTTCCAAGCCGTGGCAGCTCAGATGATTAGCGCTCGCTGTAAGTTTCACAGTACGCGAGCAACCCGGGTTCGATCCCCGCCGGCACCAATGAAATTGTTAATTGCAATTTTAAGTGCTGATTTACCACGTGCTCGGCGGTGAAGGAAAACATCGTGAGGAAACCTGCATGTCTGAGAAATAAGACAAAAAAATATTTCGAAGACATCTGAAGTTGGCCAACATGCATTGGGGCAGCAGCGGCGGGCATTTCCTTGCCCTAAAACCCTCTCAAAAATGAGAGGAGGCCTGCGCTCAACAGTGAGACGTATATAGGCTGTAAATTTAACTTTTAGCTTTTTTTTAATCATTTTGTTAATTAATATTTATTTCTAATCATTTAAATACTTAATAATAATAAATTATATTTTTATCCCGAACAATGTACTAGCGATTTAATTGTTTGTTGGAGTAATTTGATAGTGTTATTATTTCGAGTATAATTCTGAATAGCCCAATTAGTACGTAGTAATAAAATGTTTTGTGCAATTTTAATGCTTTTGAATGAATTGATAATTGGCTTGATATACAACAAGAATTCTTTTCATTTTAAATTCAATAAAAATAGACTTAAAGAATATGTAGTTTTTGAAAAATATTTCTTCTGTTTTTTAGGTAATAAGGTTTTTTACACAGTCCACCTGATGAAAAGGTTGCTGAAACCTATAGACATCTTCCTCTATCCTCGATTAAGAAACAAATTGTATATGCATTGTCACCCCTTGAGGGCTAAAATGAAATGCCTTGTGTCTAGTAAAAAGGGTCTCTGGTACTCTACACTTATCATACGTAAGACAGCAGCATAAAGCTGCTATTTTACGCTGGTATTCTGAGAGAGCATAGTTCTACCCCGGTAAAAGCCAACCTATTTAAGCTACAACTAAAATATAACTTGCCAAGGCTCTACCACGTAAAAAGATCAAAAAAATCACTTACTGTGTGAAAAAATAAAACGAATTTTCGTGGTTCGCATTTACGTCCATTGAATTAAATTATTTCTGGCATTATCCATCCAATTCATTGTTATCTTCTTTAAAAGAGAAATACGTCAATGTTATATCATGGACACAATTCAATTGTAATGAAATAAGAGCTTTTACTGTCGCTTGTTGCTTTTATCTGATTTTTTAAGTGCGGGTAGGATAAGATATATTTAAATTGGATATATACATAGAACATATTTAGAGAATAAGTACATATATTTGACCGTGAATTGGCGATGTAAAATATCCCCATTTCGTCCCGTGGGTGTCTTAACAGGCGATAGAGGGAAATGAAACAGGAGATGGGCAGCAGCATCATCGTTGGTAATTGGATGCTGTGGCCCATAGACATCTACATCTATCCTCGATTGAGAATCAAAATGCATACGAAACACAGCAGCATTGAGCTGCTATTTTACCTTTTTATTCCGTGAAAGCGTGATCCTTCCACGGTCGAGTTGACCCATTCATTCTACTACCATAATATAGCTGCAACATGGCTCTACCACGTAAAATATATTTTAAATAATATTAAACTGCAGTTACCCACCTGCTTGCCAAGCAATAGGTTGTGATGATGATGATTACGATGAAATAAAATCACAAGTTTTACTAAATTAAGCTCTTAACGCCTCAATATATCTTGAGAGAATGCTTGAGTAAATTATTGCTTTTATTATCAATCTCTCTCTCTCTCTACATTATATCACTTATCAAAATCAAGTAATGTTTGCCATTATATTTTAAATATTACCGATTTGCCTATTCAAAATTCAAGGCACATATACAAAACATTCTAATGGAAAAATGATATTCATTAATAACAATATAAAGCGACAATATAGCAACATTTTTATGTGGAAGAGCCATGCTGCAGCTATATTAGTAGTATAGTTGTAGTACGAATGGGTCGGCTCGACCGGGGAAGGACCACGCTCTCACAGAATAACAGCGTAAAATAGCAGCTTAACACTGTTTTGTTTCGTATGGTGATGTAGAGAACCGGAGACCCTTTTACTGGAAAAGGGCATTCCATCTTAGTCCTCAAGGGTGACAACGCATCTGAATTTTGATTCTTTATTGAAGATAGATGTAGATGTCTATGGGCCACATCATCCACTTACCCTCACGTGTGACTGTCTGCTCGTTTGTCACCCTTATTTGATACAAAAATATCGATATTTTGAACTGAGTCAGTTTTCGTGAGTGTTATTTATTAGCCTTGTGGTGGCGGATATGCATCACGTTATTTTGTCCAGTAGGAGTCGCAAGAGACGGCTATGGAATCTGAAAGATAGCAGCACATGATTTTTCATAAAAATTAATTAACTAACGAACTTACAGTCCACCTGACGGTAAGTGGCTACTGCAGTCCATGGACATCTACAACCAACTTCAAACAAGAAGAAGGATTGTCACATTTGATGACTTAGGTAGAATGTTTCACAGCCTGTAATTAAAATGGCTCTTTCCCCTTGAGGCCGGGACACAGCAGTGCAAGTACTGCTGCTTGGTGGCAAAAACAGGTAAGAGTTTATGAGTGTGAGCAACTCCTTCTAAAAAGAGCCATGCGATGCGAAGTTTCATGTTCTTGGAAATATAATTTATATATTTTATAAGTATTGAAGCAGTTCTTGGCTATGGTCAACCACACACCTGATAATAAGTGGTGATGTAGCGGTGGCTGGTTAATCACACTGGCTTAGCTTAATAACTTAAGCTTATTCACTCTTGCTTTGATGGCACCTATTTCTGACAGTGAATGGAAATATGCTGTAGAAGTGTCAAAACCTTACATGACATTATGCTCATCGTATGCCAAGTAACGATAAATAAACTTACACTTTATAAAATTTGGTAGTGTATAGCGGCCCCTCCACTAGATGTAGTGATGCCCTGGTAAGAGCTTTGTGGAATTCCTTGGGAGAGGCCTATGTTCAGCAGTGGACTTGTGAATGGCTGTAATAATAATGATGGTGAAAATAATTGTTTTGCAACCAGACCTTGAAATTTACTCAAGAACAGAGGCTTACCTCAAATTTTAATAATTAATCGCAATTATTTTGTCAGGCTCCTCTGACAAATAAGATGAGGCCGGTCTCAGCAGCGGACCGTAATGACGGTAATGATATTATCTAATAGACTTTGTAACTTAAATACTGTTTAGACTTGTAACTTTACTACTCCTTTCTGCATCGATCTGTGCTTTTTAGGTTTGAAAATGTTTAAGACACTCGATCGAAAATTATTAGTTGTTATATTAAGCAATTTTTCTTCTTCGAATGAGAGTGTGTCGTCATGCACCTCTCATTCGAGGAAGATTAATAACTAATCGCCACGCTTTGTTAGAAGAATAGAAATTAACCAAATGTCTTGCATGTTTGACGGTGATCTCTATAGTCGGTCTGATTTTTAATATGTATCATAATATAAGGAATGATTTCGCTAGGTGGTAGGACTTCTTTTTTGTTCACTTAAATTTTATGAAAATAAACTCACCACTTTGCGCGTATGGGGTAACAACACATCTGCATTTTGATATGGAAATTGCATATAATAATAATAATAATGTCTTCCAGACCGAATGTCGGTCGTCTCGCCGGACATTAGCTAACTGCGCAGGACAAGATTATAGTGCCCGAGTGTATGCGCAAGCACAGGTGCACTCTGTATTCCCTCACTCTTATAGTGCGATGAGATGGCAAGCCGATACGACCGGAGAGGTCAGCTTTACATGATTTCCGAGGCACGGATATGAAACACCGCCAACTTCCTGACTCCGGGCATTCTTGACAAAAAACCAAATGTCTAATACCGATGAGACAGTCAATCAGTCAAAAATTTCAATATAATAGGTGGACTATGTACTCCGTACTTGTATTAAAAAATAGCATTAGCGACACAATTTGGCTAAGCATAGTTTGGTTTAAGTTTTGATCGAGAGAAAAGCTCGTTTTTTTTCATATGTCAGATGTTTGTCGGCATGATCTCACGATTTTAGCAATTTATTTCACGTAATAGTAAATTGTGCACAGAAAAGTTATACTCGTCGGGAAATTACGTCGTACCCTTTGATGTTTCATTTACGTATATTTGAAATATATTTATGATTTATAAGCCGTAGTAGCTTTGTAGGATGCCTTAAATGTCAAAGAGTGAGCAATCCGTGTTCGATCTTCACCGACACGACCAAACCGGTTTCTTTTTCGTTACAGCCTACATACGTACAACGGCTGAAAACAGCCCTACTCTCCTTTCTGAGAAAGTTTGAAGGACAAGAAAATATCCACCACGTTGCCGTAATTCATATTGGCGGACATTACATGTCTTCAATTTTTTTTTATTTCTCAGACGGCACTTAAATATGTTGTACAACCAGTGCGTGTTGCCAGGATGACTTATGGATCTGAGACGTGGTCCTTCACTGCTGGCCGTATGAGGCCGCCCGGCGAGCTATGGAGAGGGCTTTGCTTAGGGTTTCTTTGCGTGATAGAGTTAGAAATGAGGATATCCGCAGTAGAACCAGAGTGACTGACATAGCCTAACGGATTAGTAAGCGGAATTAGCAATGGGCCGGCCATATAGCTCGAAGATCTGACAACCAATTGAAAAAAGGTTCTCGAGTGGCAGCCTCGTACCGGTAGGCGAAGTGTATGGCGACACCTGAGCTACCACAGCTCTTTTAATCGTTAATCGAAACTCTTAAACGTTATTTTTAATACTGATTAACAATATTATGAAGGTCTATTGAGACTTATGTTCAGCAGAGGGCTTGTATAGGCTGTAATGGATGTATGAAATGGACTAGAATTTGTGAAACCGACGAATTTTTTATGACTGAAATTATCTATATATGCAAATAAAATTGAAGTGTCTGTCTGTTATATCAAAATATCTGTCTTTTATTGAGCTGAGGGGGTTATTTGTGTGCCATTAAGACATGAGTAACCATTTTTAAAATTTTTGTCTGTCTGTCCAGGCTAATCTTTGAAATGTCTCAACCGATTGTAATGGAACTTCACTAACAAAGAGAGAGCAATGTTAGGGATGATCTAGGCTATATTTTATCTGAAAAACTTGGATTTTTTTTGCAAAATCAGAAAAGAGATAAAATAAATGGCCTTTGCTGATTATTTTCAATCTAAGTAACGCCAAAATTATATATCCTACCCAGATGAACCCAGGGTTAGTCGCTATAACATATTTTGTATTTTCACATTCTCAAATTAAATCAAATAATTTTTTATTCATTTAAGAGTTGCGTTTTTGGAGAATACATAGTCTTTATATCTTTACGGATACTATATTCATATATCAACGATTTAGAAGGGAATCAATATAGGAAGTTTCGATAGTGTGCCACCGAGACTGTAAAATAAGACGCTTCCTTCAGTGCTCGTCACGTGCTAAAAAGGAAATTGCGCCGCTGAGAACGGGCGCCATATTGTGATGCGGTTACAAATTTAGATCTCATCAACATGAGCGTGGCCGCGACATATGTCTGTAGTGTTTACCTAGAGTATAAATTTACTTTTGCTGCTTAAATCTCTTCAGAGTAATATTCACTCATCATTAATTACAACCTATTATTACTGTGTAGTGGTTGTGTGGTATATCCACTACCCCCTGTCATCCTGTGGGTGTCGTAAGAGGCGATAGAGGGAACAAATCAGGAGATGTGCAGCAGCTTCTCTCTAACGATTAAAAATAAAAAATAAACTGCGGTTGCCAACCCACTTGTCAAGCGTGGCAACTGTGGCAAATATACGCCTATGAGGCAATCTATGGGGGAGGTTTTTGCTTAGCAGTGGATTCTAATAGGCTGTAAAGGAATACTGTGCAGTGGCGGTGTAAAATATCCACTAACCCCTATCATCCCTTGGGTGTCGTAATAGGCGACAGAGGGAAATGAAACAGGAGACAGGCAGCAGCATCTTCCTGATTACAACCCGGAACAATAAAACACTGCAGTTGCCAGCATGCTAGCCAGGCATGGCAACTATGGCAAATATCCCCCTCTTGAAGCAATCTATGGGGAAGGCCTTTGTTCACCAAAGGACTTTTAATAATCTCTTATGGTATGGTATGGTATAAACTATCAAAGTCCACGGCTGAACAGAAGCCGCCTACTGATGCATCATAATGAGGACATTGCCATAGTTGCCACGCTTAAAAGTTGGCTTGGCAACCGCATATTTTATTTTTTAGCTTTTTATAATTTATAATAATAATATATTTATGTACACTCACAATTTAGGTTTTACAAAGGTAAAGTATATCCGTGGTATCTCAAATGGTTAGCGCTCGCTGTAAATTTCACATTACGCGCGCAACCCGGGTTCGATCCCCGCCAGTACCAATGAAATTGTTTATTGCAATTTTAAGTGCTGCTTTACCATGTGCTCGGGGTGAAGGAAAACATCGTGAGAAACCCGCATGTCTGCGAAATAAGAAAAAATATTTCGAAGACATGTGAAGGTCCTCAACATGCATTGGGGCAGCGCGGCGGACATTTCCTTGCCCACTGCTGGGCTGGGCCTCCTCTCATTTCTGAGAAGAGGCCTGTGCGCAGCAGTGGGATTCTCAGGCTCTAACTTTAACTTTAACTTTAATAGTATAGACAATATTTTTAGATTATGGGCAGAATCTGCTGTCTGTAATAGGCGAAAGCCTGTGTTACGGAACTACTAGTTACTACTAGTAGTACTATTCTATAAAAAGTTAGCTAGTGACTAGTTATTATTAAAAGACGCGTCTACTGGTCTGTCTAACTTGTTACTTCTTACGATACGTTACAATATGGTGTAGTTGAATGCAATTTATTCATAATTACTAAAAGAAAATAATACAACAGTATGTATCAATTATTATTCATTATTAAACATCCAGCTGTATTAGACAGCAGCATCTTCTAATAACCAATCAAAATAATAAATAACTGTGGTGTGTGCCAACACGTATGCAAGCACATATCAACTATAGCAAATATGCGCAATGAGGTAATCTATGAGGGAGGCCTTTATTCAGTTGTGGACTTCTGATAGGCTGTAATGATGATGATGATGAATAGTTTTCAAAATCGACAGTTAAAGGGTACGTCTGGCGGCTCCGTGGTGGAGCGTAAGGCCAGATTCGTAAAGGAGGTGGAGGCCGCGATCAAGATCGTGGCCCACAAGCAAAGGCCTCCTCAAAGTTAAAGGCCATTCCGCGGCCTCCGCCTCCATCATGGCGGCTGCGGAGCCCAGCTTTGTTGGGGCCGAGCCTAATGCAAACAGGTAGCTGGAGCTGCGGGCGGACGTGGCCCGCCTGACGTCCGCCATGGAGACTCGAAGGAGATGAGAGCTCCGCGCAGACCTGGCCAGTCTACGTGAGCCTGCCTCGCGCGACGCCCCAGACGCAGCGCCCAAGCCAGCCCGTGCCGATGGAGAACCAGGTTCTGAACCTGGTCCGGCAGGGCTGGCTGCCTTCCAGCACCGGTTCTCCGTGCTGGAGGGCATCTCCCGTGGGGCAAATAAGCGGCAGCGGCGGGCCGGCAGCAGCGGTCTCGGCACGCGGCCTGGCTGCCACATCAAGCCGGGGCCGTCCAGCCAGCCTTCGGGCGGGCTGCGGTTGCCCTCCTCCCCTGAAAAGCCGGCTCCGGCAAAACCGGTACCGGCTGAACCGGCTCCGGCTAAGCCGGCAACGGGAAGGAGAGGCAAGGCGAAGGCAAAAGGGCAAAGCGGCAGCACAGGTGGTGGCTGCCAGCCCCAGTGCCTGCGGCGAATGTGCCAGCGCCAGCTGGCCAGCTGCCGCCGCCGCCACCGCCCCTCAGCTCCCTACACCTCCACGGCTGAAGCCGGTTGGCAGTGGTCGGGGACAAAATAGGGAAGAAGGCAGCCAAAAGGCCAAGAGCAGGGCAGCAGCGCCAGTTCAGGCGCGCAAGATCGCGGCTGGGCTCCGCGTCCCGAAGACCGCAGCTGGTGATTACTACAGCCGGACGCGAAAAGAAGGCGTTACCTACCGCGATCTGCTCGCGAAGGCGAAAGAGGCGGTGGATCTCGGGGCTCGGGATCACCGGGGCCTCCGGCTCAAAGTCACCCAGACAGGGGCCGTATGCTGGAGATCCCAGGGAATCCAGTGGCGCGACCGCGGACGCTCTGGCAAAGCTCAGAGCGTCCCTGGACGCAGACGAGGCGAGTGTCCAGGCCGTCAGATGCGCAGACCTGCGCATCATGGGTCTGGACGACTCGGTATCGGAGGAGAGTTGGTGGCCGCCGTCGCCAGGTCCGGGGTGCACTACTGACCAGATCAGGTCAGGCGCCATACGCCGGACCAACAGGGTATGCATGCCGCCACGGTGTGCTGCCCTGTTACGGCAGCCAAAACCATAGTGGAGGGCCGAAGGCTTCTGGTGAGCTGGGTCTCAGCGCAGGTTAAGCTGCTGGAGCCCAGACCTCTGAGGTGCTTCCCGCTGTCTCGTGGGGCACCACGTATCTGAAAATGCGCCTCGGAGGTTGACCGCAGTGGCCTTTGCTTCCGCTGCTGTCAGCCCGGACACATATCGGCGACCTGCTGCGTCACCGCACTGTGATGCATGTGCGGCGACCGGCAAGCCAGCCGATCACCGAGCCGGAAGCAAGGCCTGCGTGCCACCCGCCAGGCCAAGGCCGCGGGTAGGAGGGCCCTCGCCGCCGCCGCCTCTGTGGCCGCCGCCGCGGTTCGCGACTGCCGCCGCCGCCGCTGTCGCTGTCGTTGCCGCCGCCGCCGCGACACCGACGCCCGCAGAGGCGCCCGTGGAGGCTGAAATGGAATGCCTATAACGGCCCCATAAAGCTTCCTCCAGGCGAATATCAACCACTGCGCCTGCGCTCAGGATCTGTTGCTCCAGGCATGGCGCAGTGGTCGATCTACTCGCTGTGGTCGCTGAGCCGTATTTTGTCTGGCCTAGGGAGGACTGGGTGGCGGACCTTAACGGCTCAGTGGCCATCATTTCTTCAGCCGCCGCCGGTACCCCGACCCTTGAAGGTGTCAGGAGGGTCAGGGGTGCGTGGCGGCACAGTTCAGGAGTTCGTCATTGTGGGGTGTACTTCTCCCAGACCGATCTCTCTCAAGTTCACAACTCTCTTGCAGAGCTGAGAGCAGTCGTCGTCGGGCTATCCCTCCCCATGCTTCTCAGGGACTTCAATGCCAAGAACTTGGCGGGGTTCCCGTCGTACAGATGTGCGGGGTAGGATGATGGAAGACTGGGCTCTGGAGACAGGCCTGGTCGTCCTAAATCAGGGTTCTGTCCCCACGTGTGTGCGATGCAGGGCGAGTCGGTGGTGGACATTTCGTTCTAGCCCCGCTCTGTCGCCGCGTGCCATTGACTGGCGGGTCATGGAGGGTGGAGACCTACTCCGACCACCAGTACATCCGGTTTGACGTCTCCACCCAGCCCTCAGGCGCCAGTCCTACAGGCCCCGAGTGGTCCGCGTTGGGCGCTGACAGCTGGACCGGGAGCTCCTCCTGGAAGCCTCGATCGTGCAGGCCTGGGTGTCATCACCGGACAGGCCTGCCGACGTCAATGATGAGGCAGGGTGGTTCCAGGAGGCCATGTCAGATATGTGACGTGGCAATGCCCGCGTCCGGCCAGGAAGTGCCCGGCGTCAGGTGTATTGGTGGTCGCGTGAGCTGACGTCTCTGCGCGGCGTGTGTCGCCGCGCGGCACCTGCTACGCCAGGCATCGCAGGCTCCGCATTCGTTCACCGAATGCGGCAGCCGTGAGCGGAGCTGTACGGGGATACAGGCGGCGAGACCGCCCTCCGGAAGGCTGTCCTGCGGGCCCGGGATCGGGCCGTGAGGAATGCTGGAGACTCTCAATAGAGATCGTGGGGCGCCCTTACAAGATGGTGATGGTGGTGATGATAAACTCCGCACTGGGCCCCCGCTGACGCAGAGTCTCCGGCCTCAGCTCGTGGAGGATGTGGTGAGCGCTCTGTTCCCTGCGCGCGGGGAACATCGCCCCCGCCTATGGCTCCGCCACCTGCGGTGCCGGAAGCGGACCACCAGGACGACGACGACGACATCCCGGAAGGGACCGGGTGACCTGAGGTGGCGGTGGTAGCTCAAGGCCGGAATACCGCCCCGGACCCGATAAACGCCTGGCAAAGCCTGGGTTCTGGCCTCAAGAGCTCTCGGGCCCGACTGGAGGGCTCTAAGCGCATGCTTGGAGAGGCCAATTCCCGCTTCGTTGGAAGACGGGGAGCTGGTCCTCATTCGGAAGCCGAACGCCTGCGGACTCTCCGTCCGCATACCGGCCCGTGGTGCTGCTCGACGAGGTGGGCAAGCTCTTTGAAAGAGTAATTGCAAACCGCCTCGCCGAGCACCTTGCGGAGACAGGGCCGGATCTTGCGGAACACCAGTTTGGTTTCCGCAAGGCGCTCTACAGTGGACGCCATCATGCTCGTGAGCCCTCACGACAGGGGATGCAGTGGCCAGGGGTTGTATTGGCGGTGTCTCTCGCCGCCAACGCCTTCAACTCCATGCCCTGGGCTGCATTAGGAGCACTCGGTATCACCGGGTGCCGACCTATCTCCATCGTATAGTCGAGGACTATCTGACGGACAGGGCCGTCATCTGCAGTCGAAACGGTGAGTGGAACCGGTGAGAGATCGTGCGGTGTCCCAGGGTTCGGTCAGTTCTGGGGCCGCCCTGTGGAACATCGGTTACGACTGGGTGCTGCGCGCCGACCTCCCACCGGCGTCAGCGTAGTTTGCTACGCTGACGACACGCTAATACTGGCACAGGGGTCGTACGAGGCGGCGGCGGAAACTATGACACGCAGGGCTGCGATAGTCGTTGAGAGGATCCGGCAACTGGGTCTCGAGGTGGCTCTGCACAAGTCCGAGGCCATGCACTTCCATGGTCCTCGGAACAGGCCACCACTGGGATCCTCAGTGATGGTGGGAGGGGTATCCATCGGCGTCGAGTCGACGCTGAAGCACCTAGGACTCGTCCTCGACGGCCGATGGAACTTCGTTGAGCACTTCCGACGTTTGGCTCCCAAACTGGAACGGACCGGGGCTGCCTTCAGGCGGCTCCTGCCGAACCTGGGGGGGCCAAACGCCTCTACCGGAGAGCTCTACGCGGGATCGTGGGTCCATGGCCCTTTACGGGGCCCCGGTGTGAAGCGCGTGGTTTGGCGCGGCTTGCCGTCCACCACTAAACGCGCCCCAAAGGGTGGTTGCCGTAAAGATGGTTCGCGGCTACCGCGATCTCCTCGACGGCGAGCCTCCTTGCTGGATTGCCGCCATGGGATCTGGAGGCGATAGTCCTCGCGCGCCTGCACGAATGGCGCGCGGGCACTATGCCGGGGAAACGCTGCCGCGGCGGGTTGTCGCGCAGCGAGCAGACTCCGGCATGATCTCATGGCGACATGGAAAGCGACTGTCGCAACCCGTGCTGGGCACGCCACTAGCGATAAGACCCTCTTTGAGGTGGCGAGGACGCCACGGTGTCCTCACCTTCCGCCTGACGCAGGTCCTCACCGGACACGGTGTGTTCAGGAGGTTCCTGCACGAATCGGGCGGGAGGCGCCAGGTGCTCCCACTGCGAGATCGACCGGAGGACACGGTGGAGCACACCGTGGAGGTGTGCCCTGCTTGGGCGGAGCACCGCCGTGTACTCGTAGCGGCGATAGGCGGCGACCTCTCGCGTCCGGCCTGGTCGAAGCCATGGTCCGGAGCGAGACGGAATGAGATGCCGTCACCACCTTCTGCGAAGCAGTGATGCTAGCGAAGGAGGTGGCGGGCAGGAGAAGGAAGAGCAACAGCTTTCCTTCCGGCCGCCGCGGAGACGCCCGGGCGTCGGGGGCTACGTCGTGGCCCCTGACCACCGTAGGCGCGGACCTGTGGACGGCGAGCAATGGGTAGCTCATGTTTTACAGTAGGTTCTGGAAAGTATCTGAGGCGCTATATAAGGCCGGTATAGACACAACCGAGTCAGTATTGAATTGGCGATACAAGCGAAGACTTTGAAGGATACAACTGCGAACTAAAGCGATCTGTAGTAAAATTGTGTTTTGTTATTAGTGTGGTTTAAAGCTGTAATTAGTTGTGTAATTAAAGTGTCAATTTTAGTAATTTACTCGGCAGTTTTTAATTGTCTCGAACCCAAGCACGTAACAATTGGTGTCGTGGGGATTTAATCATGCCGATTTTACCTAAAGATGACACGGAGGGTATCCGCACCGAAGTCAACGCCAACAGGAGACGGACCAGAGACGATTTGATGGTACAACATCGCAAGCGTCGGAGGGCCAGCTGCCGACCACGGAGGTCGGCCCGTCATCAGCTCCTGCATTTGCAGCACCTGACTTAGGTGCTCTGATGATGATGCTGCAGGCAGGCCCGCCGACAGGAGGAACAGGCCGTCGGTTGGAAGAGCGGCTGCAGTGGGACAGGAGGAGCAGATGCTTCTCATGAAGGACCTTCACGCTACCTTCGGAAAGAGAAGAGGTGAAGGATAGGGTTACTCAACATGACAACCGCCTGTCGGAAGCTGAAACCCGAATCAAGCAGTGAACAATCGGGTTGACAACGTGATGGCTGACGTGAAGAAAACGTTGGACGACCCAAAATTGGGGATGGAATTACAGCTCTCGTGGTAGCTACAACACCTTCGCTACGTGGATTCAAAGTGCCGCCGTTCGACGGGACTTCTTCCTGGTCGGCCTATAAAATCCAGTTCGAGGCTGCCGCGAAGCGAACGGCTGGAATAAAAGTCAGGCCATGACTGCTCTTACCCTGGCCTGCGACCAGGCCTTAACTGTTCTGAAAGCTCCTGTAAGGAAGTGACTTAAAGCAGCTCCTTGAGGCATTGAGGCGAGATATGGTGACGCTCACCTGGAACACGTCTTTCGTGCGCAGCTCAA